>JAGPOW010001764.1:1141334-1174598 GCA_030014935.1 Caiman crocodilus | reverse complement strand
CACTTTTGCCCATCTTGCATCTTGCTTTCTCTTCAGACAAAAGCAAATGGAAACAAGTCACTCCCCCAAGAAAGCAGGAAGATACATACCTCATAACCCCTAGCAGAACTACCTTTATTCTAGTGAGCCCAGTGAAATGGATGCACCTTGTACTGGAGAACTGTTTTCTGGGACAGATGTTGGGGAAGTATCCCAACTGCTCCACAGTGGTGCATGATCCCAGAACACATAGGACAGGAGCTGGGGAGGGCCTTGGAGGAGGTAAGAGTGATAGGAGACCAAAAGGCAGGCTTGTTCCACTCACACAATGCATAAAGCTAAAGTGAATTCAGTTGCTCTATGCCCTGGCACAGCATTGCTTACCTCTTTCATGCGGTTCAGCCGTCATCCTCCGCAAGTCTGAAGAAGAGGAGAGCATACAGTCAGAGCTACCCCAGGCCCAACTTCATCCCCAGCATATACGTAGCCTGACCTAGCCCAGACCCACTTTCCTCCTGCAGTCCTTATTCTCTGGCCCATACTGTCATGAGAGCCAAGCCCCTCATGCTCCTCATTGTAATTTTTTTCCTACCCCTGGCAGGGCAGGTTTAGCTTCCGGTTGAAACAGATGGACACAGAATTACAGAGAAGCTCAGTTATTTGCTGACAGTGACAGAGCAGCTAGTTGAACCCAGTCTCCAGACAGGGCCAAACTTAGAGGCAGGCTTGCCACAAAATATGTCCCGTGCCCTCCCTGTGTGGCACTCTAATACCCTTCCCTGCGCCTGATCTGCTGCTCTACTTTCTGCTCCCTGCCACTGTGCTGCCTGCCCCCTCTCTAATCTACCACATGCTACACACAGAAGCTGCACCTTTGCAGCAGGTTCGCTGCCCTTGTTTTGGACCAGTGGCTCCAAAACCTTTTTTTATTGTGTACCCCATTCAGGATTTACCAGCTGCTCCATACCCCTAGCAGCATATTTCATATTTTAACCCCTTAAATGCCAATTCTTATTATAATGAAAATTAAATCTGCCATTACACGTCTCCCACGTAACCCCAAAGATGTCTTGCACACCCCTAGGGGTTCAGGTACCACAGTTTGGGAGCCCCTGTTCTAAACAGTGCTGTAAACACTGAGATGCTGTCCTTCTTTTCTCCTAGCTAGTCAGGATGAAGCATACTGCCTCAGTTGAGGGCTGTCCCTACCTATGTTTCAGGACTACTAGGTATCAGGAGAAACCGAATGCCCTGTTGCCACGGTAACAAAGCATCTGTCAAGTTATCCTAGAAACGGTGATATTAATAGTTCCACGGGATTTCAGAGGGTATTTCCCATCCCAACCAAGTTTGGGTTTTTGGGGGGAGAGGGAGAGGAGTCACCACCTCAGAGTGGGGTCCTCTCTCTCGCTCATTGGTGTTCAGGCTCCACCAACAGGCAGGGGCCAAGAAAAGCTCTGAGGAGGAGTTGAGCCCCATCCTAGTGCCACGCAGGTGCCTGCATGGCTCTGCCGCTTGGTGCTGATGGGAAGGCTCCCATGGACCAGCAAGAAAGGACAACTCTCACCTTCAGCAAGTGCTCCCCCACTTCTGCCTCCCCGTGCTTTGCCTTCACCCCCTGGGCTCATCTCCAGACCCACCATCTTCCCCGGGGGGGGGGGGGGTGCAGCGGCAGGAAGCCAGCTAATCAGCTTCCCCGCTCAAGACAGAGCAGCCCGGGGGCCGGAGGGGGACAAGGCAGGGCCGGAAGGCAAGACTTTTGGGTTTTTTTAATGTTTTTTAATGGTTTTTTTCAATCTTTTTTAACGCTGTTTCTGACACAGGTTGGGTGTTCGGGGCCAGAGCAGTTCAACCAAACCCAAAACCGTAAGTCAGGGCAGATCCATGCGCCGACAGCCGGCAAACATCTTTCACCCCGCAGGGGCTCCGGATATCCCCAAAGTCTCTCGAGGTCGGGAGGGGAAAGACCCCGGCTAAGGCCCCCGGGAGCTGAGGCAAGCTCTGCACTGCAGGCGGCCGGGCCGGGCCAGGCCCAGGCGCGGGCTCCGCCCCGGCGGGGCCAGCAAGGCGCTTCCCCCACAACAAGCTCCGCGGCCCCCCGGGCTGGTGCCGGAGCGGCTCCGGGCCGTGCCTCGCTCCTGCCTTACCTCCACCTTGCCCCGGGCCAGGCCCTGCAGCCGCTGCGGGTCGGGCCGGGGGGCGCGCGCGGGCGCCGCCAGCAGCAGCAGCAGCAGCACGAAGCGCCGCATCGGGCCGACGCGGGGACGTGCAGCGGCCGGACGCGGACGCTCGGCTCGAGCCCGCGGCTCTGCCACGTCAGACCGGAGCAACAGCAGGCCCGCCCCGCCCCCGCCCCGGGGCGGTCGCCAAGCGTCAGCCCCTCGTTCGGGTCGTGCTGGCAGGGCCGGCCGCCTGGAGACCTCTTCCCCGCCCTGACTCAGCCCTGGACAGGATCAGCCTCACGGAAAAAGGGCGGCCTGTGGGGAAAACAGCCTGCAATAGTGCCTGCAGGGCAGCGCTACCTGAGTGAGGCCTGAGGCTTGTCTTGCAACCAGAAGGATTTTCTAATCAAAGCATCATTTGAGCCACCCAACTAAATGTCATAGCATGCTAAGGCTGGTGTCTTGCAGGGACTAGCTGGTGCAGGAAGGCATGTGCCTCACTGTCATAGCAGGGACTGACCCAAGAGTGGCAGGGCCACAGCAAGGTGCTTCTGAAATGCAGGTTGGCTCTGCTTCACACCAGCTGCTTGGACAGTTGGGGTCTGCCACCAACAGGCATGCAGCCTTAAAGACAAAAGCTGTGGTGTTGCTAACAGCAGTCAGGATAAGTGATTCCCTTACATTCATGAATTTCTCCATCGCAAACAGGCATATGATGACTGCGAAACCTGGGCTGGGGCTGCAGATAAAATCTAAACGACCGAATTAAAATAGCAGTGCATTTTGAACAAGAGTGCAAGATGGTGGCTAGGACCATGCACAATAAAGCAATCCCAACTGATTTAATCTTCTGTGCTAGTTGCAAATGTAGCCAAATGTTTTATTATGCAAAATTATCATAGTGTTTGTAATCACCTGGAAGTTTTAACAGCTAGGAAAGAAGCTGTCCTGCACAAAAGACAGTGGCTGGGGCAAAATTGGGTTGTAGTGACAGGACTGCCACAAAGACAGTCAACCTCCGCTAATAACTCACTAGGTGTGCAGAAAGTGGAACTTGTGGCATCCAGTACTAGAACTATACTATGAGACAGTGGTCACCCACCAGTCAATTGATCCACTGGTCAATCCCAGGAAGTCAAAGTCCATCTGAGGCTGGGAGAGCTGAGCCCTGCCCCCCAGCCTAGCAGGTGGGGGGGGAAGGGGCAGGTGCCAGATCAAGGCCCCCCAGGGAGGGAGGGAGCAGCACAGAGGCAGGAGCAAGTGGTCAGGTAAATAGGGCCCCGGGAGGTGCGAGGACTGAGCCCAGGGGTTGCACCCTGGGAGGACACAGGGGGCATGTGCCTCTGGATCTGCATTTGGGGCAGAGCAAGTTGCCTCTGCCCACTGGGGCTGGAGCCGTGCCAAGCTTTCCCTGGCAGGGGCTGGATCACACTGTACTCAGGGCTGGGTGACTGCAACCCCCCTCCCAGCACTGCCACCTTCCTTGTGAGTAGCCAGACCCAGCACCCCCCGCACCCTGCGCTTAGGAAAGAGCCCAGCCCAACTCCAGCCGGCAGCATCCACCTCAATGTGTACACAGGGCAGGGGGGCTGGGGCAGTTGGCTTGTCAGGAGCTACAAGGCCAGGCTCCAGCTGTGGGGGCCCCCCACGTGGCCTTGGACAGGCCGGTTGTCCCAGCACTGGATGTAGCAGAACAGAAACTTAAACCTGCGTTGCTCAGAGCTCAGGCAACATGGTAAACCTTGAGCTGGCAAGCCCATGGTAACTTCAGAGTGATTGTCGTGGGAGACTCTATGCTGTGGGGCACAAAGGGAGCCATCTGCCATCCTGACCCCTTTGCTCAGAAGGTCTGCTGCCTTCCAGGAGCCAAGATTCATGATGTTACAGCAAGTCTGGTCTGCCCTACTAACCTGCCCTACTGACCACTACCTTGTCCATGTGGGAACCAACAACACAACAAGAAGCAGCCCTGGGAGGATCATGAGAGACTACAGGACCACGGTGGCAAAGCTCAAGGACCTAGGAGTGCAATTTATTGTCTCCTCATTCCTCCCAATCAGGGGCTATGGTTGTTGGAGGGATGAGTGTATCAAGGAAGTCAACCAAAGGCTTAGAAGACGGTGTCACCGCATGGGCTTAGGATACCTTGACCTTGGTGCGCAGTTTAGCTACAGTGGCCTCCACGCAAGGGACAGCATTCAGCTCACAAGCAGAGGGAAGAAGCTCTTTGCCACAAGAGTCACTGACTTTTTGAGGAGGGCTTTAAACTAGGCACATTTTGGGGCTGGGGAGGTTCCACTGCAGAAGCAGAATCCACTAGCCACAATGACACACAGGAGGGCGCTTAAACCACAGATGTCCTGATGGGTTTTAGCATCTTGAGGCAGAGACATCTTGACAGAAAACCTGATGTGACTAAGGGAAAGCTCAGATGCCTTTATGGGAATGCCAGAAGCATGGGAAATAAACAGGAGAGACTGGTACTCCTGGCTGATGAGGAATTTGACTTGATTGGGTTGACTGAGACCTGATGGGATGATATGCATGACTGGGCAGTTAATATTGAAGGTTACAGGCTCCATAGGAATGGAGACCACGTGGGATGATATTCATGACTGGGCAGTTAATATTGAAGGTTACAGATTTCATAGGAAGGATCAGATTAGGAAGAAGGGAGGAGGTGTGGTCATCTGTGTGATGTGAAAGAGCAGTATTCATCCCTGCAAGTCACCTTTGACAGCAGGGAAGGATCCCTTGAGACCTTCTGGGTCAGGCTACAAGGGGGACCAGGAGAGGGAGACCTAATCTTGGGAGTCTACTACAGGCCTCCCTCCCAAGACACAGTGAGTGACCGAGCATGCTCAGGAGAACTAGCAGAGGCAGCTAGCACTAGAGACATGATCATCGTGGATGAGTTCAACTATGCAGATATTTGTTGGGAAGACCATTCAACCACCTCCAGCAGGTCAGCCAACTTCCTGGTGACAATAGATGATCTGTTTCTGACACAGGTTGTAGAAGGGCCTACCAGGGGAAAAGTTACTCTGGACTTAGTGCTTGCCAAAGGGGAGGACATCATAGGCAACCTGAGGATTGGTGATACTCTGGGCAACAGAGACCATGACCTGATAAGGTTTACTATCTACCATAAAACTGGGAAGTTAGTCACCAGAACAGAAGCCCTGAATTTCAAGAAGGCAAATTCTGGCAAACTCAAGAGGCTCATTGGAGATGCCCTCTGCAAACAGCATTTAGATGATCTGGGTATGCAAGAACCATGGTGCTTCCTTAAGGAGACAATTCTCATGGCTCAAAAACAGGCCATCCTCACACAGGCAAGAAGTAGAACAAGAGCCAGGAGACCGGCTTGACTCACGAGTGATATTAAGGAACTATTGGAAAAGAAAAATCAAGTGTATATGCAATGGAGGAACAGCTCAGCAACCAGAGAGGAATACATCTGTATCACCAGGGGCTGCAGATGAGACACAGAAAGCAAAGGCAGGCCTGGAGATCAAACTGGCAACCGGTATAAAGGACAGCGAAAAAATCCTTCTACAGATACATATGGAGCAAAAAAAAAAATCGGTCTCCACTGTGGGACCTCTACTGAATACTCAAGGGCAGCCCACAGTCAACGCAGACGAAAAGGCAGAGCTTCCTGAATACATACTTTGTATCACTATTTTTGAAACCCAGTGGGGGCTGCTTATCTGACCAGAGGCCCAGGGAACAAGGGGAAGGTAACAACCTACACAAAATCAGCCCAGAACAGGTGAAGGATCTTTTACAATGCTTGGACATCTTCAAGTCTACTGGACCAGATGACCTGCACCCAAGAGCCCTGGAAAAACTGGCTGAACTCATAGCAGCACTTTGGCCAAGCTATTTGAAGAGTCATGAAACTCAGGAGTGGTTCCAGATGACTGGAAGAGGGCCAATGTGGTGCCCATCTTTATGAAAGGGAAGAGGGATGACCCTGCAAACTACAGGCCAGTCAGTCTGATGTCGGTCCCGGGTAAAATCTTTGAAAAGTTGGTTAAGGAGGCTATCAACTACAAGCTGGTATTGGATGGGGTACTAAACTAACCAGCAGTTTTGTCAAAGGCAGATCATGCCTGATGAACCTTGCATCTTTCTACAACCAGGTCACTAAACATCTGGACAAGGGATGTAAGGGATGTAAGGTCGACTTCATTTACTTAGACTTTGGTAAAGCCTTTGGCTACTATCTCCCATGGGATTCTCTCTAACAAATTGGAGAGTACTGACCAGTTTACAGCGAGGTGGGTGGACAACTGGTACCGAGGCCGCTCCCAGAGTGGTGATCGATGGGATGGCCTCGTCCTGGAGGGCTGTCTCTTGTGGTGTCCACCAGGAATCCGTGCTCGGACCTGTGCTATTCAATATATTCATTAACAATTTGGATGAAGGGGTAGAAAACGCAATGGTTAAATTCGCAGATGATACCAAGCTGTGGGGAAACATGGGCACACCAGAGGATAGGACAAAGATCCTGCAGTCCCGGGGTAGTGGGTGGGGAGTGGCTGTGGCCGCTTCTGGGAGCAAGCACCAGCCAATCGCTGCAGCTGCTCCCAGAAGCAGGCACAGCCACTCCTGAAAGTAGCTGCAGCAAGCGCAGAAATTGGCTAGTGCTTGTAGGGGGGGCACCGACGCTCCTGCCTGCCGTGACCCCCCTCCCCTCTCAGCCCACCACCTAAACAGCAAGTATGGCCATCAGGGGGTGCACTAGCACTCTCAAGGGGTACATGTACTTCAAGAACATAGATAAGCTTGAGAGGGTATAAAGTAGGACCACCTGTTCAATTAATGGCATGGAGGGTAGGCCTTATGAGGAGAGACCGGGAACTGGCCTTGTTCAGCCTGAGGAAACAAAGGCTGAGAGGTGACTTGATAGCTGCCTACAAGTATCGCAGAGGAGAGTATCAAGAACTAGGAGAGCAACTATTCAGGAGGGCATCTCAAGGGAGGACCAATGGACCTAAATTAATAGAAGGTAAATTCAGGCTGGATATAAGGAAAAACTTCTTCTCTGTAAGGATCACCAGAATCTGGAACACACTGCCAGCAGAGGTAATGCAGTCTCCCTCCTTGGCAAGGCTGGACAGGCACCTTGCTGAGCTCATTTGAACCCAGTACTTCCTGCCCATGGCAAGGGACTGGACTTGATGATCATACAGGTCCCTTCCGGTTCTATGATTGTGTGATTCAACTCTGAAGCTGAGCCTGTTGGTGATAGCCCTTGCCTCTTTCCCTAACCTCCTTAACTGGTCTATATGACCTCAAACTCTTGTAAGTCTTTTATCCTTCCAAGGAAGTAATGTGACCAACAGTGATATAGACAGCCAGAATAGAACTGAGTGGAGGAGAGAGGGCCAAACCTCAGGTCAGAGCCTATCCTTGCACAGCAATGTTGTCCTGTACACCAACAGTTTTTGGGGATCCTCTCTTCCATGAGCTTCAAGTCTCTGGCCTCCTGTAGCCTTATCCTGGGCTCTGTAAAGCTTAAAAAACACTTTTCACTTTTCAGAGTTTTCTTGTCACTAATAGTTACGCCAGTCACTGGAAGCGCTGATGTGCCTTCTGGAGTTCCATTCACATCTGGCTTATTCCAGTGGTCTTCAACCTCTTGGCCCTGTGGGCCATATGAGTGGTATATGGCTGGTCCACAGACCAGATCAGACCCTGAGCACCAGAATCATGCCTGCAGGTCCCTGGATTAGGCTCTGTGCAGCCCCAGCTGGGCACCAGGATTGGGCCCGGGGAGGAGTCCTGCACCATCCCTGCCCAGTCCCCTATGCTGAGATTGGGCCCCGGAGCCCTGTGTCACCTCCTTCCAGCCCCATGTTGCAACAGCAGACCCCATACCTCCCTATGTGCCCAATCTAGCTCCAACATCCACGGCTTACAGGGCTCCCACAAACTTGTGGGGAACCCCATGGGCCAGATGACAGGGTACTAGGGATTGGATCTGGCCCATGGGCCAGGGGTTGAGTACTCCTGGCTTATGACATTCTGTTCCAGAAAGTCTCTTTCATACCAACCCAGAAAGCTACAGTGCTGTTCATTTGTATCACACTTCTCTCTGCCCAGAGGCTAACAATCTCATTACATAACAGTAAACAGGAAGGGGATTGGAACATGTTGCCATGATGCACCTTTTCAATATGACCCACATGTTGAGCCAAATCCAGAGAGAATTTCCTGGAAATGGAAATTCATTATCTTACTGGTGCTATAATTCCAGAAGAGGACTGTCTATATGGGAGTTATATAGATATATCTACAGTGGTCTATTTATACTGGAAAAGCATAGCAGTACATTTCCCCAAGTAGATGAGTTTTTAAACTAGTAAACTTAAAATAGTGCAAGTCAATGTCTAGCTACTAGTTTAAACTGCTTTTTGAAAGCAATCTGTACCTTGAACAGGGCCACCTGATTTCAGAGAGGGACCACCTACAAGGGTCAAACTAATTGGCTGCAGAGCAGGCTGGACCTAATACATAAACCCAAGCTCTTAACCTGGGCTTTGGCTGCCTATATTCCATGTACTGCAGCAGTTGTACCTGTTTCTCTTCAACCTGGCTCCTGGCTGGTTCTTTGCTCCTGCTTACCCTTTTTGTGTGTTCTGGATTCTCTGGTGCCTGACTTCTGGCAATGTGTGGACTATGAATGCACCTATTGCTTATTGACTAAGACGTGGACTCTGATTTTGATCCTGTCATGCAGTCTTGTTCCTCCTTTGGCTCAGGTACTTGCGTACCCCTGTGCTCTTCCTATACCTATGACCCTAGCTTACAACTGCATTCCTTTTGATAGGGGTTGGTTTGAGCTACACAACAATGATTTACTTTTATATCTATATCAGTGTACAGGCAGCAATGATCTAAACCAGTTAAAATTGATGTGAATTTGTGTGTTTCCTCTCTATTATACATATGTACACTTCTATTTTCTACCCTCAGTATTGCCAATCCCACCACACCAACGTTTATGAGACAAACTTTTTAAAATCAGGAGACTTAGAATGTAAATTTATGAGATGATATTTTTGAGGGGGTTGGAGACTGGGGGTCCTTGCACACCCTAGCAGAATGTGGGGTACTGTGGGTCAGGAGCAAGGGGCAAAAGCAGGGCTGGTGAGGGGCTATGGCTTGGGAGTAAAGAGTAGATGCACACACGCACGCACACACAGACAGCTGCATGAGGCTGTCTGACCTCATGACCCAACCCGGGACCCATTCACCCCAGCCCCTGGCCCACTCCCTCCCTCACTGTAACAGCCTCGATCTGCCCCCACCCTCCTTTCCCTCTTTCCCCCTGCCCCTTCCCCTCCACAGACTTACCAGCATGGCACTCTACATGTGCCAGAAGATAAAATCCCAAGATTTGATCTCTCTGTTAAGAGATCATAAGTCAATTTTCCAATTTGACTTGGAAATCAGGAGTCTCATGATCTTTTTCATGAGAGTTGACATTGCTGTATCTCAGGCATGAGGGCTAGAAAATTCTTCTGCAAATGGAAAATACTCTGTGTAACAAAGGTGGTAATGTCTGCCTGAATCTGCAGGTAGACTAAAACAAAATCTTTGAGGGGGAACAGCTTGTGGGGAGGGGAGGGGGAGAGGGGAAGGGGTCTGGATCTGAATCTAAGACATCAAGCTGATAACTTCATTGCTAGTATCTTTGAACTCTTTCATTTCTGCTTATTGTGGCACCACCATTTGAGAGATGCTCAGCATTGTGCATAATTCCATGATTTTTGAGATGGGGGAGGGGGTGAGGTCAGCAGAATGAAGATGCTGGAGTTTCAAAAGGGCAACTTTCCTACAACTCAAGGAGATATAGGCAATGTGCTTAGGAAGATGCAGTGAAAGATAAAGGGGCTCAGAATGCTTGGTAGCTTCTAAAGGGCACAGTATTGGAAACGGAACAAGAAACTATTCTGAAGTGATGAAAACATAAGAACAACAGGAAGAAACAATTGAGCTTGCACAAGAAATGTCTGTGATGCCTTAAAAGCAAAATGAAAGCATACAGGAGATGAAATGGCAGGTGGGCTACCAAGGAAGCATACTAGGAAATAACAAGAACTTGCAGGGACCAAATCAGAGAAGCAAAGGTAAAAATGAGCTGTAACTGGTGAGGTAAGTCAAGGACAAAAAGAGGTTCTAGAAATATGTTGGCAAGAAAAGAAAAAAGGAAGTTGTGGGTCCACTATTAACTAGGCAGGGGAACTCTTAACAGAAGATGTGAAGAAGACAGTGCCGCTTGCTCAGTAGCTATTTTGACTTGATCCACACGCACTCACGCACACACTTTATTTGGAAGTGGAAGGTGAGGGTCAAGGCAACCAGGGATTTTGATTAGTTTTAGTGAATTCAATCAGCAGAGACTGATGAATTGCATCCCAGGATACTGAAGAAACTGGCAGAGGAGATCTCTGACCTTTTGGCAAATAACATTTATCAAGTTGTAGGAGACAGGTAAGATACCAGAGAACTGGTGTTTCTCTTTTTTCTTTTTTTTTCCTCTCTTTATTTTTAAAGAGAACCCAGAGAACTTATAGACTAATCAGCCCAACCTCAATATCCAGCAAGTTCCTAGAATGTATTAGAAGGAAGTCCATTTGTAAGCATCTGAGGGAGGAAAGGCTGTTCATGAACAACCAGCATGGATTTGCCAAGAACAGATTATGCCAAACAAATTTGATTTCCTTAAACAAAATAAGTGGCTGGGCAGACAAAGCGAGTGCCATGCATATGGTCTTCAATGAGTTTTGTCAAAGTCCCACGTGATCTTTTTCATAAACAAATTGGAGAAATATGGGCTAGACAAAACTACATAAACTTGTATAGACAACTGACCCAATAGCTACAAGTGATGGGGTCCATGCTGACATGGCAAAAGGTTTTGAGCAGAGTCCCACAGGGATTCTGGTCTTGGCACTGTTAACATGTTTATTAATTATTTGAATACTGGAATACAGTACAATGCTTCCTGAGCAAATTCCCAGATAACTCAAAACTGGGAAGGACTGCAAACATGCTGGAGGACAGGAGCACAATTATGAAGGATCTTGATAAAGTAGAAAGATAGGCTAAATCCAATAGGATGAATTTCAGTGCTGACAAATTCAAGGCGTTGCACCTCTTGGGGTGCTTTTCTTGGAGTGAGGGGATGGGGAAGTAATCAAAAACACAGATATTAAATGTGTGACATCTGGCTGGAAGGCAGCACTATGGAGATTGTGATCCACCAAAACTCTTGAGTCAGACTCGTACTGAGTCTGCAGTGTGATATAGCTGCAAAAAAATGCCACCCTGGGCTGCATCAACAGAAGCGTTGGATGCAAGACACAGAAGGAGTCTGTGTCACTATTATGTGGCACCTTTTTCTGTAAATGAGGTCTAATGTGTAAAAAAGGACATGGAGAAGTTGGAAAGAGATGGGTGACAAAAAATGATAAACAGCTTGGAAGGTAAGAGAGAGACTCGGAAATGAGTTCAGCTTGTCTAAAAGGACATAAAGCTGGACATGATAACAGTCTTCAGATACCTGAAGGTCTGCCATAAAGAAGAACAATTTTTTTTTCTGTTGCTGTAATTCCAAGGCCCTGCCATGCTTTCTGCTCTCTGCAGCAAAGTAGGTTCAGATTGGAAAAGAAACTTTGGTTCAAGGACCGGGATGATCAGAAGGAGGTTAATGAGCAGGCAAAACATTCCTAGAGCCGCATCTTCCTTCCCTACCTTCTCCACTCAGGCAGGCACTGAGGTGAGCCAGCCTGTGTCTGCGAGCTCCAGCCTGCCCAAAGGGCTTTAGCGAAACCTTGCTTCCTCCACAAATGGAAGCAGCGAGCAAGTGGAAGAGAGCCCTGGGCATGAGGGCCGGGGAAACTGCACCGACTCCTGTGCCCACTTCAGCCAGCCCAGTGACACAGGGCCCGAAGGCCGTCTGGAAATAGGACTGACCGCTCCTCGAGAGAAACGGGGTGATTTCATCTGGAGCTCCAACACAAAAAAGCAGGCTAGGAAGCGCCAAATAACGAAGGTGGCGGTACTGCAGGGGCCTGGCTGGGAAAGCGAAGCCCTTCTCTCTGCCCCGCCGGGCTGCTCCAGCCCTGCCACCGCCGGGCTCCTGCCGGTCCTTGGCCTCAGGGCCGGAGCCGCGGGGCGCTGCGGGGCTGCGCGTGGGGCACGGGGCTGGCTGCGCGGAGACCGCAGCGGGATGCTCGCAGGACCGGCCTCGGCGTGTGCCCAAAACGGGGGCGCGGACACGAGGGTGCGGGCTTGCAGCGCGGCCTCTGACTCGCCAACACGGCACCAGGCGCCCCGAGCTGCAGGGAGGCGCACACGTGGGGCGTCTCTCCAGCAGTGCCGTGGCGACCCCGGCACCCAGCCCCGCGCGGCACTTGGAGCCAGAGGTACCGCCTCCGTGCCTCCCAGAGCCTATGCTGGCTCCAGCTCCTTTAAATCCCTCGGGGGGGGGTGATGACGTCACTGCTTCTCCGGGCTGCAAGAGAGACCTGAGCATCAGCAGCGATGGAGCAGTGCGGCGGCGGCCGGAGGAAGGGGCCGGCCCGGACCCGGGGTGCTGCCCCGCCGGCGGGAGGCGAGCCCGGCAGCGGCCACCGCAAGGTGAGGGCCTCGTACCTGCTGCCGGGTGGTCGATGGGGAGCGGGCGGCCGGGCAGGGAGGCTGGCGCTGCCGATGGCTGTCCTGGTCCCCTCCTGGGCAGGGGAGCGGGGCTGCTCGGGGAAGGGTACCACCACGCCATGCTGCCCCCGGAGCCTGGGACCCCGTGAGGCTGGAAGGAACTCTGGGAGCCGGCAGCACGGGGCCCGCGGACATACTGCCCAGCGCGAGCTGCCCCCTCGCTTCCCCGGGGCTCGAGCGGGCCGAGAGCCCTTGGCACCGCTGGCGGGAGGAGCTGGCAGCCCGGCTGCTGCCCGGTACAGAGGGGGATGCTGCTTCTTGGCAGTGCCACCTGACTGCTCGCCCACAGCTGCCAGAGATTTGACAGGTGAGCAGGCTAATGGCTGGTTTCTCCTACTCTGCCTCAGGCCTGGGGGAGTTTGGTGCTGGGCCTGGGCCATTTCATGTCAAGGTAGCAAAGGATAACCTGGCGCCGCGGAGAGACCAAGTGTGAGGTGTGCATGGGAAGCTGTGCTTTGGGGAGTAAGGAAAGCAGTTCTGATTCTTGCTGCTCATAGGGGCTGAATGTAACTCTGGCCTGAATTTGGAGGGCAAGCTCTCACTGGGGCAGGAAGTTCACTGATGTGAAGTTAGGCAGGATCTGCCTAGCCCTGCCCTTCAGGGTCCTCCCTGCTCCATCCCTCCTCCCTTGCCCTTTGTACCTCTCCCCAAGTGATTGTCTTCTTGCCTCACAATGGTCTTTCTTTGACCTATAGCAAACCTATGTGGCACTTGCAGTTTATCTAGTTTCAGGTGCCTTTTTGCTCATCTCCCTGCTGCACTCCAGTCTGCTTCTCATTAGGATGACCCTGATTGTCCCTTCCCCTTCTCTGCTCCCCCCCCCCCCCCCACCGCTGACTTCACACTATTTGAATATTGGCTGAACTGACAGTGTTATCCAGGAGCCCACACATTTGTGGGGTAGAACTCATTCCTGGAGCTGAAGGTATAGTGCCTACCCTTAGAGGAAGCAAAGAAATCCCAAAGGAGGGTTACCAAGAAATGAAGGAGACATTAAGGGAATGCTATGAGTGTCAACAAGTTGGATATGTGCTCTTCCAGGGATAGGAGAGGAAATGAAGGGTATGAGGAAAGGTGAGTATTGGTACCTGCCTCTAAAGAGCATCCATAAAATCTGCAGCTTGAGATATCTGTCATATCTTGTTATATATCTTCAGCCTTGGGTCCAGCCCCAAGTGAGATGCATCAACATCCCCATGTTGCAGAGAGCTGAATTGAGCACAGAGGCAACTGAGATGCCACTGCAACCTAATGCAGAACACTAAGACCAATCTGTAACCCAAGGATAAGTAGCTTTTGGGATCCAGCCTGAGAGCACTTCTAGGAATCTGATCTTGCCCAGTGCTAAGTTAACACCTGGACCTTTGGGCTGTCTGGTTTCAGTGCCTGGACTTGCTGGACTGTTTCATTGCTGGACCTTAGCCCCATGTCCCAATGTTGCACTTGTGCCATCTGGAGATGAAGGGCTGTCTCCCTGACACTTGCATCCAGTGGGGCACCTGTGCTAAGTGATTTGCCTGAAAGCACAGAATGAACTGAGAATACAACCCAGGAGCCCTGGGCTTTCCTTTTTGTAGAGAGGATACAATTACTCCACTAAGGGAAAGATGATGAGGGACAGTAACCAACGTCTGCTCGCCCCCCTATCAATCTCCCCTTAATTGGATTAATGATGGCTGGGGGATCTTGGCTGCTATACCTCATCCTTTGATCTTGCTTAATAGGCCTTCTGTCCCACTAGAGCTTATGAAAGAGGACCAGTTCCTTGGGGTGGGGAGAGAACTCCGCTTCCTGCTGTAGGGTTCCATGGTTGTTGAGCAGAGATGGAAACACAGCCCCTCGTTGAAAAGGACAAATGCTGTGAGCCAGGCCAGAGTGCTGGGGCAAAAGTGGCTATGGGGCTTGCAAGTACCATGGTCAAGGGAAGAGGAAGCCAAGGCTCTGGTGGAGTGAGGTTCATTCTACCATGGGCCTTGGGCTGTGGCAATGGGTGATGCCCTTGATCCTTCATATTCTGTTCTGCACACAGAAGACCCAGGTCAAGCTGGGCAGGGAAAACAGCAGGGACAGCCTGAGGATTGGGAAGAAGCATGGTCTGAGAACTGTCCCTTGCTGAACCCCTCAGTGCTCTGCTCCATCAGTCAGAAGGAAAGGGTGAGGCCTGCTATTTTGTGTGTGCATTACCTCCATGTATTGTGGGACCTTCACACACCAGCAACCAGTGGGGGCAAGTGGGAGTGCGTGTGGAAGGCCAGGTCCTTTCATATATATCACTCTTCATAGTGTGAATGACTCTGGTAGTGTTAATGACCTTTTTCTCCCACAGAACAGACACACTGCTTATCTTCTATTCAGAGGGCCATTCCTTCTGCCATCAGATGAGCTTTTGCAGCCTTCACCACTCCATCTGGAACAGGCTGGCATTTCTTAGCTCACTATGAATGCAGCAATGGCAGCTGAGAGCTGTGGCAGTGAGGGGTTCTTCTAAAGTCAGCTCCCCACTACTTGTCTTTTGGTGCCATTGCCTCCTACATAGCAGTTGGATCAACAAAATCTGGACCCTTGTTCTTGGTTTTCAGTGGTCAGCATTGCCTTCTGTGTATGGCTGTGGTCTCCTTAGTGTTTATCTGAGCACTGGTGAATCTTCTGCCCTAAGCTTTTATAAGGTCTGTCACTTTTCAGGCCTCTGTACTCCCTTCCAAGCTCCTAAAATCTCATGATACCCCATTATGACCATTTGAG
The DNA here is from genome assembly GCA_030014935.1 of Caiman crocodilus. Lineage (NCBI taxonomy): Eukaryota > Metazoa > Chordata > Crocodylia > Alligatoridae > Caiman > Caiman crocodilus. The sequence goes on along the minus strand of JAGPOW010001764.1, from coordinate 1,158,978 downwards.
GTTGCCTCTTCTTCTCTGCTCTAAGCTGGCTCACCAGGACTAGAATGGCTGAAGAAAAGATTCTTCTCACATTGTTCCTTACACACAGAACCCAGTGCCTGTGAGAACAAGACAGCAGGTGTCCAGCTGGTGCTGTGTGAGTGCCTATGCAGTGCAGACATGGTTATTCACAACTCGGTACCTTGCTGTGCTGCCCTGAGACCATGACTGAAGGAGCTAGAAAGTGCTTTCCTTGCTGCTATACAAGCCTGCCTTTGCCTCTGAGTCAGCCTTTACAACAGGAAACCCTCACTGCTCTGATTGCTAGGGAGGAAAGAAAGCTGAAGTGGTGGGGGCAGCAGTGTTGAGTGGTGACCCAAAAGGCTGGCTGAGGGGACAGAAGTATCTGTGTCAAGAGTGACTTGTTTCTCCCAGGGCTGGATATGGGCTGCCATGAGACCTGGATCTTTTTGGCCCCTCAAATTTCCTTTTCTCAGGCAAAGGTTGTTTGCATTCCAGAGCCACTAAGGTAATCTGTACTGTCGTCTTGGTCATTGGGAGCTTCCCATCCTGCTTGCTTGTGCTGGCACTCATGAACACACAGTAGCTCACCCCAATGCTCTGCTCCGGTGCCCTGTGAGAGTGGGAAAGGTAGAGAAGGAAGATCCTGGTCTAGAAATGTCTTGTCTGCCCAAAGGACTTTGGCAAATCCTCAGCTTCCACCACAAATGGAAGCAAGAAGAAGATGGAAGGGAGCCCTGTGCATAATGGCCAGGGAAACCACACTGACTCCTGTGCCCAAGCTTCAAGTGTCAGGGCCTGAGGCCTGCCCTAAAATAAGACTGATGCCTTCCTCTTGAGAGAAATGGGGTGACCTACAGAGGATACATATAACAGCATATTCTCATCCATCCTTATCCCAAGTTCTTTGGATCTTCTAGGCTTCCCCATTAACTGTAAGATGAGAGCAGCCCTGAGTCAGGCTGGTTCTCATGTTGGGTTGATGTATGCTATTTTTCACAGGATGAATGAGTAGCAAGTACAAGGGCAGAAAGGAGAGTCTATATTCAGGGTAAAGGGGACACCTTGTGCAGCAGAGTCTAATGTACTCTCTGTTTTTTCTCTCTAAGATGGAGCTGAGTCACCATGACAACATGGATCAGGGATCATCCTCGTCCATTGGGCCCCAGTCCATATCACCAAGGGGCTCCATTACAGCAACCTCCCCTGGACTACTTGGTCCCATTGTAACCCAGTTCAGCGCAGAGGGGTCTGTTAGATTCCAGCCTGAGGGGTCCAGTGGGGCTCTCTCAGCAGCTTTCCCTGGGGGGAGCATACCTCCAATGCAGAGTGGTTCCTGGCCAGATGTGCTCTTTGACCCTTTTCACTCTGGACCCTCTCGCTCACAGCCTGATGGATCACAGTACAGTGGGCCAGAGGATAGGTCCCTAAGCAGGCCTAGTCAGCCATTGTCTTTGGAGGTCAACAGAGCCCAACCTGATGGGGCAGGTGGGGTCCAAATGTTCACACTGCCTAACTTGCTGTCCCCAGGGGAGTGCAGGCCTCTGTCCCCTGGCTCTGGCAGCTCTGCATCCCATGCTGGTATTTCATCCTCTGTCAAGCTCAGCCAGTCACCCAGCCGGTCCCCACTGCCAGAACTCTGCACCTTTGATCCAGCCACCTCAGGAAAACTGCTCCTCATGGAGCGGAAGGAAGCGCTTCCCAAAGCTGAGTCCAGCGACTATCTCTCAGCAGGCAGAACTGGCTCATCCCACAGACCTGTGAGCCTCCCCAAAGCCATTTCCAGTGAGCTCATCTCAGGAGGAAGGATAGGCTCCTCCAAGCCTGGGATCCTGTTGAAAGCTGAGTCAGAGGAGTTCACCTCTTACAAGAGGGCTGGCTCATCTCCTGGGCTGCCCAGCTGCGTGGACGCCTCTGAGGCTCTGCAGGGCCGGGCCACTGAAGACACAACGTTCCGGTGAGCATGGGTCTGTGAAGCTGGGGCAGGCTCATCAGCCTGTCACCCCTGTTGTGAGGAGGGAGGTTCAGCCTTTCACTGGGGTGCTGGGCAGACTTTTGGGGGTAGTATTACATAAGAAATCAGAGCCTGTTCCAGAGATGTGTAGTGCTCTAAGCTCTACTCCTGTGGGCTAGGAAGAAGGAGGTGCAACACTCCAAATACTGAGTGGGGGCCTGGTTGTGGGCATGCTTCTCTTGGTGTTGAGAAGTAGAGAAATCACTGCTTTGTCCTCTCTAAACGTAGCCTCTGGGTCTTCCACTCAAAGCTAAGGAGGCCAATAGAGGGCATCCTAGCCCACATGGTCTAGCAGAGTCCTTTCCATAAAGGCAGGGACAAGAGGGAGTAGAGTCCATATGGGATTGTCATCTGCTTCCTGTCCTCAGGAGTTGGGAGTGGCCTGAGATATGTTGCCCAAGGGGAGATGAGCCTAAAGGGCTATGGGGACTGACACTCCCTCCTTTCATGTAACATCCCAGCTCCCAGATCTCTGGAACTGCCCTGTTTACCCACCCTGGAACCATACCATGCTTTCCACACCTACAAGGGTACTGTCTGCCCATGCCATCAGTACAGCAAGCTGGTTGGTGTTTAGTACATGCTGCACTATTATGTTAAGGCGTTAATAGCAGCTCTGCATCAAGGAGAGCGAATTCCTGCCTTGGGCTCTGCCAGGCACTGAAAACTCAATCTGTTCTCAGAGTTGGTAGCTGTTTCGGAAGGAACACCTAACTATGCTGAAATTCTGTCCGAACAAGGACCATTTTCCCCAGACTTCAGTTGACCCTTTCCTCCCCAGAGACCTAAGAAAGAAGTTGAGCTCTGCCTTGAAGACAACCAAGTTGAACAAGGATTAGGGAAACAAGTTTTGGGGAATCAATTCCCCTGAAGATGCCCTAACCCAAGGAGGCCCTCTTGACTTAAGAAGCCTTGACTTGCCTCTGGAAGTACTATATACAGAGATTGTACCTAAAGTCCAACCAGCTTCCACATCATGTGCTTCCCTGTGACAGCATCTGCTCCCTGGCTGGCTTCCCTTGCAGCCTCCAGTATGACCCATTAGTACAGCATAGGCTCTGGGGCTCGAACCCCCTGCCCTTTGGTGCTCGTATGTGTTGTGCAAATGGCTTAACATATTCATGTGTGTATTTGAAAATAATTTGCATTTGCTATAAAAACAATGACATGTTCTGCCCTGAGTAGTGTAAGGAGTAGTTAAGGGGCTGCATAACAAGGGATACGAGTGATAACTCAAGTCTAGGTGCAGGACTACAGGACAGGGTTAACCAGAGCTGAGCACTTTGTCTTCTGCCTGCTTATGCATGCCCTGTGCACATGGGCCAGCAAGTTCAGAAGTACTAACTATGCTTCAGAGGACAGTCTTCCTCAGTTGTTTTGTGGGTGCTTAATGTTGCGCTGTTAGCCCATGTTCCATGCACCTAAAAGGTCTCAGCTGCCCCTGGTAATATCTGTGGACAGAGTACCTAACAGGCTTTTCTTGGGTTGAGCTTCTTTAGACACTTACCTTATTCCTTAGCTTTGGATGTGACTAGTCATTTCTTCTTCCAAAGTGACAACTTCTGGATGAAGAGCTAAAGAAACTGGAGGGGAGGGGGGCAACTGGTGAGCAGGGTTGAAGCAGGGAGAGCTGGAGAGGGACTGAGTGAGCACCCTGTATCAGAACACAAGCATGGTCTTCCTTTGTCTTTCCAAGTATCACTGTGGTGACCTGGAACGTTGGCACAGCCATGCCCCCGAGTGATGTGACATCCCTGCTGCACCTCAACATGGGTGACACGACTGACACTGATATGATCGCCATTGGGTAAGGAACAGAGATGCCAGGGGCCTTTGAGCCAATGGATCCTCCCCCTTTTTGGGTCATATCAGTGCATCAGGGGCTACTGAGGGAAGCTGTCCTGTAGTGGCTAGGTCCACAGAGAGGTTAACAGACTTACTGCTTGGGTTGCCTCATGGGCAGATCTAGAATTTTTAAAAATGGGGGTGCAGGCGGTGAGGTGCATCATCACAAGTAAAACAATACATATTTTTCTCCAGTTTAAAAGAAACTAGAAGTGTATTAGTATGCTAGGGACCTAGGTGTATACTAGGGGCCTAGGGCTTAGAGGCCTATGGGTATATTATTCAGTTTAAGATTGAAGCAAAAACAAATATAACTTTATTGGAATGAGTTAAAAACAATCTGTAGGGCTGTGAAATAGACCTTCATTATTAGGAGCAGCTAACAGATAGCAGAACTGCAGAAGAAAGGGTAATTTGAGTGTTGGAACATAAAGACCATTAAAAGGAAGAGAGGTTCATTAATATCTGTGGAATTAAGAGTTTAGAAGGGATCAGGCAGATTATAATGATGCCCCAGAGTCAAGAGAGTCAGCACTGACTGACTAAAAATGCTGCTGCCATTGTCCGACAGTTGATTTTAAACTTTGGGTGGACCAGAAATTAAAGGGGGTATGAGTGCACCAGTGCATACCCCCTGGAACCGCTCCTGAGTGTCTTAACGGAGTTCTGTGCCTGAAATGCACAGGCCTAGCCTTTGAGCAGACAGATTGGTGTTCTAGTACTGCTTCCCTAAGTGTGTGTATTTTTGTGTATGTTTTATTACATGTTATAGAATAGTAGTGAAGGGGATTAAAAATCAGACACACACAAATATAACATTAAAAGTAGTAAGAACACTCTAGCCCAGGGGTGGGCAACATACTGTCTAGCCACATCATCTGCCCTCTGACTCTCCTCTTCATACTTGCCCAGCTTCCACACAAGCCAGCAACTACAATAAAAACCAATGGCAGCCTGCACCTCTCAGGGTCAGACTTTTGGATATCTAAACCTTCCCTCCGAAGTCCCATAGGAACTTCATCCTCATCAGTCTGCCTTTGTACATACTATGCAGACCTCAAGGGCAAGATTTTGTTGTCCTTTTTTGCTGACACCAGTAATAGTGCAATTCTATCAATAAAGCAGCACTCAGTTCAGTACGGTGAAATTCTGTCGGCAATGCTGGTTTAATTTAAGACAGGCCACTTGGGTATTATTTTATGTATTTTAGTAGGGCCAGTTGACTGTGGCTGGGATGGTGGTCCTCCTGTGCTAGGTGCTTTGCCTGTGTAGAGTAAAAGAGCTAGCCTGAATGAGACTACGTTTGGGCTTGGTTTGTCTCTGCTAGTGGCCTGGGAAGGCAGATATGCCCTTGCTCAGTCATAGATTAGGCTGGTGGTTTGGTCCCCTGTATCTGTTTGGCATGGTTCCTCATTCCTATCAGTCTCCAGGGAGTCATGGCTTCTCTTCCCTCTCTTTTATCCGGGTTAAACCAGAGTACCCCCAAGGATCTTCACTTTCTACTTACTTACTTGTTTTATTTTGTCTCATTATTTCATATGACATTGTTAACAGTCCTCAGTTGTTCTCTGGAAACATTTCCCACTCATTTTATTTTGGTAATAATTGCCAAGGCTGAGCTGGGGCATATAATTAATAATCTTGAGCTGCCATTGATGCAAACCTTGACATAAGTGTGATGCAGGTGCTGGGACACTCAAAGAAGAAACTGTGCAGCTTGTCTCGGTGCAGAGATCCTGCCTGAGGTTGTTACTTACATTCTAGGGTCTTTTTTCTGGGCTTATTAATGATTCTTGCTTTAATAAATGCATATCTGATGGTTGGAGTCAAATAAGTCAATAGGTTGCTTATATCCATCTATTCCATCTTCTGTTGGTGGGTTTATAAGCATCTATAGCACACTTCTCATGTCTGCCAAATGTTTGTGATGTCTATTAATTGCTTCTGAGCCTTTTAGAAGGTATCTTTAAATAGTGCCTTAATATTTAATGTGACCATGATAACTTTGTGATTTATATGCCTTTGAAAAGTTATTCAGATCTCCCTGTTGCTGAGATGGGGTTAAACTTTGCCAAGTGCTTGACACATTTGATGTATGAGAAACCTGAGCTTCTCATGAATTCTGGCCCCAGTTTTAAGCTTGGCACCCATAAAACCTAAGACCTCCTGAGTCCCAGAGGTCTATGAATCAAGGAAATTGACTTCCATTTACCTCAAGGGAGGTGTCTTTAGTCTCCTCAGACAACCCCCACAAAGTGAAAACTCACCCTCAGGTTATCGTTCATCTCTGTGTCTAGCTTGCAGTGCAGAAGGAAACGGGTAGACCACTTCTGCTGGGAGTAGCTTCTCTGCCTAAGCCACATGCTTGGAATCTTGAGGCGGGACAGAATACTGATATACTCATCTGTCCACTCTCAGCAGCAAGGACTGTCCTGGAGGGATAGAGTCTACATGTTGCCAAAAGCCTGGGGTTTTTTAAGATTGGACTTCAGCTCCTGTTCAGAGAGTGACCAAGTACCATCTTGGCAGCTCTGTGATCAGCTTCCTGTCTGTCTCCATTCTAGGCTGCAGGAGGTGAATTCCATGATAAATAAGCGCCTGAAGGATGCCCTCTTTATGGACCAATGGAGTGAGCTTTTCATGGATGTGCTGAGTCCCTTTAACTTTGTATTGGTAAGGTTGTGTGTGAAAGGAATTCTGGGCTCAGAAGCCTGCTTAGTGTGGGCAGAAATCTGATGAAATCCACCTGAACATCCTACCCAGAAGTGCAGGATATGTCCCTTAACCCAATGAAAACTCATCAAGGATGAAGAACTATTGAGAACTCCCTGGAAGAGCACAGGGAGCTATTAAAAAGGAGACAGTCTGGTGTCATCACCAGACTAATGACCACAGACAAACAAGAGGCTGTATTGCTTAAAAGTTAGAGCACAAGGCTGGGATGGCTTTGCCAACAACTTTCTGGGTGATTCTGGACGGGGTGCTTCCCCTCTAAGTGTCTTAATGTCCCCAACTGTAAAATGGGAGTTAGAATGTACCAATTCTATGCAGCTAAGGTGGGCTAACTAAGCACTAGGGTAATGATTGTAGTTCTGTAGGTCTCAGCTGCAAACCTGGTAGGTACAAATGCCTGAATGACAATTAACTGCCTCAAAATACCGTTCTTGTGTTCTGAAAACTAAAAATTCACTGACAAAAATCTATATTAATGTTGAGCTAAAGTCACCCTGTGGAGTCTCGTGCTCTTTCAGAATGCCAAGGTCAGGAAGAGTCAAGCCTCAGAAAACCAGGAAATTCAGAGTGAAGGTAAATGCTTAACTTGGGATCCGTAAGCAGGGCACCAGCCCCAGGGTCATATTAGTAGAGGCTACAGAATCACCCCCATTCTTGTGAAGCCTATAACCTGAAGGCAAAGCAGCCCCATGGTATTGCTCTTGCAACAGCAGCTGGAAATAGACCTTGTTGCTGCTGTGGCAGAAGGGAGCCAGGGACTGTTTGAGTGCCTGCTGTAGGTAAGACTCCTGTGCTTCCCACTGGGTCTCAGAACCTTCACCCCTCTGGTGTTCAGCAGCACCTCCCTGCCTACCCCCATGGTTTCATAGATTCATAGAAATTAGGGGTTGGAAGGGGCCTCATGAGTTTATCAGGTCCAGCCCCCTGATTGCAGGCAGGAAAGACTGCTGGGGTCAGATGAACCATCCATTCATCTTTTGAAGATGTCCAGGTTAGGTGACTGTATCACTGCTGTGGGGAGTCCATTCCAGATTTTGGACTGGACTTGAACCATAAAGAAGTTTTTCCTTATATCCAATCTGAAGTGATGTATCCAATCTGAAGCTGGTCCCCCACTCTCCTGCAGGGTTTGCCCAGAGTGCAAAAACACAAAAAAATCTTGTTTTCCACCTGCCTGCTGACAATCTCACAGTAAACTCCAGAGCCCTACCATGGACACAGCTGACATGGCACAGGACTGACATGAGGCCCACTGGATCTCTGTGTCCACAGATACCTTTTTTCTTTCTTCCCTTACTTATGGTCAGGGGGAAGATAAGACCCTGATCACATCATCACAGTTGTGGTTCTGCCAGGCTGTTCCAACTAATCCCCCACTATTTAAAATAGTGCCACATAATACCAATGTCTTGTTATCATGTTCTTGGCAAATGATTCCCTGGGGTGCCTGTTTCCAGCTCCAGGGGACAGTGTTAAAGTTGGTTGTACTGAATTTTCTCACTTTTTGAGGTATGAACAATACTGAACTCAACATTGTGGAAGGGTACAGCATCTTGCAGGACAACCTTAGCTCTGAATTCCTGTTAATGAATCCTCATTAACAATGCCTCTCCTCCCCACCATCCTACTCCCCACAAATTCTTAATAAAAGCACTAGGGATGTAACTTCACTTTGGCCTGATTTCCCTTCAGTAAATCATAGCAAGGTGGGGGGAACCTGCCCTGTCACAGGATGTGTAGCCTCTTCACTCATTTCATCTTCTGAAAAACCTGCTCTACTTTAACTTTCTTCCTCGTGGATTGCAAGGGGCTATGCCCTGCTTCACGCTTCTCCTCCACCTCTTGCAGGTGAGCACAGTCCGGATGCAGGGAGTGATTCTGCTGGTGTTTTCCAAGTACTATCACCTTCCCTTCTTGCAGGACATTCAGACAGACTGCACCAGGACAGGCCTAGGTGGCTATTGGGTGAGTGGGGCCCCTAAGGGAAATAGCTGCAATAAGTGAGTGAGGGTTTTCTCAATGACATGACTTGCATTCCTGTTGGTGCAGGGCAATAAGGGTGGGGTCAGCGTGCGACTCTCCATCTTTGGCCACATGGTCTGCTTTCTGAACTGCCACCTGCCAGCTCACCTGGAGAAAGCTGAGCAGCGCAAAGAGGACTTCACCACTATCCTCAACATGCAGCAGTTTGAAGGGCGTGTGGCTAGTGGCATCTTGGACCATGAGTACGTACAGTCTCCCATTCTCCCCCAGCCCTGATCCTTTCCCCCTTACCATCCCAAACACTAGTTTGGCACTGGGGTCCAAGTTTAAAGCTCTTTGGTGATGCTGTGTCCCACACTATCAGCCCAGCATTTGGGCTGTGGAGTCCTGACTTTGAGAGGATCAGAAGCCAGCATCTTTCTCAGGGTGTACTATGCACTGCAGAGCAGGTATCCAGACCTACCCACCCCAGGTTTGTGTAGCCTTGACTTTCCCCAGGCCTTTGAAACCAAACCTAGCTGTACAACCTTCATGCTTGAGGGTGCATTCCATCCAGCTGTGTATGGGGCACTGCACTGACTCTCCATAGCCTATGATCATTTAGAACAGGGGAATCAAATATATGGTCCACAGGCCATATACCATACTCTGATCTACCCTGTCAGGCTAGTGATGGGCCAACAGAAGTTGAAGGCTCGAGGGAGCAGCTTGCAGCAGAATTCTGGGCCCTTGGGCCTTGGTGGACATAGTGATTGTCAGCAGAGTTGAGAGTGAGGTCTGATATTGCCCTGATTGCCCTCGAGCTGCTTTGCCTGTTGCCACTGCTGCAGCTTGACCTCCTTGGCCATTGGCCCCACTGCCATCTGGGCACTGGCTTGGGAGAGAGAGATTCAAGGCCTAGCCATTCCCTGCACAAACCAGCCGGTACTGGGGCTAGGTTGGTGGTCTGCTCTATGCTAGCTGGGAAGCAGGGAATCTGTTCTGGGTCTGCCAGGTGGTGGGTTACTTTACCATGCTGTTGTGCTTGGTGCTAGCAAGGTAGAGGCCTCAGAGCAGCTGATGTTGGCTTGGCCATCTTACTTTGGCAGGCACCTGGCAATGGAAATTTTCATCATGTATTCTTTCTTTCCCATGTGACCTTTTGGAAAATCTGACTTAAGCAGAAGGTTTTGACTATTTATACCTAGGGTCTGGTTTAAATCACAGGCCCATCTCGCTAATATCTTGGCCTGATCGTGGCTGGGACCACATTTTTGCACCCAGATCGTAGCGCCCCCCAACATCTCCGACTGATTTAGGAGGCAGGTTTAGGGCCAGGTTTAGTTGCAACAACAGAAGGCTTGCTCCCAAGGCCTCTCTGATCACTGCTGAAAAGCCCACAGCACTCCACACTCCTCCCTGCCTCCCTGGAAGAGGCAGGAACAGTTTCAGGGCTGCCGTAGCAGACCACCCTGGTACTGGGTAGAGAAGGGGCTATTTGCTCTTCCATGCATGCGTTCCTGCCCCCCTCCACTCCTGTTACCTCAGTTTTCCCACCTGGTGGAGCAAATAGGCCCTCTCCTACCCATCCCCAAGCTTTCTCCTCTTGCTGACCCTTTTGTGACTCCTTCCCTCCACCTTCTCTGCCCCTAGGCTTTTGCTGCTGGCTGGGGAATTCTTTTACCACATATTCCTGCTCTCCCATATGACTTTTTGGAAAATCTGACTTGAGCAGTCACGTGGGAGAGCAGGAATATGTGGTAAAAATTTCTATTGACAGCCCAGCAATGACCTACATTCCCTCTGCAGCAAAGGATGTGCTCTGGAGGGCTAAGAGCATTCAGGCTGCTACCTTGGCCTGGCCACAGTCCTCACATCTGCTGAACTGCATCCTGCTTCCTGCTGCATCTGCCCAGGGACCCAAGCTGCTCCTCCCCATCTCTTCCAAAGACGCTGTCTCTCTCCAGGCTCCCCCTAACTACTCCAATCCTGAGGGTTCCCAGAGCCTGAGAAGCATCCATCTAGCTGACCCCACAGCTCTGCTCCTCACTGGCTTTGCCAGCATCTGCGGGGTTTGGGGAGGTGCCAGCAGTACAGGCAACCTACTTTGGACTTCCCAGGGATCACCATCCCATGTCTTATATTTCCTGTAAACTCTGGGCCTGGTTTTAGGGAGATGAACAGGCTTAGCAAGACTCTGCAGTCCGCATTGCTGTCACAAATCCTCTGGCCCCTGAGTAGAACAATTGTAGGCATGGTACAGGCTGCTAAAGCAAGGCTTTTCAACCTTTTTAAAGAAGTGTACCCCTTCTGGTGGCAACGGCTGGATGTGGAGGGGGGGCTGCCTCTGCTGCCACCCACCACCCCACACAGCCACTGTGTGCTGCTTTCCCACAGCTGGTTGCATGTGCGGCTCCGCAAGCTGCTGACAGGCCTCACACCCAGCCAATTGTGCACCACCCGTCAGCAGCCTGTGGAGCCACATGTGCGACCAGCCATCGGAAAGCGGCATAGTGGGTGGCGGCCTGGGGTGGTGGATGGCGGCAACAGCTGGCACATTTAAGCACCACCCCCCTGCATCTAGCCAGCCAGGAAGCACCTTTGTGGCCCACAAAGGGGCACCACTGCCCTCCCACTGGGTCTGCTCCTGGGAGGCAGTGGCATGGGGTGGTAGGTGGCAGCGCTCTATCACTGCCCGCCCACACATGCCCCCAGTTGACAACCCCTGTGCTAGAGTAAAGCCTTCCTTTTTACCCAGGGTAGGTTCCTAAGGCACCCTCTCTGATACTGTTTGTGTGCTACAATGGTACTGATGTCACATCCCATCATGCTAGGTGCTAGGAATTTTCATGCAGCACTCAGTCTGGTCTTGTTGAGGGAATGGCTTCACTCCACAGTGCCTCTTAGACAGGGTGAACTTGAACTGGTGTCAGGGACAGCATAGGCAGCTGGTAGGCATGCTCCAGGGGGGCTATCCCCGCCACCGACAACACCAGCAGCATCTGTGGGAGCTCGATGTGCCCACCTTGACAAGACTGTCCCCACTGCCACCACCACCAGCAGCATTGGTAGGAGCTTTCCAGCTCTGCCCCCACTGCCAACAGCAGTGGCAGTATACACAGATGCTCGCCAGCTCCAACCCTGCTGCCGTTGCCACCAGCGGCTTCTGCAGGTACCCCCCCCAAATTCAGGAGGCACCAGTTGTCTGTGAGGGACAGGACCATTCCCACCCCACTGAGTTACCCAGGGCATGTTCCTTGTCCTTTATTTTCAAGAAGACAGTGCTGTCTGATGTCTCAGTCAAAGACCTGGGACACCTGGCACACTCCCACTCTGACAGCATGACTCAGTAGCTGGATCCCAAATCTGGAGCAGGACTCCCAACACTCTCTTTCTGTTGATCAGTCACTGCAAACTGAGAGAAAGTTGCTTTCTGTCTCCTTGAGCCACAGGCTCCTGCTCTGTATAATGGGGTTGCTGTACCAGTGCTACCCTTCTTCATCCTGCCCCTGCTGTTGCCCTCCCTTTCTCCAGCATTGTGTTCTGGTTTGGGGACCTCAACTTCCGCATTGAGAGCCTGGACATCCGCTTTGTGAAATATGCTATCGACAACAACATCCTAAGCCAGCTGTGGGAGAAGGACCAGGTGAGACCTAGACTTGCAGACCACCTACTAGGAGTAGAGGCATGCTCATGTATATGAGTGCCTTGCTTCCCAGAGATCAGAGTGCCTAGTCAATGAGCCTCAGAGTTAATGCTCACCTGAGCAAAGGATTGAGGGTTATTAATGGTCTCACAGCCTATGTCTCTCCCTGTAGCACCTCCTGCCTACAGGCAGTCCCAGGGTTAGTGGAGACATCCCTGTCCCCTGTACCTGTTTTCTTCCAGGTATATCTACCCTGTAGTCATATACCAATGTGTAAGTTAGAACATGGGACCCATTCTATTTTCCCCCACACCAGAAGATTGAAAAGATTATTGGGTCCCAAAAAATTCTCTGGGTAAAGAAGGTGGTCCAAGGTTAGCTCAGGAGGGGGCCATATGCAGAGCACTTCACTTGGGTCTCCCCAGCTGCTCTCCAGCTGCCTGTGCTGTTCAATTCTGAGGTTCTTGAGAGAACATAACAATGGGGTTCTGACCGTGCAGGAGCTGTGGATCTGAAAGTGGGGTTGTGTGAATCACCAATTTTTGTCCATTTACTTTGCCCCTTGCCTCCTGCAGCTGAACATTGCCAAGAATACGTGGCCTATCCTCAGTGGTTTCCAGGAGGGTCCCCTGAACTTCCCACCCACCTTTAAATTTGATGTGGGGACCAACAAGTATGACACAAGGTAAGAGAATGGAGGCCAGGGTGTGATGCACCTCTGCCCTGAATGGAAACTAGTGATCAGACCAGGGGCTGGGAATTGTGGGACCCTACTCTGTAAAATGGGTGTTGGTGCTTGGTTGACTGGTGTGGTAGGAGCACAATGGTAACAGAAATGCTTGCACTGAGGGTACATGTGGGAAGGGATGTGGTGGGCAGAAGGGAAGGGTATACCAAGCTGGGTTGGAGGGAGTTATGGGGAAAGATCATGTCCTTGTCTCACTGCTGGCAGTCCATGCCTCTACCTGAAGCTGCACTAAGATGTGCTAGGTGTACTAGGAGAGAGACACTACTTTCCTCTACCCTAGTCTCTGTTGGGACACAGTGGCGGGAGGCTTTGCTCTATGGCAGCCCAGTGACTCTCACCTGTGCCATGCAGTGCAAAGAAGCGAAAGCCAGCCTGGACTGATCGGATTCTCTGGAAGATCAAGTCCTCAGGTGCCTCACACAATCCCAGTGGCAGGCGACCCAGCAGGAGCATCCTGTCTGTGACCCAGCTCTGTTATTGCAGCCACATGGAGTACATGGTGAGCGACCACAAGCCAGTGGCTGCCATCTTTGCAGTGCAGGTGAGCCTGGTGTGTCTTCTGGAGCTCCCCTGTGTTCAGGTGCCCGTGCTTCCAACCCTAGGTGTGGCAGGGCCTAGAGCACCTGTCTTGTTCATGACTGGGGTGGCTATCTTGCCCCTGTTGGAGGGGGTTTCATTCCTGGGAGGAAGGCAGTTTCTGACTCCCCTGTACTGTGGCTAAGGGGAAGACAAGTCACAAGGTAACTTAAGGTACCAAGTACTTCAGGAGAGGGTCATGAGTAAGGCCACCGGCAAGACACAGGAGCCTAGAGCCTCCGCACATACTTGGTCAGTCCCTTGTTCTGAGGGGGATCTCCAACAGAGCCACCTGGGGCTGCCTTTGGTGCATCTCTAATGAAGGCTTGGACAGAGGAGCTGCTGGCCTAGTGGCTGTGGCAGTCATCGCAGACAGACATCTCTGGTGAACCAGCCTCAGTGCCATTGCCCCTCCCCACTTATCCTGTGCTTCTCTTTGACAGTTTCCCTCCAAGACTGACAAACCCCTGGTTGAGATTCAAGTTGCTGATGAGTGGTCCAGGCCAGATCAAGCTGTTGTCAGATACAAGGTGGCCAGCATCTTCCATAGGAGCTCCTGGGACTGGATAGGTCTCTACAGGGTAAGAGTCACTAGGGGCAGGTGGAGTGAGTAGGGACACCCCTCGCCTATCTGGTGGGTCCCTTCATATTCACTACATGGGCCAGGGCATCGAGTGCTGGGGTGTTACAGTGTGGATATCTATCCCTTTAAAAATCCCCAGTGACAGGGGAGCTAGCCTGATCAAACAGCCTTGATGCCCTCCTTCCCCTGCCCTCAGGACAGTAATTCCTGCCCCTCTACATCTCTGTCTTTTGCAGTGTCTGAGCAGATGAATGGGGAACTCCTAAGCCCTGGCTCTGTGTGGCACAGGGGGTATGAGCTGGGCAAGAGGCCAAGTGGTGCTGGGAATCAACGCAGGACATGGGGTCAAGACAAGAGAGGGCCTGGGTTCCCCTGGGAGTTCAGAGCAGTGAAGCTATCTGCTGCCAGGTCCCATGGTGGGACAAAGCCCAGATACTTAGCACAAAAAAGGCACAGAGCCCAGCAGAGATCTGGCCTGATCAGGCAGCCTGAAGACCCCCTTGGTGTAATCTGACTGGACAATGTGGCCTGCTAGGAGCTGAGCTGCCCTATAGGAAGGTAAAGCTTGCCAGGCTGTGCTGATGCCTGTCCCCATGAACAGCCATGGCCTAGTGCTACCTCTTCCCTTTCTTGTGTTCCTGGCTGGTGCAGTGCAATATAAGAGGATGGTTAGGGATTTGTCTTTCCTGACCCATGGTAAGCTGCCTATGGCCTGAAACAGCAACATTGGTTTGCCTGGTACCTGGCATTCGTAGCTCCAGTGCTGCTGTCTGCAGTGCTAGCAGCCGGCGTCCAGTGCGGTGTAGCACTCTGAGCTTTGCTGCCTCCTGACAGTGCTCTCTAAGGGAGCAGGCAGTCACCAGTGAACTGCAGTGACTTGTGGGTGTAGACAGAAGTGCAGCAACCAGCTGTAACTCAGAACAATTTTTGCAAAACGTTCCGAGTTACCTCGGACTAAACAAGTACACTGTTGGTTCCAGCTGGGAGGTGACTCTAGCTGTGCTGGGAGCCAAGTTCCCATAGCAACGGCCAGGCTCTCTGCCAGGGCTCACTGTTTTCAGAAGGGGAGGAGGGAAAGGCAGCAGAGGGCTGTCATTCTTGGGACTCCCCAGCTGGTGCTGAAGGGTGGGGTGGGTGAATTGGAGCCCCCACCTCCAATTTGGGGGGCTCCAGTACACCTGCTCCACCCTCCAGGGGGCTGAAAATTCCCCAGAATAAACTCCCCCCATTCCCTTTCCCTCCTCCCATTCTGAAAACAGCAACAGGCTGGGAGCTGGGCAGACACAAGTTATAAAAGTAGCTACATTTTAAGACCTCTTTCTCTGATACCTGAGGGGTCAGATTTTCACCTGATCAGCCAAACTGTCTGCAGCCATGCACTTGCATTTGGTAACAGCTGTACACTGGTTGCTGTGGCCAGGTCAAGTGAAAATTGTCACTTCTGTCGGCACCTGTGCTATGCAGATAGACCCAGAACAACCTGCCTTGAGCAGAGTGTCAGCTTACAGCTAAAGGAGAGAGGAGACCTCATTAGGAAGTTGCCATTGCAACTTTCAACTGGGGCTCAAACAAAGAGCAACCAGGGATGAGAACAGGGAT
Organism: Caiman crocodilus; assembly: GCA_030014935.1. Taxonomy (NCBI): domain Eukaryota; kingdom Metazoa; phylum Chordata; order Crocodylia; family Alligatoridae; genus Caiman; species Caiman crocodilus. Next base: position 1,143,272 of record JAGPOW010001764.1, on the reverse strand, counting down.
ATGCTCCCTGGACCCTTCTCCAGCCTCTGTGCAGAGGTAATAGAGCAGCAGAGCTTTGCTCAGGACAGCCATGGCTGATGGCAGCAGCACAGCCAGTGGCAGAGGCAGCAGCTATTCTTTTTGAAGCTCCCTAAGGCAGCACATGGGGCTACTGCCCTCCCCCACTTAGTTACACTACTGCAGGAGCAGGCAAAATATGGCCCATGGGCTAGATCTGGTCTGCCAGGCAATTTCATCTGGCCCAAGAGTGGGTGCCTACCAATTTGCTGTATTCAGCCCTGCCCCGGGCTGCCCCTGTTGTGCTCGCATGGGGCCAAGCCCTGACCTCTCCCATGAGGGCAGTGTGTGCTGTGCTCCCAGCCTCAGCTGCAGGATGGCCCCCTGACCCTAGTCCCACAGGTAGGGAAGAGGTGGCAGCAGGCTGGTTGGCGAGGAGGTTGTGGGGGGGAAGTGGTAGCAGAGGTGTGCAGATGGAGGGGGCAGCGGCAGGTAGGAGGGAAGCAGCAGGGGAAGGGCAGCAGCAGCGGTGGGTTGGGGAAGTGGTGGCAGTGGTGGAGGGGGAGTGGCAGTTGCAGCTGGGTGGGAGTGTGGGGTCCACACTGGTGTGCTGGGGCTGGGGCCAACAGGGACTCAAGGTGGGGCAGCAGGAGTGTGGAGGCTGGGCTGGCAGGGACACAGGGTCCACCTGGCTCCATTGTGTGAGGCTCCCTGGGGCTTGTGTGTGGTTCCCGGGTTCTCCGTCTGACTTGTGCCTCTGGGCAGAGCCCCATGTGAAGGAGCTGATGGCCCAATCCTGCTCACTGGTACATGCAGGTCATGGGGAATGGCAGGGAGCGCTGCGCTGTGGAGCCAGGCAGGCTCTTCCTCTGTCCCTGCCCCCCTGGCCAAGCCCTATGATCTGCCTTGCTAGCTTTGTTCCTGCTGGGCTCCCCCTGATGGTGCAGGGCTCTGACATGTGAGCCCTGCACAATGGAGCAGGCAACCTGGCCACATGCAGTCCTGAGGCTCAGCAGGACCATGCGCTGCCAAGGGGCTCTGCCTGCTGTGGGCCGTGATCACCCAAGGGCCTGCACCCACACCCTCCCATGCATACCCCCTCCCACTTCCCCCCCAGCCATCCTCCCCTCTATATACCTCACAGCTCCCCACAAACCCCATACTCATACACCCATACATCCCTCAAACATACCCCCCACACTCCACACATCCCCACACTCACATCCATGCATGTCCCAATCCCACACACACACACACACACACCCATATCCATTCACCCCCCACCCGATATACAAGAGTAAGACTTTGTTTTGAGCTATTATACAATCACCTCTATATACACAATGCAAACACATACAGATCAGGCCAAAAATATTTTTTGAAATAAAATTAAAATATTCTATTGTAGATGTTTCATTTTTAGTATATAATTTGGTTTTTTTCTGGTTCCAAGATGGCAACCGCCCTTCCCAAAAGGAGTACTTCTAAGGGCATGGGGCAGGACTTCTGGTGGTAAAGGTTAGGAGTTAGGGGCAAAACTTCTGGTCCTAAGCTAGTGACCAGAGAGCAGGGCACCTGTCAAGGGGTGGGGCTACTCTTGTGGCCCTCCACTGCTCACTGAAACTTGTTAAGCAGCTCTCCACCACTGCACCTCTGTGTTCCTTGAAATTCAAGTTCCTTCTCTGAGGACTGGTAGTGCCAGGTTCTACTTTGGTTCCTCCCAGCAACAGATTTCTTCTCAGCATGATTTGACCCAAATCCAAGTCTATGATATCAATGAAGCCTGGTTTGGAGGTCTTCTGACTGTCCAGCAGGAATCGGGGTGGATTTGATTTAAATCACTGGTCAGGAAGCTTTGGTTCAATCATTGGTTTCTACAAAGAAGTGCATTCTTGTTGTTTGATATAAGCATAATACATATTATTCATAACTCAGAGAGAG
>JAGPOW010001764.1:1118241-1141234 GCA_030014935.1 Caiman crocodilus | reverse complement strand
TTTTTTTTTTTTTATATTTTTTCAGTTGCAGCTAATTTTTCAGCTACATCAGAAAACTGAATTATGATTTGATTATTTTATTTACCAGAGCTAATTGAAGTCATCGGGAGGCAAGCTATCTCCACTTCACTAGATTAATGAGGACTATTTGGGGGATATTTTTGTCAAGTTGTATTAGGACAACAACAACTGTCACCAAGACCAATAGAGATCTAAATTGTTTTATTTAACTAAAACAGCAAGCTTATTTATTTTGGATATTTTTCTTCAACAACAAACATATATAATTATTTTAACAAAACAAGCATATGTATTTTTGAATTTTAACTATTTTAGTTATAAATGTGAAATGCATTTTTAACAAAAATTAAATAGATCATATGAGCCAGGTCAACATGAGCAATTTAAAATACTGGGTTATGCATGCAACAAACTTAGTCTTCACCTTCCTCTTCCTGTTTATTCATAGGCTGGGTCTGGGAAAGAAAGACACGCTTTCCTGCTTTTTCAGTTCCCAAGTGATTTCTTAATTTAGAATGAATTAATCCTAAGAAAGAAATTATTTTTTTCTGCACCTGCAGAAGAAGCTATAGCTGTTAAAAGCTGGGTTATCACTTCAATAGACTCTGATGGATCCAGGTGCTTAAGTGACTTCCACCAGTTCATTGGTGTGACTTTAAGACCTCATCAGCCAACATATATTTCTTGAATGGTTCATCCTTAGCCCTGAAATTTATTATAGTTGGTATTATGGAGGGATGCTTGCTGGATGCCCAGGTCACAGCCAACTCCTCTTCTTCAGAAGTTAAGGACTGACCCTATTACTAAGTACTGAGACTATTGGCAAGAAAATGAACTGGAGATAGTGCTCGATCCATTTTCTTTTAATGCCTGTAATTTAACTATGTCATTGCGTATTTCTTTTTTCAAGGTCTTACTCAGTTCCTCCCAAATTTCAACAGCATCAGCAATAAAACAACAATTTCCCTGCACCTTGTTCAACGCTACAGAAATAGGCTTCAAGATAGTCAGCATATGTTCTACATTTCTCTTTAGCCCCATGTTGAGAACTTTGGCTATGGCACTTCCATCTATTTTGTCACAAGTTTCTCATAAATTGTCATCAGATTAGACCAGTTCTCAATATACTGTTCAAAACAGTCCACTAATGAATTCCATCACACATCTTGTGGAAGAGCTAGTTTGGTTCCTCCTGCTTTCTTCAGAGCAACTGCTGCAAAATGGCTGTTACAGAAGTATTTTGCCATTTCAACAATATTATCCTTTATTTTGGGAGCGCTGAAGTCTTTGGCTAAGAGGTGCATCAAATGAGTGCTGCAGCAATATGTTACTAGCTTGGGGGGTTTTTTTCACTTTCTTCTAGATTTCTTTTCATCTTTGATACATTTGCAGCATTGTCTGTGATGGCTGCGTACTAGACATATGAATTTTTTTCACAGTTTGTTATAGCTTTTATTGTTACTTCTACTACTTGTAAGTATTCTGCTGTGTGTGCATTTCCTGATGTATGAATTGTTTCTGTAAGGTAGACAGTCCCTTCTTCTTCTGTCACGCAAGCACACACTACTGGATCATTGTAGGCATTGCTCCACCCATCAAGACTCAAGTTAACAATTTTCCCCTCTAGACTTTTTGTACACTGTTCAGTTTCTTTCTCATGCACTTTATCCAGCAATTTGCCTGCTATATCTGCTCTCAGAGCAGGTGGGTGGATTCAATCCTGGTCTTAATGACTGAACCATCTCAATGAAGTTTGTGTTCTCAACCATATGGACAGGAAAGTTTGTTGCATAAACAAACTGAGCAATTTTTTTTCCCATTCATTTAATTCTTGCTGTAATCTGCTAGTTCTTATTACAAACATATCTATAGTTGTTTCTGGATGATGGAGATTTTTTTTTCTTTTTGCTACATGATATAGTATGTGTCATACATTTGCCTGGAACACTGGTATCATTAGCAGATAAGGCAGGGGCAGGCAATTATTTTGGGTGGAGGGCTGCCTACTGAGTTTTGGCAAGCTATCGAGGGCTGCATGACAGGCAGTCAGGGGCAGATAAATATTAATTTTCTAAATGTTTTAGGGGCCCCGTGGGCCAGATAGAATGGCCTGGTAGGCTGCATCTGGCCCACGGGTCGCATTTTCCCCACCCCTGAGATAAGGCCTTGCATTTCTTTGTTGCACTGTTTGTGTTTTGCACACAAGCCTATCTTACCTACAGGTAGAGGAACTTTATTAAAATATTTCCAGATAGAGTCTTGTTTCTTTTATGGCCTGGAAGCTGACTGCCATGATAGGTTTTTCCCTTCTTCCATATCATTCCCTCGCTAGATCTCAAATCAATGGAGAGGCTATATTCAGAAACTTATTCCTCAGGATTTCTGGAATATTCTGCTCAAAATGTTTCTCTCTTGTTTCTACTGCCCCTCCCTCCTTGCATTTATCTCCAGACTCCTCCTCCTTGCCCAGCTCTACTCCACCTCAATAATTCTCTATTCATTTAGCTTCTTGAAACTTTGCACTTTTAGAGAGAGGTAAGAGCTTGGCTCTTTATACACAAACTTGCAGAGAGGCAATAGGGCTGATGGGTAGGTAATCAGGTCTGTTATCTTTCATCTCCATATACTGCTGTTAACAAGGATGTTATCTTTCCAGTCACAAATCAACATACTGATAACTGAAACCTAGCATACCAGAGATGCTTAATGGAATCTTCTAGACTGGGCACTGAGTCCCATTGGGTAATCTTTACTAATCTATAGAGAAGCCTCTGGGAACCCCATAAGATTGGGCCCCTAATATAGTCCGTGGCCTGTTGTGACCTATTTATAAAACTTTTCTAAAAAGGTTATGTTGTCTCAAATAATTAGAAGCTATCATCCCTATTCCATGCTGATATCTTCAAACTTTAATATATCTTAAATTAAAACTAGTTTTGTATCATTTTTAAAGCATCTTAACAAAAAAAATCAAAACATATGATTAAGTCAAAAATCTTATTTAAATAAAAAAAAAAAAACAACAGATTTTTTTTGTCGTCTTTAAAAAAATAATTGATTTTTATCCAACTTGGCAGGAATTATTCCTAACTACAGTTCCCGTATTAGGCTGGTACCAAGATCACTGTGTGTTAAGACCCTTCCTGGCCTCTGTGGGAGGCATCACTATGCTAGGTCCCTTGCAGGCAAGGAAGGAGTGGGTGGAGGATGTCCTTCATAAATGACTGTAACATAAGGTACTATTGCTAATGCTGGAGCGTGAAAGAACAGCGTTCCCCAAAGAACGCTGGAGCGTGAAAGGACAGAACTGAACAAACCCTAGCCAACATGTTTTCCTCTCCTGACCCCAAATAGAGGCAGACAACCACCCTATACCTGATGCTCCAGTACCAGCTAGGCAGGTTTGGGGAAGGCTGGATTTCTGGCCAAAGTCTCCACGGAGTTTTGGGTGCCTGAGTCCTGGTTTCTCAGCCCCTGTTTGATCTCTATAGTCAGGCTGTGATGATCAGTGGAGCTAATTCTGTCCTTTCATAAAGCTCCAGGTCTTGGAGTCATGGCTGGAAAAGAATGTATCTTTCAGTTTTTAAGTGAAATCTCCTCTCCCCTGTGGATGGGGAAAAGAATCTGAAAGTGTCCCCAAATACCTCTGAACCCCAAAGGCAGAGTAGGCATGAGATTCCCACCAGCAAAGGTAGAGTGGACATGGGGTCCCTGATGACCCTGGGTATCACGGGCAGAGGGAGCACGGGTCCCCTGGCTTGCACCCCTTGCTGTTTCCACATCTCAGAGACAGAGAGAGAACATCCATTGGCTTAAAACCCACAAAATTTTAAAATGCCTCAATCCCATGGTTTCTGGGAACTGGCCTGTGCATTTTGGGTGCTGCAGCTGGCAAGGCTATCAATGAGAGGGAGCTGTGGGTGTTTAGCACTAATTGAAAGATGAGACCTCATGTGGCCTTAATGGAACCCCCAAATTGGCTTGGGGCATGTTAGAGGTGGCTGGAAGCTGAGGGTTTGATTTGGAAGCTTTCATAGGCTAAGATCCAAATTGGGCATTTAATGGGGGCAGGAGTAGGTTCTGTGGTTGGTGAACTGTGGGGGTTCTAGCCTGCTAGCTGTTTCTCTTTCCTGCAGGTAGGCTTCAGGCACCCTAAAGACTACGTGTCCTATGTATGGGCCAAGCATGAGGATACAGATGGAAGCATACACCAGGTCTGAATCGGTCTTTCTGCAGTAGTATGTATGGCCCCATGGTGGAGATTGCTCTGGCCTCATGAGTTGAGGCATCTCCCAGTCCCAGGCAACCCATAGACCTCTGTGCTTGAGCAGGGACTATGCATCTCCAAAGGGTGCTGGCATCCTCTGCTGAGATGGGTGATCTGCACAGCTGTCCTGTCAATAGGTGTGATGCCAATATCACTGTACTTCTCCTCCCCAGCGGTCTGGGAGCAAAGCTGTGGCACTGGCATTTGGCTCTGCTAGGCCTGGAGACCCCACGTGTGTGGGAGGATAGAACAGAGCCTTCACCCCCCCATGCAGCCATGTGTGTGTGAGATGCCATGGCCAGCATCAGTCTGACAACTGGGGAGCTGCCAACATGTTTGCTGAGATGCAGTTCCACCTGTGTCAGCAGTTGAGCCATGGGGTGAGGTGTGGGGGAGCAGAGACTGGGAATATCACTGGCTGCAGGCTCTGCACCCTACTGGCTTGGCCTGGGCTGGCCCTCCTACCCTTGGCTGTGTTCCCAAGTCCTAGGCTGAACCTTTCCCATAGCTACTTCATTCCTTTCTGGCCTAATGGGAAGCTAGCCCTTACTTGCTGAGATCAGAGCAGTCTCTCTAGCTTTGCACTCAGTTTAAGCTCCTGCAATTGTTTAAGCAGCCTATTCCATGCCAGGGGAACATACACAGCTGAAAGGGAGGCACCTGAGATCAGTGATGATCCTACCCCAGAATGGAGTGGGTCATCTGTGGGCCATCAGATAAGAGAAACTGCGGAAGATGAGGAGTCCCAGCCCTAGTTGTAAAGGGATGGGGCATTGTGTGCTAGTAGGATTCTGGAGTTGAATTGGTCCCTCTGCGTGTGTGTCCCCATGGTGGAGATGGCCCTGGCTCCATGAGGTGGGGCATCTCCCAGGCCCAGGCAACCTGTTGAACTCTGTGCTTGAGCAGGGACTGTGCATCTCCAAAAGGTGCTGGCATCCTCTGCTGAAGCTGGTGATCTGCACTACTGTTCTGTCAATATATGTGGTGCCAGTACTGTTGTGCTTTTCCTCCCCAGGGATTTGGCAGGAAGTTTGTGGCACAGGCATTTGGCTCTGCTGGGCCTCTGAACTCCACAGATTTGTTGCTTAAACCTAAGTCAGCAGATCACAAAGTACTGACCAGAGCCATCTAGCCACAGAGGCTAGCTGAGGGCAAAGATGGGACCTGTTCTGAACCAAAAACAGAGATGCAGGGCAGATTGGCTTTGTTCTGGGGTTTGGGGCTTCTCTTCTTCCAAACTCTTCCTGAGAGGGGCTCCCCATTGTGGTGCTGCTGTATATCTGAGAGAGTGTGTTTTTTTTTCTGGTCTGGTCCTGCTTTGCGTTTGCATATCATTTTAGAAATTCATTTGGATACCAAGTGCACATTCGAATGCCCATATTTGGGATCCTTGCCATTACATGGAGGTAAGCTTAGTACCCAGTTTCTGCTCTATGGCACCCTGACACCCACTTGCTGTCTCTGGGCTTCAGGTGATGTTTTCTGAGGAGGCACTACCCAAAGGGAAAGGCGAATACATTCTTGGTTACTACAGCAACAACTGCAGCAGCCTTGCTGGGGTGACAGAGCCCTTCCAGGTCAGCCACTTCCCTGCAGAGAGACAGGGCCTGGGCAAATCCACAGGGGGAGGTTGTGGGGGAGATGCAGGGTGCCAGGCAGGTGGGAAGGAGTGCATGTGCACAGTGCAGGAAGGGGAGTTTTACAGGTGGGGTAGGGGTAACTGGGCAGGGTCTGACTGGGTGAAAATCGTTCCATAGAAAGAGTGTGATGCCTTTTGTGGAGCTGGGGAGCTTCATGGAGGCTGTGATTCAGTGGGGATGGGAGCTTGCAGCTGAATGAGGTGGGAATGTATTACTACAGGTATTTTGATGGCATTGTGGAGCTCTTCTGTGCCAGGCATTACTCAGGCATGAGAAAAATAGAGATGGCCCTATCTCAAATGTTTCTGTGCCGTTTTCCCAAACTGTATCCCAGAGTTGCTGGCTACCAGCCTAAGCGGCCTGCTTAAGTCCTCCTGTGTTGCTTCTATGGCCCCAGTATACTTGGTGGCTCCAGACCTAGGCACAGGAAAAGGGCAGAGGTGCAGGGAAGCCTAGGTCTTCTCTCTGCAAAGGCACATTTCTCCTACCATTGCATTCCTGCTGAGGCAATGCCACCTGGCTGTTAATTTTCTCTTTGGGTGTGTAGATCTCGCTGCCCACATCTGAGGCAGGCAGCAGCCCAACGGACAGCTCAAGCACCAGCTCTGATGAAGAGGATGACAGCACCCTGGTTCTGCTGGCACCCAAATCCCGTAGCCCCAGCCCTGGTAAAATGAAAAGGCACCGGAGCCGGAGTCCTGGCCTGTCCAAGTTCCAGGGGCTCATTCTGCGGCCATCAAGCCGGGAAAGAGCAGCCAGCCGCAGCCCATCACCACAAAGCCGCTGTGGCCTCAAAGGAGATATCCCCAGCATCCACCTGCCTCAGGACCAGCTACCTCGGTTCAATTCCAAGGGCAAGGAGCCAGCAAGGACCCTGGAGAGTAGGGAGAGCTGTACTGCACCCTCCTACCGGACTGTGGGGGAGCATGGGGGAATCCGTGACAGTCCCCTGGCCAAGAATGACCCCAGGAACCTCAGTTTGTTACCCACTCTCCACTTGGAGACCTTCGACCAGACTATGGACCAGAGGAGAGGGAGTGCTGACCAGGGTTACCCTGCCAGGCGGATGAGCCCCACTAGCCCCACAGCCATGCTGGCAGGCCTGTTCAGCACCTCCCCCAAAGAAGGGTCCAGTCCCAAGGAAGCCAAGGACCTGGAGAGCTATGTCCACAACATGAGCCACTGAGGACAGGTGGGCTGGCACTGCGCAGCAACTTCTGGGTACCAACTGTTGTGAAACCACTAGTAACCATCCCCATATAGAGAGCTGCTGTCTGCCTCCTTATGTGTTGCCTTTCTTGCCCACAATTTGGCCACTCCAGATGCTCCAATCTTTCCTCCCATCTGGTGTTCCACAAGAAGCATCATTAGCAAGTGTCCGTGCAACATGGTCACATCCCTGAGAAGCTGGAGCCATGCGGCACCCATTTTGACAATCACCCCCTCCTGGTGTGGTGCTAAGTGTTGTGAGTGAAACGCAATGCCCCAATGGAGCTGCCCTGAATTTTCCTCCTTGTTAAGTTATTCTAGTAATTTAAATCTTCCCCAAATTTCTGTGCACCTGGAGAGCTGGGACCTGGTGCCGACTCTATATTCTGAGAGAGATGAAATGGGCAATCTGGACTTTTCTCTGGGAAGAGCTTGCAGAGCATTATTCTGTGACCGTATGGTATAGATGAGAGCAAGAGAGGACCAAAGACCAGTCAGAGTAAGGACCAGCAAGCAGTGTGGTGCCACTGGGATTCTTTGGACAGCTGTGGGATAAGCCTGGTGTGACTGATGGTTTGTCTTCTCTAGGGTGGAGAAGGTCCTGTCTAGATCTGAGAGCTGAGCCAGGACATAGAAGTGACTGTCAATTGCAAGGTACCTAGGTGTAAAGTGGGAAACAGCTGAGCTAGAGTTTGGGGACAGAAGCTCTTCAAAGCCCAGACCGTGAGTCAAAGATGGACAGGGAGGTGTCTTGGGGTGTCCCACTTTCAGAGCAGCTTGCTTGGGAGCCAGCTGGCTCTTCAATGAGAAAGAGTTATGGTGACCAAGCAAGCTGAACATTGGCCAAGGCTTGACTGGCTTTTGGGCCATGCAGGGAGCCCACGGCAGCATCACATTGCCATGGCAATGGCTTTGGCAGACTGATACTTGGATGATATTTGACCCAAGAGGCTGTGGAGGGTGGTGATGAAACTCTGGTTATAGGAAGCTACTGTGGAGGTGGTAAGGGATGGCAGAGAGGAACTGGCTGCCTTCATGTGACAGAGAAGAGTTTGAGAATGGTGGCAGGGAGCTATTAGAAGTGACTAGAGCAGGAGCTCAAGTAGTCAGCTTTTGTAAGTGCTCTGGGATTAGGGAATGCTGTTAGGGGAGTGGGTGAGTCTGGATATTCCATGCCTGTGGCTCAGGAATAGTATAGCTCTGATGCACTGTGTCATACCACACTGCAAGTGATGGAATAAACCACCCTTCCACCCTCTAGCAATGCTGTGCTTTCATTCATTGACACTGTGGTGGCAAGAAAAAGCAGAGGATGAGAGAAACCCAAGACTGAGAAGGGGGCAAATGGCAAGGTTAGGACTTGAGCAGTGCAGCTGGCATGGTGAGGACACCAGCAGTGCTAGGAAACATCATAAATGGGGTGCTAAAGGGCCTTGTGCTGCAAGAAGTACAATAGAGGGTGCTTTCCCTTTTATGGGCAACGCTGACCACCATGCTGCAGAATGGTCCTGAGGGGACTGCTGCTGTGTGGAAGGGGGCTTGTAGAAGATGCTCTTATGTTTGCAATCAGTCTTGACCCCAGTGTTCAAGCAGGCTTCCAAGAGGCTCTGTGCTGAAGTAAATTGGGTGAAGAGTTTGATAGGGGATGGGGCATACATTCTCCCATCACAGCTGGTCAGGGTTGATCCTATACTACAACAGGATGCCAAGGTTTTTTGTGAGCCATTTCTGCAGCAGCTGCAGTTGGTGTGTGGGTCCTGTGCAGGATGTGACCCCTGGGTGCACAGTTTTCTAAGCTGGCTGGGGAGCAGGAAGAACAGATTATGCCAGAGGGCAACATGAGACAGATTTCTTCCTGGCTGTGGAACAGGCAGAGTGTGACAAGAATGTGCCCGAGCACTTGAAGTAGTGTAGGAACGTTTTCCATACAGACTCTCTTTGCCCTGGCTCTGTCCTACCTTTGGACCAAGGTCTTGGCAGATTCCAGTCAGGGCCAAGTCCCCAGAGGCACTTTGGATCCCTGTTCACATGTTCCATGTGCCCCTTTCTGCATGAAAACAGCAGCTCCCCTGCTGTGCTCAGCTTTGTACTGGGCTAAAATTAGCAGCAGTCACTTCTCAGCAGAGAACAAAATAGCAGGGTCCATGTCTACTGTGATGCCTACCAGCCACAGGGAACTGGGGTGAGGAGCCATTTCCCCCCCTGCCAGGGGCTGGGAAAGGAAGTAGATGGTGAACAGAACAAGGTGGGGTGGATATGAGCAGGGGTGGAACCAAGGCTGTGCCTAACAGGGAAGTTGAAGCATGGGTGCAAGGCAGATCCCCGTGTTGATGATTTTCCAAGACCAATGATAGGATATGGCAGGACTGAACTAAGATCTTTATTTCTGCATTATTTACAGGCAGAAAGCCAAGGCCCACCAAGGGGTGGAGACCAGCAGAGGGCACACCTGCACCCCTGCACATAAATCTTATAACTTTGCTATCATATGCACCACAACTGCAGGCACAGAGTGGATTGCAGAAGCAGGCATGCCCCATTCCAGGAAGAGTACAGTGTCAGGCTGCAAGTCATAAGGCTTACAAGACCACGCTGCAGTGCTGTGAAAAGGGGGATAGAACATACCTAGCTAGAAAGGTAGAAAGAGGCAAAAGGCTAACGCAGCAAGGCTGAACTCCAAAGACCTGGCTCAGAGGCCCTCCCTCTGGCCTCTGGACACTCCTGCCCAGAGCCTCAGCTTCCTGACAGCCTCGGAGAGATTCAGCTGAGCCTTTGGACACTACAGAGTTAGAGGTAGGGAGGTAGGGGAATGGCTACTGGTAGTGGAACCTCTCCAGGATATCAGATCTCGGGCAGGACAGAGACCCCCTATTACCTTTGGTGAACCATGGCCTGGCTTTGCAAGCTCCCTTGGGGAGGTGTCCTTGCATCCAGCTGTGACACATGCCTTTACGGCATCCCTGCATACTGGGCTTCTACCCCAACACAGCCTCTCCCACAGCACTGGAGCTATTTAACTTCTTGGAGAAAAAAAGGTGGGGGGGACCTGCGCCTTCTGGACACATGAATGTTGGGGGGAGGGGTTCTGCTATCCTGGGTTGGTACCAAGCAGCATCATTCCCTCCTGCATCCAGGACCACCCCAGCCCAAAGTAGGGTAAGGACAAAGAGGGGACAGGCATCTGTGCCATCTTGTCCTATCTCCCCAACTTTTGCTATAGGGGGCTGGGGCTATCCCAGATCTCCATGTGATGATACATACTGTCCAACCAGGGCTCAAATGCAGCAGACTGTGCTCCAGCTCACTCTTTCTCTTGTCTCAGAGCCAAGTGATGCTAGTGCTGGCTGTGAAGTCAGTATGATGCACTGCCTGTATGTGCCTGTGGATTTTCCCATGCTGTGTCCATATGCTCTGAGGCTCCCTTGGCTCGGGAAAGTGATGTACCAAGCTTAGCATTGCGTCTCTGCACTGTCCTGGCCAGCTGGAGACACTTGTTATAGAGCCCGATTGTTTCACCTTGTGCCTCCCATTCTTGCCGCTTGACTTTGATGGGGGCTGGGGGTTGCTGCCCCCATCTCTTCAGTGTGTTCTTCAGATGCCCTGCGGGCACAAGGACAGCCCGGCCCTTGCCAATACAGCTGCCAGAGAGAACACAGAGCAGTTTGCTTAGGGGGATGTCCACTAGCTGCTGCTCCCCCCAACTTTGTACGTAGTCCCTGCTATAGCTGTCTGCCCTGGAGCTAAGCTGGGGCAGTCACCCTGCCTGGGGGTGAGGTGGCCAATGGGTGGGGGGTACAGAGGCCTACAGAGTTGAGGCCTAGTTTTGCAGTCCTTCTACCCTCCCCTATCTGTCTTGGGCAGCCAAACTGAGGCCTTGAGGCCTTGCTGGATGTCCAGGACTCCCCAGAATCAGCCTTCCCCACCACCCCCATTCAGACTATACCCCATGGAGCAAGGACTGTATTTTCTTCTAAGTCACATGTCAGCATCACCACTGCTAACAAGGGCTGTGAGCAGGGTTTGAATTGCACTTGGACTGCTGTGGGGGTCTACAAAAAGATAGGGCTGCCCATCATGATACCCTAATAAAACTGGAACCCCCATCCCCCCAAGGTTATGGTTTTTAAATCTTACAGGGGGCTTTTGTCTCTTATGTGGGGGGGGCTCAATCCCTTCCCACTGGACTCCCCCCTAACCTCCCCCTTAATTCAAACCTGGACTGTGATTGCTGCTGGCACCTTGAAGAGGCAAAGGCCTGAGTAGGGGGTTCTGGGTCGGCAAAGGCTGTGGAACTGCAGTGTGCACCTGGAGTTGCTTCCAGCAAGCTACTGCCCCCAGCTCCAGTGGGGACAGGGTCCCTGTGTGCACAAGAGCAGAACCTACACTCTCCTCTCCCAGAGCACATGGTGGTCCTGTGCTGCCACCCAGTGGTGAGAAAACTACTATGCCCAGCCCTTGCTGTCTCCCTCAGTACCATGAAGGAATTGTCAAACACAGTTAAAGCCTTGTAGTACCTGGCCTTGCAACCCGGGAAGCAAGTCCTGTCCTTCTGCTCAGCACCCAGCCTGTGTGGCTTCCCCACCTCAAATCAGAGCTCAGACTCTGGAATGCCAAGTGAAGTACCTACTTCTCCTTCCCAGAGGTCCTAAGACTGGCCTGGGCAGGAATCCCCTTCCTTTGTCCCCACAGCAGAGGCTGCACTCACTTGGGTTGCTGGTCCTCTCCAGCCAAACAGCCTGTAAGTGGCTCCAGCACAAAGCAGCCCATGGAGACGTAGTCAGACAGCACCAACTCTTCCATCTCATTGGGACTCTGTATCCTTCGCAGAAACCGTGCCAGCCTGCAAAAGAGAGGAGTAACTAACAACAGTACCATAATGCCCAGCATGGGACAGACGCATAGTGATAACACCAGGAATAGGCCAGCACCCCATCTCACCCCACTTATCCCAGTAGGGACAGCAGATGCTCTCTGCACACACCTCAATTTAGCCAGCAGTGGGCTAGGGCTGCTTAGGAAGGAGGGCACAGGCTTGAAGGTGTTGAGGGTGGGACTAGGCAGGGCTAGGCCCCAAAGTAACTGTCAAGTTTGAACCTTGTGCAGCTTGGGGACTGGTGCCACAGTGGGGCTGGGAATTTGCACTGCAAACTAAAGCTTCAGCTGTGCACATCCTCAGGCAGTATAGGCCCACCCATCTCTTGGGTAACAGCCAGCACTGTGTCCAACCTCCCACCTACTCCTGCACTTGGTAAAAAACTGATCTCCACATTCTGTCTCCCTGCTTAGGTCTCCCCACCCCTCCTCAGTGCCACTGCCAGGCTGGCAGATCCCCTGTGGGAAGTGCCCTGGTATCTTGCCTGACTGGGCAGGGCTGGATCCTACACACAGAATGTTTCCTCCTCAGCAGCTCTAGACACTTCTAGCTTGTCCTTTCTTCATCTTTCCCCGGCGATCAGGGATTCATTGATCCTGCTCCATGCAGAGTTGGAGGAAGTCACATCCCAGCCCTGTGCCCCTGCTCCCTTCCCATCAGAATCAAGCTGAGTAATGCCTGCCTACACAAGGGGTACCTTGTGCAACAAATGTCCCAGTGCTTGAAAAAGACCAAGTCCTAGAGCCTGCAGAAGCAGCACTGACCTGCGGGTGCAGTTACAATGGAACAGAGTCCGGAAGTCCAGGTTGTGCAGCTGATACTTAAGTTCATTGGGTGCAATCTTGTGCTCGCATTGGTCAAGGCGCTGGTAGCACCTGCAGCTCCTTGCTGTACCTGGTAAAAGAGAGAGGAGGCAATATGCTGAAAGCAGCTGAGATATATCATGTCTCATCCCCAAGGAATCACAGGACCAGAAAGGGTCCTTGACCACACACTGGACACTATGCCAATGCCAGGGGCACAAGCTAGGCACCAGACGTACATCACAGGTAGTATCTAGGAGCATCTATGCAGGGCATACTGTGTGCCTGCTGTCTCTGAGAACTAGCAAAGCACCTTTGCTGACTGCTCTGGGCCACCAGCACTGCACCTTTGCCTCCCCACTCCCCCCCAGCCCCATTCCTCTTTGTAGTCACTCACTCAGGTGGTGCCGTTTGTTCTGATGTGGTGCAGGGATTCCCCTGTGCATCTCCAAGGCTACTCTCTGCTTCATGGAGTTGGCCCTTTGGGTAGAGTATGCTGGACCCTTGGTTTGGTGCTGTACCTTCTGCTCCACATGGTGACCTCCTATGGACAGGTGTTCTTTCCCTGTCATGGTCCCCTGCTCCAGTGAGATACTTGTAGCAAGAGTACCTGGTTTTTGCCTCACTGATGCTGGGACATGCCCTAATGTGGGTGAGACCCTACTCTTGTTAGGAGTAGAGAGCAGTGTGTCCAATCTCCTGGGCAGCAAGGGTGTCATGGACTTCTGGTCCTTCATGTGGCTCTGCAAACTCTGGATGCCGTCACTATGTTTCATGGCCCTAGCAGGGCTTTTTCCCATCTGCTTTTTGTGTTTCTTGTGCTTCTTGTCCAGCCTAGAGGGTTTCTTGCCTTTATCTGGGGAAGGAGGGTATGAGGTAGGGCTGCCTGTCTTCCCCAGGGCAGGGTCATAGTGGTACTGGCCTTGCTCTATTACCCGTGCCAGAGGCACCAAGCCATAGCGCTTACACCTAAGGAAGCAGAGAAGATGTGAGATAACATAAACCCTGGCTCCCTACTCCCCACACCCTACCCAGGTACCCCTAAGGGCATGGCACTGTTCCCAGGGGTCCCCCCTCAAGTACATACACACCAACTTCTCCCAGTGCCAACTGGCTCTGGTGGGGAGATCCCAGTATCTACACCTGCTGCACTGCTTTCCCAGCATGTGGCAGCACTTGCTTTGGTGTGATGCAAAGAGACTGGTAGAAGCTGGCTTGCTCTGTCTTGCCCTCCTAGCCGCACCACCCACAGCAGCCAATTAGATAGAGTGGCAAAATGATATGCTTTGCTGGCAGCTGGCCAGCCTACTCTGTAGCCACAACACTTCCTCACCACACCAGGCAATGGAGCCACACGGCCTTCGCTAATGCTGGGCCATTATAGAGCCAGTCTCTTGACCTTGGGGCTGCAGAGCAAGGGAGCCAAAGCACTGGATTAGCCCCAGCTGGGAGATGGGGATGGGCAGTCCATGCCCAACAGGAGCAATCTGCCTGGGAGGCTGCACAAAGTGGTACCACAATGCTCTTGTGGGGTCTGCAGGGACAAGCTGAGCACTGGGCATTGGTGGGACTGTAGAAAAACCCACCAAGGACAGCTGACTTACACCACTGGGCCTCTGCCCCCTCTGCTTCTGGGGTCCTGCCTTGCCCTTTTCTATTTTGGTCACTACAAAAGACAAAGTGCCCTACCCATCACCATAGTCCAGGGCCACATTCTGGGCTGCCCTGGCCTTAATCCTCTACAGCTGGAGTCAGAGGTAGTTTGGCCAAAGCCCCACTATATTTCTGGAGCTCATATCAAATCAGCTCCTTAAGTACCAGAGCCCTTATTGTCACCTGAGTCCCTGAGTAGGGTGGGGCAGCTTGGCTGAGGAACGGGAAACTCTGTCCATCTCTGTTTAGCCCACTGGGCGCAGCCTGACTCTGCCCGGTCCTGCATGAGTTCTCAAGGACCCAGTTGGTTAGGAATTTCTCACTCATAAGACTGTGTTCAGTCTCCATTTCATGGGGTCCTCCCAGGCAGTCAGTCCCTTAGGGGCACACAGGTGTTTTCCATGCCCTGACAGTCAGAGGCAGTCATTTCTGCCCTCAGAACATTCACAGTTCTTCTGCTGGTGACAAGGGTGATGACAAGCCAATGAGACACCCAGCCTGCACTGTACAGCGCATGCACAGTGGACGAATTGCTGATGGGATGAACCTGGTCTGGGAAAATTGGTGTCTGGCAAAGTTATAGCCTTTCCTAACCTGTCAGCTCTTAGCTCAGGAAGCCCTGCAATAATCTGAGTTCAGGTCACTGTTCTGGCCCTGGAATGGGTACTCACCCTCCCCACCAGTGCCATTCCATGCACTCCTCACTTTGCTCCAGCACAAAGCATGGGATTTCCAGCAGGTTGAAGAAGGTGATGCCAATGATGTTGGAGATGGTGTCATTCAGATCCAGTAAGCACTGCTTGAACCTGCAATCAGCCAGGTATGTCAAGGCCTGGCATATCAGAGCCTAGCACACAGGGCAATGTGACTAAAAGAGGGAAGCAGCCAGGACTTAGACAGCTAGAGAGGAAGGGATGGGCTGGCTCTAAGAAGAGGGAGCAGAGAGAAAGGCTGCCGGGGGGGTTAATGAGCATACCCTGATCCTGGCTTCCAGTGACAAACCCTGCAGCTAAGGGATAAAGCTTCTTAGCAGATTTCCCTGGCAGGGACTGCTGCACTTCAGGACCCTCACAGCACAGGCCTAAGTGCTGGAGGAGAAGAGATGAATAACGAACAAGTGGAGCCTGGTAGTCCTGCTTTGACAGCAGCAGCCTTCAAGGGAGCAGGGACTGCTGAGTCATTTCCATTGACTTTCTGCTGGTCTCTGTCTCTGGCACAACAGAGGGGTAGGAATCACCTGTCCTTTGGAAATGCCTCATGTGGCAGGAAGGGCTGAGCCACTGAGGGATCCCAGGCATTTTCAGGCTTCCCTTGACCCACCCCAGCCCTGTTGATGCCCCTCAGTCCCAGCCCATAGCCCTGCTATTCCAGCCCTGGGCATCTCCTGAGCCTAAGTGACACTGCTGGTACCCTGACACACTATGGGATTCGAGATGTGGTGGAGCTGACAGAACCAGACTCCTCTACTCCTAGCTAGGCCCCTGGGCCATGCTGCACCTGTGATCAGCCCTACTCACCTGGCATCACAGTCACAGTGGGAGATGGTGTGCAAACGGTAATTGCGGATGCCATAGTTGTACTCCAGGGCAGTGATCTGTTCTGCACATTGGTCATGTTCTCGGCAGCACAAATCTGGGCCCTGAAAGATTCCTTCAGGGAAGGGATGCGCAGGTCAGAATGGCTGATATAGCACTCCTGTAACAAAGCAGGGCAGCACCTGCAGAAGCACCCTGCCTTTGCTGCTTCCCCAAAGGAGTGATGGCTGGAAGCTGTGAGCAGTGGAGGGAATGTGGACTCTTTTTTGCTCTTGCCTGTGGGCAAAGTGCAGGGCTTGCCTCCCAGTAGGCCAACTGGACTTTAGTGAGATCTGGCATTCTCATATGTGGGCATTGCAGTTCCTGAAACTTCAACACTGATAACACATCGGTAACACCTGGCATGAGGACAACAGCAATAAGGACGCTGGTGACCCCGATGACACCATACACAGTAAGGCGGGGAGCCCTGGAAGTTCCAGAAAAGGGTAATGCCCTGTTCTGAAGCCCTTCAGTTTCTCAGATATCTTGGACCTGCTCCAAGTTCACCAATATATAATGATGCCACACAGCCCTGGGTGGGAATAAACTGGGGCCACCATTAAGACAAATTCAGAGGCTTTCAACCTGGAACACCAGCTTCCTCTTGCTCAGAGCCTTGAGATCCAGCTTTGCTGGCTCAGTCCTAGGGGAGAAGGGGGAACTGGGAGCTGCATCAAAAACTTCTGGGGTTTAGATTCTTACCTAACTCAGTGAAGTTCTTTGCTGAGTCCCCAGCTCCACACCACAGTGTCCCTGGCATTGTCCAGCCCCGCCGGCTCCTCCGGTGCCTAACCTTCTCTGGGGATGCTTCTGCCCTCTTTTCCATGAGTGCTCTCCTTATTCTGGGTCCACCTGCTCCCATGGTTTCAATTCTGGTGCAAGCATTCCTCTGTTTGTCTAGGGCATCCAAGTCCCGCTGAAGTGCTGGGCTCCAAGAGCTGTCAGAAAAGTTGTTCTGTAGATGCTGGGCACAGAAGTCCTGGTACAGGTGCGTTACTGAGGCCTCTTTCTGGATGGAGCATGCCAGTAGGTGCCTGTTCATGTCCCATGTGCTCTGGAAGAGCACTAAATCTTCAGGGCTCTGGCTAAGGAAACTCAGATATCTGGTGCCAGCAGCCCCTGTGCTCCCAAAGACCTCCTGATAGCAAAAGGTGCTGGTCCTGCTGCGGGACCCTGGAGAGCTGCAGATACATGGGGCAGCCAGAGAAAAAATCAGCACCCTAAAGAACAGCCACAGGGAGCAGTACATCAGCCACATCGGATCCAGTCTCTCACCCTCCCAGCCTCATCCAGCTTACCAGCCAACCGCAAAACCCCCTGACCTCCTTCCAGCCTTACACTACAGCCCTGGCAGGAACAGCAGCCGGAAGGGAGGAGGGGGCAGAGCTCAGCGGGAATGAATGAAACTCCCTCCCTCAGTTGGGTTTTTAGGAGGAAGCTTAAGTGTGCACTGATGTGTAAGGAGGGTCTGGCTGGGTAGCTGGGAGCTGATTGGGCTGCACCTGCAGGCTGCCAGCTCCAAGCCACTCCCTCCCGCTAGTTTGCTTCCTGCAGCCATCAGCCACACGGCGTGCTCAGACTGACTGCACACTGGGGAAACGGCTGCCAAAGATTTACCTGTCAGGGATACAAGGCAGGGGAAATACCGCGAACGTGGCAAGGGCAGTACCCTGGCCAGGGAGGTGCCTTATAAATGACTTTGTGTGGCACAGGGTGGATCCATTTCAACTTGCAGATGGCCTCCCTACAAGAGCCTCATAGCTCACTGGCCAGCTTCCAGTGTGAGGATCTTGGCTACACACGGACTTTATGGAAATGGAAGACTCCTCCCTAGCTTGCTCCTACAGCTGAGGACAAGTGAAAGAGCAGGCCCTACGAGGACATGGGCTGACAGCACGCGGATGCGGTCAGGAAGGCCAACCGTACCTTGTCATGCATCCACAGATGCATCTCAAACAGGGCCAAGGAGGTGATCCTCCCCTCTCTGCGACACTCATCAGGCTGCAGTTAGAGTACTGCATTCAGTTTTGGAGCCACACTTCAGGAGGGATGTGGCTAGCATTGAAAGGGTCCAAAGGAGGGCCACTCACATGATCAGGGGGCAGCAGGGCAGGCCCTACGAGGAGAGGCTATGGGACCTGAACCTGTTCAGCCTCCACAAGAGAAGGCTGACGGGGGATCTAGTGGCCTGTTACAAACTAGTCAGAGGGGACCAGCAGGCATTGGAGGAGTCCCTGTTCCCCTGAGCACTACCAGGAGTGACAAGGAATAATGGTCACAAGCTGGCAGAGGGTAGATTCAGACTAGACATCAGGAGGCTCTACTTCACTGTCAGGGTGGCTAGGACCTGGAACCAACTTCCAAGAGAAGTGGTGGTGGCTCCTACCCTAGGGGGTCTTTAAGAGGAGGTTAGATAAACACCTTGCTGGGGTTGTTTGACCCCAGTACTCTTTCCTGCCATGACAGGGGATTGGACTTGATGATCTGCTCAGGTCCCTTCTGACCCTACCAACTATGAAACTGGGGGGGCATTTGAACTCCAAGCCTCCAGGCTTGGGCCTGCACATAAGATGCCTGCCAAAGAATTTGGAAGTATCTGAAGCCCCAGGTGGGGGTGGGGGATATTCGCTGGTAGGAGGGCCACATACGGTTCTTGGATGAATCAAATAGATGTGGACCTAATCTGGTTAATATGACCTGGGACATGAAAAAAATCCTTAAAAAAAACCAAAAAAAAGGCAAAGACCTGCCCTGGTCCCAGCACCAGGGCTGTTTCTGAGGAATGACTGCACACTATGCTTTGCTTGTCCTGTCTGTTTGGTCAAATGAAGCATTTTGTCCCGTTTTCAGAACCCTCCACTGTCCAGCCAGGGGGCATGAAAGAGGCTTTGCTGGCCTCAGGCACTTGGAGACCAGGGGAGGAGCAGAGTGACTTGGTTTGTGACTCTACGTCAGTGTAATGACACTGGTGTGTCCTGACATAACCCAGGAGCACAGGCGGAGGGATCCTGTCCATGGACCCAGCCCCCAGGAGTGCAGAGGGAGAAGAGCTAGGTCAGGGGTTTTCAACCTTTTATTAGTAAGTGTACTGCCAGTGGCCCCTTTTTAATAAGTGTACCGCTGGAGGGGAGGTGACAAATGTCCAGATGCTGAACGAGGGTGTGGTGAGTGGCGAAGCAGCAGAAGCGCAGCGTTTGTGTGGCCCTGCTCTCGCCCTGCCCTGGCCTGCTCTTGTGAGGCAGCAGCAGGGGGTGGCAGCACTCTGTCCCTGCCTGCTCCTGCATACCCCCTGGGACCTTTCAAAGTACCCCCAGGGGTACATGCACCTCCGGTTGACAACCCCTGAGCTAGGCAAATAGGAGGACGTGTGCAGAGATAGGGAGCCCCTGCCTGGAGCTGCCTAGCTGTGCTTATGCACGTGGAGTGCCCTCTGCTTTTTGCTGTGGGAAAGATGAGCGGGGAGATGTGGCTCCAGGTGTACAGCCAATCAGCCCTGGATACTGCCTTTGTGATCGGAGAGTAAAAATAGAGCAGCAGCTGATCTTGCCACACAGTGGGGCTACCCTGGTCATGGAGCTTCGTGGCTATTCCTCTGTAGGCAGTCCTGTGCTGAACAGAGACCAGGAGCAGCCAGGAACCTCCAGGGCTTTGCTGATCTTGTGACTGCTTATAAATCCATCAGGGGAGGGCAGCAGGGAATAGGAGGTGCTCTACTTACTAGCCCCGCCCCCCTGGAGTAACTAGGAACTATGGCCGCAAAGTGACAGAGAGCAGATTTAGGTTGGACATTAGAATGAACTTCTCACAGTCAAGGTTGCCAGAATCTGGAGTGGGTTTCCAAGGGAGGTGGTGCTCTCTCCTACTCTGGGGGTCTTCAAGAGGAGACTGAACAAGGACCTAGCTGGAGTCATCTGAGCCCTGTGCTCTTTCCTGCCATGGGCAGGGGGTCGGATTCGATGACCTACTGAGGTCCCTTCCAACCCTAACATCTAGGAATCTAGGGAGATGGCCCTTGCTCAGAAAGCCTGTTTCCTATTCCACCCTCCTCTGGGGACTGCAGTACCTGCACTTTATAGACACATGTAACAACAGTTCATCCAGTTTGATGCCCTGCGCATGGCCCCTCTACCCAGAGCTGTGGCAGCAATACAGTGGATGTAACAGCCTCCAGACACAGAGAACTTGCCTGGGGGTGGAAAGGGCGGAATTCAAGACTGCTTCCCTATTGGGCAAGTTCTAATGATCTCTATCACTGGCTGCTTCAAAACTTCTCAGCATACTTTGCAAACTGGCCTTTTTGCTGGTACTGAAATGCAGCCACCTCTGGAATGCTGTGCCTTTTAACAGTGCACTGCATCATCACAGCACAGTTTAGAGCAGGAACTAATGGAGAGCCTAATGTCTTACTGGGTGATAAAGGGCAAATGTTAGGAAGGCAGAAAACAGCTGTGGATAACATTATACAGGAGCATGCTCAGGGATCAGAGCATGGTGGCAAGAGGTCATGCACAGTTGTAACACTGGCTGTCCCTATGATGCTCAAAGTCTTTACCTGTCCTAGGGATGCTTGGCATTTATGTAGTGCTTTTCATCTGGGGTCCTGAATCTGGGTAGTCATGGGACTCAAGAACAGTCTGTTTGCAACCTTTCTGTATAATAAATGCTTTTATTCCCATAAGGGTCACTGTTGTGACACTGCACCCATGGCTGAACACTTGGAGGCTCACCAGAGTGTCTCTTCAGCAAGCCAAAGCTCAGGTAGCACCCCACAGCAGGCAGCTACACACAATGGATTACAGCAGCAGGGTCCTCCTAGAGGTCCTGAGCCTCTAGGGAGTATGGGTTTTTATTAGCTTCATTAACCTTCTGCCCTTCACAGTCAAAGGCATCTCTGGTTGATGCTGGTTCCTTGTAACTGCTCCTTCCCTCCTGGATCCTGCAGGAGAGAAGTAAAAGGGTTTTCACTTTTTTTTAGAATAGGTACCACACTGTCTCCAGCAGGCCATGAGGAGTAACTACAAAATCATCCCTTCTGCCCATGTGTATGATGAGGATCTCACCAGTCTAAGGGGGGTGTGACAGGTCTGTGAAATGTCAAACATGATGCTTAGTACTTGACATCATGAGCTTCTGCAGAGCTAGCTGGTCCTAAACTTATAATCTAAAAACAAGAGACAATAAATTTGGACAGACAGATGAATGGGAGCATATAAGCAAACAATGAAGCAGAATGTTTGATGGCAAGCCATCAGTTGCCTAAACATGTTTTGCAGGCGGCTCAATGAAGGAGAGGGTTAAGGACCTAAACAAATGCAAAGAACTTTTGCCCAAGAGGCTGCACAGAAACATGGAGCCAGGTTAACATCTATCCTCCCCTAACCCACTCAGTGCTGACTTGGCTCTGGCTCAACACTTTGCCCAGAACACAGCTGGTGGGCAGCCCAACTGGAGTGGACAGCACTCGAATGACTAGCAAACAAAACTCTATGGTGAACTATAACAGTCCTACCAGAAGCACTACTGTATTCTGAGCCATCTTAAAACTGACAATTTACTTCTGGCCTGGGGTGACACCCTGCATTGTTCTACCAGTGCTCCACAGTCCAGTTGCATTTTATGTGCTGCTCCAGCTGATTTGGAGAATCTCAGTGAATGTACTGAGCCATGGAAAGAGGCCTGCTAGTGCCAGAGCCATGAGGCATAAATCCAGCCGGGCTTTGTCAGGGTTCAGAATGCTCCCCTCTGCCACTCACTGAAGAGGCTGTGAAGAGGTTTGTTCTCAGCATTTCTTATTCTGAGGTTTGTAAAAATTTCTGCAAGTTCCTGAGTTCTAGGGAAGTTGCCTGCTGTGAAACCAAACAAGGAGAGGATTCCTCTTTAGCCAGGACTATGCACTGAAACATTAGATCAAGCATGAGTCATAACTTCAGAAGTAAATCAGTGATCCAAGGTCTCTCCATAGAAATGAGGCTGCAGTTCCAACCTGGCTTTTCCCAGACTACACCCTGCTCACACCTCCGGGGACAAATCTATGTCTAGATTAGTGAATGGAAGCCACAGCTTGAAGGGGGAGAGGCAGTATGGTGGTGGGAGGGGAAGAGAGCCCTGGAAGCAGGGGTGTTGAAACCACAATGGTCTAGAAGCAGGGAGCACATGAGTACAGTTGCATGTGCAGTAGGAGAGTTAGGCCTCTGGTACACAGTTGTGTTGTCCCTGGTGTATATGTGGGAGGGTGAGGCTTATCATCTCCTCATACCAGAACTGCATGGGAGATTGGATTTAACACTCAGTCCTGGGGGCAACACCCCAACAGAGCCTTCCCCCAACCAAGTGCAATGCTGGGATACTGGATTCAGCACCCATCACAAAAGAGATGGGGGTGGGGGAGCAGGGCTCAGGGACCAGAAGAGGACACTGCTGAACCTAAGCAGAACACTGCTGCCATGGGGCTGGAGCCTCACACTGTCCCTTGCACAGGTAAGGGTTCCTTGTTACAGTCTCCTTTCTGTAAATGTTGATTATTTCTGATGGAAATATATTCCATCTTTCTTGTGTGAGGTGAAGTCTGTTTATCCTCAAATTATGCCAAGCCTAATTATAGCACAATTGCACACAGCCCTACTGCACACTAGCCCTGTAACACCAGGATGCTCACAGCCCTTATCCACACACCAGCCCTGTTAACAACAGCCTCACAAACGCCACCCCAAAGAGACAAACAAGTTGTTACAATGCCGTCACAGACACCATCTCTAGAACCCTAACACCTTGCCCTCCCCACAACATAAACCTACTGTGGCGGGCCAGCAGGGGGCGCTCCGGTTTTGAGCTGCCCACCTCCCTGCGCCCGACCACCTTCCAGGCTCCGGGTGCCTCCCTTGGGGTGCCTCGCGTCCGGCCGACCCCTTCCCTGGAGCACACCCGCTAGCCTGGGGTTTCCGCTGCCACCA
>JAGPOW010001764.1:1107485-1118141 GCA_030014935.1 Caiman crocodilus | reverse complement strand
TCTCAATATACAACATGCTCCCAGCCACCACCGAGCATTCAAAGATAGCTCTGTAATACCACCAGTTTCCCATTCAGCCTCAGCACCATGCCACTCATTGTGGCTGGCACTCCTTATGGCCTGGCAAGTGCAAGGGTGTTGCCCACATGACCACGTACCTCTCAGTTCCTTCTTAGACAGACTCATCAGTGATGAAAGAACAGAATGATATAAAGCAGGTATGAGTTATTGATTTATGGATATTTGCTTTTTACATTTTGACATGTTATTTTAATAAAGTTTTAGTGGTATATTGTCATTACTAAGTTGTTGGCCCTCCACATCCCTAATTTTGTACAATCCTGAAAATATAAATTGATAAAAATTGAAATAAATGCTTAAAAACAAACATAGATTTTAGCTGTTGAAATTGTAAAAAAATAGACATCAAATTCTGCTATGCCTAGCTATACTTACAGGATTAATCTGTGACAGGCCTTGTGCTAGTGCTACAGGATTGGTGTGTGTTTAAGGTGTGTGTAGTGTGGTACTGTGTGGTGAGGGTGTTTAAGATGGTGGTATGATGAGGATGTTTGGAAGGTGATGGTGTTACACACACAGGGCATCTTTACATGTGCTCCAGAAAGGGAGAAAGAGGAGCACTTTAATAAGATTGGCTCCTGGGAGTGTCACATGCTTGTTTGAATAGTTTTAGGTAAAATGCCCTCGCCTCCATTTTGAAATGTAGGGATGCTGAATACATATGATGCAGAGGCTGCTGGAGTTTGCTGATTAGCACAGGCCAGAAGACTCAATTAATTAGCAGGACTTGGAGCAGGCATCGCAGGCACATGTATAGGTGCCCATAGTGCATGATAGGGATGTCTAAAGGATGTCACCATGTGGTGGGGTGTTTGGAGTGCAGTGGTGTTGTCTGGAGGATTCTGTTTGTCAGGATGTGGTTGGTAGGATGTGGTTCAAGTGCCTGTGTGTTGAGTAGCCACAGGAGCTCTGCAGTCTGGGTCCCTGGACGTGTGCAGGGGCAGCTGCTCTGTGTTCAATGAGCTGGTGATGTGGCACTTGGGAATATTTCCTAACACTGCTGATAAGGGAGCAGATAGTGAAGGTACAGCCAGACAAGGCTGATTCCTGCAGTATGGAAATATACAGTCATATTGGGTAGGAAATTGACTGGTTGGCTGTCTGCTCCCAGGACATGGATGAGTACACTGTCCCCCTAAAGCAGGGGTGCACATAGGGAGTTTTGCTGAGCTGTTGCAGGCTGGGTCAGCACCCTCTCCCCTGTGCAACAGCTTACTAAAGCTCCCCATATGGGATGAGGCCACAGACGGGTTGGGAGCAGCGCTTGGGAGCAGGACCGGCAAGTGAAGCTGGGGTCACAGGATGGGGTCATGGGCAGTGACAGCATGGGGCCAGGGCCAGGACCAGGGTGGAGACACTGCCTGCACATCCCTGCAATGGGCCCTGGTTCCATGGACAGCATCTGTGCAGGGAGCAGAGTGTGTCTCTGCCTTGCGCCCTGCCCTGCACTGTCATTGCCCCAAGATCCCAGCCCCAGACACAGCTCCACACCCACCTGCAACCCCAGCCCATCCACCGGGCTTCATATCCTGACTGCACAGGTCCTGACGAGTCTCGATGGAGACCCTGGGATCATAGGGCAGAGACAGCACAGGGCCAGGGTAGATCTGCAGTCTGCTCCCCACATGTCCCTGCCTGCAAAGCTAGCTCTGCCCCAGCCCCATGCTGTCACCACCCTGCAATCCTGGGGTCCTCTCTGCCTGGGACCTGCATGGGCAGGACAGACAGACAGCTGGGTGGATGGGATGGATTGGGTCCAGGGGTGGTGACAGCACAGGGCCAGGGCAGAGACATGCTCCACTCTCTGCACATCCCTGCCCACAGAACCAGTGACCGTTGCAAGATTGCAGCTCTGCCCTGGCCCCAGCCCTGCACTGTCACCACCCCTAGATCCCTGGTTCTCCCTGGCCCTGCCTGCCCTGCTGCTCCCAGATGCCTCTCCCTGTTGGCCTGTGTATGGCTCCATCCCAGCCATCTGACCGAGCACTCTGTCTGCACAGGTCCCATCCCTGGTGGTAGCTGCAGGGTGGATGGGCCAGGTGCCCAGGCAGCAGGACTGGGTCAGTGGCTGTGGTAGCCAGAAGCTGCCAGGAAATGGAATTTGGCCACCATGCTGCCCCAACCCGCTGCACTCCCGGGGGTGGTGGGACCAGCTGCATCCACCATGGCCTGGGCTTTCCTCTGAGCCTGGGCCAGGCAGGACTGAGGGTCCCACTGTGGTCCGGACAAAATCTTTCTGTGGGCTGGATATGGCCCATGGGTCACATTTTGCACACCCCTGCTGTAGGACCATCATCTATACTGGGCTTTCAGACTCTACTATCATGAACAACAACAAAGCCTGGCACAGGCCTTTCTTTTCCAAGCCCCTGGGAGAGGCAGGTTCCTCCAGACCCATAGAAAGATGGGGGTATGCAGTGTTCTTCCAGAACTAATGTGAAGGGCCTGCACTTGTAAATGAGCTAGCAGGTTCTTGGCCCAAACTTTTTGCAGGGGCTGGGACAGGGTCCAGGGCAGGGATGTGCCATACTACAAGGCAAGGGGCAGCATTAAGATTATCTCTGTCTCTGGGAACCCCTGCCAGGTGACATGGCAGCCAGATGACCTTTACAACACCTCAGGTGATGGCAGGATGCTTGTACAGTGATCACGTCACAGCTGGGAGTGGAGTTTGCACCTGCCTGTGTTGCCTTCTCTGCTGTGTGCACTATTGTGGGAAGCTTTGATAGGGCATGATTGATAAGGGCTGGCAGACACACATTCACCTGCCTGATACACAGCAAGGAACTGGCCACGCTGGGTTGCTCTTGCCCTTGGTGAACTGCTTACCTCACCACCACTTCCTGATTCTGGGCCCCTCCCACTAGCAGAAGAGGCCTTGCTGCTTTCTTAGCCCTCTTTTAGACAGAGAGGAGAGAGGAATAAGCCTTCCCTTTTCTAGTCAGAGGGTAGCAGAGGTGCTGGTGGAAATGATTGCACCTCTTCATCTCCTTTGTTTCCCCACATGCTCCAGACTGAGAATTCCTCTAGACAGTGCATATTGGGAAAGGCTCTCCTCAGGTCTGAGGGCTGACTTGTGGTGGGAAAAAGGGGTTATGTGTGTCTGGTTCAAGGTAGAAGACTGTTTAGGACCTGATCTTCTGGGAGCAAGGGTGTATCTGATTCAGAGACCGTGTAGTATCTCACTTAGGGGCCTGTTCCCATGGGGGGTGATCTCAAGGGGATGCATTTAACTTCAAAGGGGGGAGGTTTCCAGCGAGGCGGGGCGCGGCAGAGCAACTGAATTGGGAAATTCTCCACAGCTCTGCACTAACATACCTGATTCCTGCTAGATGCAGCCTAAGGCTGGTCTTTCCTTTTAGAAAGAGATAGATAGCCATTTTAGTCTTAAGTCAGGCAGAAAGCAAGGCGTAGATGCACCTTACAGACTAAATCCATTAGAAGAAGTCTCTTAAGGGGAGGCCCTGCAAGTAGAGAACATCTGAAGTACAGTCACTTGGAAATTCACCCCAGTGCAGAGTGTGAAGGAAGAACTAGGCACCACGTAAGTCTCACCCATCAGGCATAAATGCTGATTCCTCAGCCTAGGGGTGCACTTAACCCAGAATTCCCACAAGATTCCCCCCTCCTACTCTGCCTGTCACTGATGCCTTCCTCAAGGGAGCAGCATCCAGGCTTTCTGACCCTTAGGCTTTGCAGCCATTTGGAGCTATTGGCACAATCTGTTGGTGTAGAGGCTGTGCATCTAGAGTGATATTGCTTTGAGCTGGGGTAGGGGTATCTACACCACAAATATACCCCCAGAAAGACAGGGGGATGGCTTTGGCTCTTATTTTATGGGCCTGTTCTATTTATAAGGAGGCAGGCAAAAACTTCTTCCACTGCTTGGGAAGAGCTCATTGGCAAAATTTGTGCTAGAATAGCACTGAGGTCAGAGCCCTATTGTTCTGGGTGCTGCATAGAGCCCCAAAGAGCTTCTAGCCTATATATAGGCACTACAAAGGAAGGGAAGGTAAATTTGAGGAGATATAATTTATCCAATATCCAGCAGCAGATCAGTAACTTAATCCTTTCAGTACTAGCCCAGTATCCCCCACCAGGCTACAATTCCTGGTTTCATGGGTATATGAAAGCTCACCCTTCATGTACCTACATGAAAACTCCACCCCAGGGAAGGTTGCCCTTTCAGGATGGGACCTCGATACACCCTGCTCCAGCTCTACTCCTTGCCTTTGCTCTGGAGCGTTCCCTTGGCTCTTAAATCATGGGTCCCACCTGCCCCCAGTGCCTAATTTTTCTCTCTCTAAGGATGAAGAACACAGGTCACAGAAGGTACCTCCCTTTGTCCCCTCTCTACGGTGAAAGTATCAAAATGTTCTGCAGGTACTGAGGAGATCTTAGCTCTGCTGGCCATTCAGAGCCACTGCAATTCAGTCCATGTGCCCTTAACTGTGGACAGCATGCTCTGGGAGGCCCCATAAGGTGTGAAAGGCTCAAGGCTTTGGGAGGAGCTTTTGGGGTGAGGCATGGACTTTCACAGATAAATTTTTCTCAGCTTCTCTGACACCCCAAGTCAGAACATAATCCCTGTCTGCGCTACCAACCTTATCCCTATGCAAGGACAGATACAGGCAGGTATAATCATGCTGCAGCATGGTCTATTGTGTAGGGTATGTGCAGTGAGTATACTGGCATGTCAGCTCACCAACTACTTGGTGAAGGCTTTGGCAAAGCCCCTGTTTTCAACTGGCTCCAGAGCCCAAGGGATGAGTGCTGCAACTACTTCTCCCTCCTTTTCCCCTGCTGCTGAATTTAGTGAAGAGGGAGGAGGGTGAACAGAGGCCACACTCACCGCTGAACCCCAGAGCTGTGTGAAAGCAGAGACTTTGCCCAAGACCTGCACCGATCAGCTGCTGAGCTTAGAGAGCTGACAGCAGATGTGAGGCTTCAGCAGGAGGTGTGCTGACATGCTGGGGCACTCTGAGTTCACTGCACATGCAGCCGAAAGGGGTGTGGCTGCACTAGCCTTGCCAAGATCCTGCATCTAGGCATGTCCCTCTCTGAGGGAAAGGGGCAGAGCTACAGCACACTCCTTCAGTGCCCCAAGCAGGGCAGGGGTGGTGTGTGAGTCAGCCATAGAAGATCAAGTTGCAGGGTGTGTGAGGGGAAGGGAAGCACAAGGGTACCCTCATAGTTGGTGCCCATGACTGGTTATGCTACTAGGAAGGGGCGGGCAAAATAAGCCTGGGGGCACATCTAGCCCATGGCATGATTTTATCCAGCCCATGGCAGGTTCCTCAGCCCCAATTGGTCCAGGCACAGGGGATATCCTGGGCTGTGGCATTGGTGGCTGGTCCCACTGCACCTGGGCACATAGGTGCTACCTAGTGCGGCCCATCCCATCCCTGCATACAGTTCTTGGGTATGCCAGGAGCTGTAGTCTGCAGGGCTGGGTGGTGGAGTGGGGGTGGCACAGAGGCCAGAGTTGCCTTCCTAGCAGCCACCACCACCTGGGAGCAGGTATGTGCCCACTGCTATTGGACCCCAGCTCTGCAGTGTTGCCCCAGATCCACTGCCAGGAGTCCTGGATGGAGTAGGTGGGCGGGGTCTCCCTGGAGACTGGCCAGGTACCCCCACAGGCAGGGTGCACTTGGCTGGGAGGATGGGATGGGGCCACAGGCAGGAAGTAGCATCTGGGAGCGGGATGGGCTGGGCTGGGCTGGAGCCAGAATCTCAGGGCAGTGACAACATGGGGCCAGGGTCCATCGCAGGGATGTGTAGGGAGTAGATTGTGGCTCGGCCTGGGCCCCAGTCCTGTACTATCACCACCCCACAATCCCAGCCCTGCCTACCCTTCCTGCTCCTAGATGCCACTCCCCACCCACTGCCACATCCCATTCCATCCACCTGGCTGAGCAAGCCCTGCCCATGGGGGTCCTGAACTGGTCTTCATGGAGACTCCACACACCTGCCCACTCCATCCAGTGCCCCCAGTGGTGGGTGTGGGGTGGACAGGCCCAAATCCAAATAGGATAAACTGGCATCTCTGTAGGCCAAGCCCCCTCCCCACCACCACACCAGGTGGTATAAACAGTTGTGACAGGGGGCCGAGGCTGGGTCAGTGCCCTCACCCCCAAGCCCTCAAAAGCTTACCAAAACTCCATACATAACCCTCCATCCCAATTGCCCAACCCTATCCTAGAGTGTCAGGCACAGCACAGGTATACAGTCCTCACCCTGAGCAGCCATGTCTTCCAAAGAAAGGCTAGGAGGTAGAACTGAGGCATTGAAAACTGTTTCAACAGTACTAAGTGGAGATTGGAGACCAGGGGCTAAATCAGTGTTCATACTGGAATGGCATGTACATAGGTGTGTGACTGCTGTGTTTGGCACTTCTACTTAGTTTCTGGTTCAGCATTGTTTGTGGGGCTGTGCTCCAGCTGGTTAGATAAGCAAAGAAATAGAGTTGCTACAATATGTGTAAAAGGCTAGGCAAGTCCTGACATTTGGCTAGCAAAGAGTGTATTTTTAATAACCACTGCATAAAAGAAATAGAGAGTTTAGCTTAGAAGTTTCAGCTTCACTGGAAATATGGGTCAAAGGTAGAAAAGGTGGGGTGCGGGGTGGCACAGCAGCCAGACTTGGCTTCCCAGAAGCCACCACCACCTGGGATTTAGCTCCAAGGGTTCTGAGTCTGAGCCCCACTGAGGCACACTGTTCCTGCTAGACCCATCTTCTTTGCTGCACTCCTTTTTGGTTCACTAGTACCCTTGCTCTTTATTGCCTGAAAAACCCTCTTTCTTGGTGGTACACCCCCAAATTATTCACACTGCCCCAACCCCAGGCTGCCATTCCCAGCTCTGGCAAAAAGGGATGACTCAGACCAGTGTATATGGCTACTGTTGCACTGCTCTCCCAATGCCCAGATGCTTGCTGCTACTGGATGCCAAGTATGTGTGTGTCAGGGACTCTAGACTACTTCAGGCCCCAAACCCAGCCTCAGTTTGGGTTTGTCTTGGAGATAACACAGGATAACATAGGACATGCTGTGCACTGGCCTTCAACCCTCTTCTGTACACAGCTAGCTGGGAAAACCCTGGATCATCTGGCCTAGCAGTGCACAGTCATTAGCTTCCTCCCTGGGCAGCAACATTCAGCCTTGGGTGTAGAAATCATCTAAGCCAGTCTGCAATGTTTGTTAACCTTTTTTTGGCAGATGGTGGTGAGTGCTGGGCCTGGAATGGGGAGGGTATACAGCTATATTCTCTCCCCAAGCTTACTGTGGAGAAGACTGTGCCTCTTTGGCCCTGTGCCCTCTTGACCTATGGTGCACAGTATCTGACACTTCTTGGCCTGAGGACCTCATCCTATCTATACAAGGTGACATTCACTGGTTAGCTGGCCTTTGAGCCTCTTAACCCACAGTTGTAACTGCATGCTTTCATGTTAGAGGAATACTTCTTTAAGAGGAGATGGTCATTGCCCTGGAGATGCAAAGAGATTGGGGGGAGGGTGCAGGGACCTGGGCAGGCAGGATCACTGCTGTCTTGTGGGGGGGTCAGGGGCAGAAGTGTCACTCAGAGAGAGCTGACCCAGCGCTCACGAGTGCTGCAGGCTAGGGTGCCTCCTGCATGGCAGGGTGAGGGTGAGGGTGGGGCAGGGGCTGCTTCCAAGCAGCCTGGCGTAACTCTTATATAATCAAACTTGTGTGAGGCATCCTGTTGGGTCTGATCCCTCCCTGGAACTGTCTCTGCCTGCTCTCAGCAGTGTGCAGTCACTAGATCCCCAAGCAGCTGGTGTTGGCTGAAGCAGCTGAAACATGATTATCACTGCTCCCTGCAGACTCAATATCCAGCCACTTCCTAGTTCCTACCTCACCCTGTACACCTGCTGAACAAATACAGAAGCTGAGACAATATGCTAGCCACTTGCCACCGTGTGTGCTCTGCCCATCTGTCTGCCATGGCCTGGGGTCTGTTTAGGCAACAGAAGCTCAGAAGTTCAGCTTTAATGGTTGCTCTTTCAAACCTGCTGTCATCTGGAAGGCCAGCCCTGTTGGTGTACATATTTCTGAGTGCAAATCCAAATTCTAAAGGAGCTGCCTCAGTCCAAGATGAGAATGATTCATATGCTAGAGACGGGTGCGCTCTCCAACCCAAACTCTGCAACTAGCCTCATCAGACATGCCCTTGAGTAAGGCTTAATTCACTGAAAATCCCAATACTTTTCCCTTGGATGCCTGACAGTCAGCCAGCTGGGAAGTCATGTAGACTGAAGAACAAAATCTCCTATTCCCATCTACTGAGGCACTGTCTGAAAACTATGAGCCTCAAAAGGACTATGTGAGTTGCTAGGTCAGGAAGGATATTGGCCTTCAAAATAGTGCTAGGAAAGGAGGCAGGGTCTTAGATGAAACTGAAGTTAGGGGATAAAGCACATTGAAAAAGAAGATTGCTGCTAACCTCTGAAAGGAACTATAGAGGAAACTGCTATTCCAGGCCTGTCAGAGA
This sequence comes from Caiman crocodilus, assembly GCA_030014935.1. Lineage (NCBI taxonomy): Eukaryota > Metazoa > Chordata > Crocodylia > Alligatoridae > Caiman > Caiman crocodilus. Next base: position 1,109,550 of record JAGPOW010001764.1, on the reverse strand, counting down.
TGCAGCTGCTTTCCCCGAGTATCTTGCATCAGGCTAGGAGCTGTGGGGAGGTGCTAATTCCTGCCAGAGGGAAAGAAATTATGAGGAGGTGCTGGTATCCCAGCCAGTGCAAGAGGGGTACTGATATGCAGGCCAAGGGAGGGGAGCTCTGGGGAACATAGTCTCTCAGCCGGGGGAGGGTGGAGCTCAGGGATGCTGCTTTCTGTAACCAGGCAGAGGAGAACTGTGCAAGTTCTGCAACCCCCAGCGTTGGGAGGGGATGTGTGGTGCAGTTATCCCCCTGTGAGCGGGTAGTGAGACTGGAGGGGGTATGCTATTCCATGCTGTGGTAGGGTGATCATATGTAAGTTTGGCCAAGACAGTCCTGGATTTTGTAGGTCAGCCCCAGCTGGTTGATGAAAAGTTGCAGAAGTAGGGGCAAAGGCAGGTGGGGCAGGGGCATGGGACACAGTTCAGTGGAGAGGCAGAGTGGCACGTTACACCAGACATTCAGGAGACTAGTCAACACTGCTGCTTGCACAGAAGCAAGTTGGGCTGACTGCAGTAGTGCCCAGCCCAGCCCAACCCACCTCCCACTGCCAGGAGGAACTGGGCCAGGCACATACTATACTGCTCTGTCTTCCTGCCACACTGCATCCCCTGCCTCTGCCTCTTTCTGCAGCAGCTCCCACTGACCTGGGGGGTGGGCAGTGTCCCAGATTTCCTTAAAAATATTATGGGCACCCTATGTTGAGGGGATGTGGAACTGAGAGCCTACTAATAGTCCACAGTAGGTTGGGGGAAGCTGTGGGGCCCATTGCTATCCCAGCTGGAGTGAAAGGGAGATATATGGGGTGCTTTACCTCTTACAGGGAGAAGGGGAAAACAGTGGAGGGTCCTGCTAACCCAACTTTGATGGGATGTCCCTACCCTGGCCCAGGTGGAAAAGGTCTGTGGAGATAATACCTTCTCACAGTAAGCAGGAGTAAGGAGGAATTCCATGTATTCTGCACTTGGGTTGTTTCTTCAGTGTCACACTAGCTCCATCCTCTGATCTCACAGACTTCAGCTCCATCAGTGACTCGGCTCTGTGGTCTGATAGTCCTTCTATACAGTCCTGTATAAGAGGTGAATAGATGACATGATCTGTTAGTCCCTTCCTTCCAGCTGCTACACCATCCTGTCCTAGACACCTGTGGCACAGGTGTGCTGAGTTCTCTCCATCTTTTGATGCTTTGTAGTGAGGCTCTGTGATACAATATAACTCTGTTATCTACAACATGTTACCTACAACTAAGAAGCCAGACCACACAGTGGCACGGGGTCTAAATTTGTACAACATAATATCATTCCCAGGAGACTTTCTATCTGCAGCCCCCTGGCTTACATGCATAACTCCAACTAGTACTCCATGTTGTGAATGACCAGATAAGGATGTATATACACAAAATAACCTATATAAAAATGGTAAAATATACACTTATAATACTAGAAATATGCACTTTAAAGTTATGCTAGCTTCAACATTTACAGAAAAGGAGAAAGGTAATAACAATTAAATGTAAAAGTTTTCATGTTGGTAATCATCAATGTAGCAAGTAAATATTTTGTCTAAAACTAAGTTGTGTACATTTAAGTATATGCCTATATTATGCCCTTTTACTATCATGAACAAAAATATGACACAAAATAGGTAAATAGTAATGTTATAAGAATGTAAGAATTGCCATTTATCAGGTCAGGCCATAGGTCCCTCTTACCCAGTCACCTGTGGGCACCAGGGGGTGCCACTGCTTCCCCCTGGATGCTGCTGGTGCTGGGCAGGGAGCCATGCTGAGCTCTCTCTCCTGCAGAGCTGCTGGGGCTGCTGCTGCCTCGCATCCCCGGGAAAGTTCCTGCTTGCTCTTCACATGGCCAGCCCCTGCCTACTCCACCTGGGCTGGCCATGGACTACTGCTGCCCTTGCTGCTGGTGCTGACTCTGCCTCCCTACCCTCTTCCCTCTGGGAGGAGGCTATCCCCTTCACACACCTGTTCCTAATCAAGCTCCTGATTCCTGCCCCTGCTGCTAAGCTGCCAGACATTGA
>JAGPOW010001764.1:1065906-1085936 GCA_030014935.1 Caiman crocodilus | reverse complement strand
GTGTGTAAGCTATAGTAAATTTGCCTTTATTCCACTCCCTACTTGCCTCCTTGATCCAAATGAATACACTCACAGTGCCCAGCTGGCCTGTGACACATGGGCATGGTGTACATCACTGTAATCTCATTCCTTTTGTCAGAAATTTCAAGCCACCCCTCATTTCCTTCCACAAACTACTACTAAACTATAACAATATATGGCTATAAAATACCAGTTAACCTGCTCCAAGTCCAGACATATTCAGGCAAGTAGCCACTGCTTATCCAGGCCTCTATACCACAGGGAATACCCCTCTGTTTCCAGGCCTTCAGAGTAGCTTACCCCAGCTCCAATTTTATCCCAGGAGCCCTGATCTCAGAACTAGATTGCCTAACCAGCTGAGGCCCTGGGCTTATATGGTTCAAGCTCAGCCCCCTTCTGTTCAGGGGATTTGAACAGGGCAGGCAGTTTGGCCCCCCTCCCCACTTTTGCAGGGAAAGCTTCTCAGCTTGGTGTGAGGAAGCAGTGGAAAGGAACCCCTTGGGGCCAAGGAGCAGTAAACAGGCCAGCTTTCAGGAGAATTCACTAGGGACGACAAGTTTGAAAGACGGGCAGTAAGGGAGACGAGAAGCATATTAAGAGAGACCAAGGAAAATGGCTGAAGAATATCACATCACAATGCCAGAGCTACTGCTACTGCCCCTGCTTGCACCCGTGAGGTTTCTGTCCAGGCAGGACCACTTGCCATTAAGGCTTCCACCCAGGTCCAGGTTTGGCATTGTGGGCCTGGAGCGTGCAGATTTCTTCAGTGACAGCCAGGTGGGGGATTGCCTGAAATGTGAGCTATGCCTCCTGGTGTTGTCTCTCAGGGAACAGGCAAGAGAGCTACAGGAGGAGGTGGTGAGGCTCCAAAGTCTTCTCTACCATGAGGAATCCCTCCAGAATCCAGGAGGCCTCCTCCAGCATCAAATTGATGAAGAACTGCTCGCAGCCCATTAGCAGGAGTGACTGATGGATACAAAAGATCCCTGTTAAGAGCTTCCTTCTTTCATGTTTCTGTTCAGGAAGCAGGGGAGGGGGAGCAATAAAGCATAAAGATAATTAATGAGGAGGAATTGGAAGAGAGAAACCATTTCTCTGTAAGAAAAAATCTCCATGAGATTTGTGGTTAACTGGATAAGGAAGGGGGCAAGCTGAGAAAGAAGATAATAGGAAACAGAAAACTTTTGTTAGGGTTGATCAATTCAAGTCAGCAGGGCCAGATGAGCTTCATCTCAAGGTCATGAAAGAACTAGCAGAGGAGATCTTGAAGTTGTAGGAGACAGAGCGGGTACCAGAGGACTGGGAAGGGGGCCAATGTAGTGCCCAGTTTTTGTTGTTGGTTGTTTTTTTGGGGTGTTTTTTTTTTTGGGGGGGGGGGTTGTTTTGTTGTTTTTTAAAGAGGCAAGAAGGAGGATCCAGGGAACTATAGACTGGTTAGTCTCACGTCAGTACCTGGAAAGTTACTGAAGCATATCCTAAGGAAAGCCATTTGCAAGCATCTGGGGGAAGAAAGGCTGCAAGCAACCAGTGTGGATTTATGAAAAAACAAGTCATATTAAGCAAACCCAATCTTCTTTAACAAAGTAACTATTTGGATGAATGAAGGGAATGTTGTGGATATAGTTTATTTGGACTTCAGCAAAGCTTTCGACAGGGTCCCACATGACCTTCTCATAAGCAAATTGGAAAAAAGTGTCAGCTGGATAGAGCTACTGTAAGATGGATAAATAACTAGCTAAGTAACCACAAGCAAGAGGCAAATTATTAATGGGTCTATATCAGAATGGCAGGAGGTTTCAAGTGGAATCCCACAGGGGTCTGTCTTGACCCCAGTGTTGTTCAGCATGTTTATTAGTGATTCAGATGCTGGCATAGCAAGTTTGCCGATGACATGAAACTGGGAAGGACTGTGCATGTTTGAGGATGCAAGCTCAGTTCAGAAGGATCTCGACAGATTGGAAAGTTGAGCTAGAGGTAACAGGGTGAAATCCACTGCAGACAAATGCAAGTGCTACACCTGGGGAGCAGTGCTGGATTTAGGCACATAGCAAGCAAGCTATGGCTTAGGGTCTCACATTTTGAGGGACCTCTAAATATGGAAAAAATACAGTCAAACCTGACAAATCTGGTGTGCTCGGGACTGAGCACATACCAGAAATTTGAAAATGCTGTTTTTTTTAAACCAGCACTGCAGCTGGTCAGGGAGCTGGGAAGGGGGGATGGGGATTACTGGCAGCTGGTTCCAGAGCACCAGCCACACACAAAGCAGTAGCACAGGGTGCTTAATGGAGGCGGCAGCATCATATTGTAAGATGCATGTCACCCAATAATGGTTTTCCCATTGAACACTTTCTAGCTTTCCTTCAATTAGAAAAATCATAGTGGTGAAAGTATGGCCAACATGGTACTGAATTATCTAGGCAATGACTGCAAAGTTGACTTCAGCAAGTGCAGAGGACAGTCAGAAGATAATGCAGCCAACATAGCAGGAAGGTATAATGGCATGCAGCAAAAACTTCTAGAGAAAAAAAATAAGTATGCTATATATATTCCACGTGCTGGACATCCACTGAATCTTGTTGGGTGAGCTGCAGTTGATTGCTGCCTCAAGGCAGTAATTTTTTCTTTTTTTTTTCTTTTTTTTTTTTTTTGCTGTTGTGGAACAAATATACACATTCTTCTCTGCCTCTACAAAATGCTGGACAGTACTCAAATCACTTTTGGGTTCTGATTCCACAGTGCCAAAACTTCTTTCTGCATATGCTTACCACCTAGTTGCAAAGGCCACAGCTGAATTGATTCAATTACTGATGCTCTTACCTTTTTTACTGTCATCAGCATGAATGTGAGTGATACAGGGAGAGAAGCTGGCATTCTTCAAGAGAAGAAAAGAAATGGAGGAATTAGAGTTTGTGTTCCTGTTAGAACTTTGGAATCATTTGTTAGATCAGTTCCAGGAAACCAGCAAGGCCCTACAGGATACACAGCTAGCCCTTAGTACATATGCAAAGCTTTACACTTCTCTCTCACTTCTTGAAACAAACCCGAGAAAGTTTTGATGAAATTGAACTCAAAGCAAAAGAAAATCTGCCCGATGTAGACTACAAGTGTGTGAATAAAAGGAAAAGAATGAGAAAAAAACAAATCAATGATGGTGATACACCCAATGCTGATGAAACACTTTTTCAAGAGACAAGTTTCAAGTGAAGTCCTTTATTCCTTATGATGGATGCACTTGAAACCCAATTGAAGAAAAGAGCAGTCACATACAAAAATTTTGCAAAATTATTTTTGGTTGATATAGATGCCTTGGGAAAGCAGCTGGGTGAAGGTATAAAGCTTCAAATGAAAGACTATCCTGACTATGTTGATGTTAACCTTGTTGGAGAAATAAAGCACTTCTATGCTTATATCGAGCAAAATAATTTAGTTAAAGGACATTTATGCCATGAGGACCTGCATCAAGTCATCATCCAAGGTAAGATTCAGTTGGCTTTCCCTAGTGTAGAAGCAATATTGTGGCTCTTTTGAAGTCTAATGGTAACAAACCGCTCAGGAGAAGATATTTTTCAGCTGTGAAAATGACTTAAGAATGAACTTCAAACAACAACGCTGCAAGAAAAAGGTGTCTACACTAAGCATTATGTAGATAGAGAGTGATAAACTTGATGCCTTATCACTTGAGGACATCAGTGACTTTGGTCTCCAAAAGTCATGAAAGAAAATGTTTTAAATCTTAGGTGATATGGAAATAGACATAATACAGGGTGTACTGATGCTTCCATTTCATAAGTGCTGATCTGTGCACCTGCTCTTGTGTTGCTGTAGATTAAAAGTTCTTACATATGCCAATTAAGAAATCAAAGTATTTTAACTTGAAAGTATTTCGTAATGCAAATAGACTTTTTCTAAGATGTATGTTTTAGTTAGATTATTAGTTTTTTGTTGCATCTTCATCTGTGTATATATGCAAATATAAAAAGCTTTAATATTTCTATTTTAATTGTCCCATTAGAATAATACACTTTTTTTGGTAATGCTATAGAGCCTCCTGAGCTTGACATAGCTTAAGGCCCCAGCATGTCATAATTCAGCCCTGCTGCAGAGGAATAATCAAGAACACAAATACAAAGTAGTTTAGAGAGCAGCTCTATGGAAGAGAACTTGGGAGTCTTGGTAGACCACACATTCAGTACAAGTCTGCAGTATGATGCAGATGCACAAAAGGTGAATGAAGTTTTGGGATGCATCAATAGAAGCATCAGGTGCAAGACATGGAAGGTGATAGTGCTTCTACCTGGGACTGGTTACACCTCACCTGGAGCATTGTGTGCAGTTCTGGGCTCCATTTTTTAAAGAGGACATGGAAAAGTTAGAAATTAGAGGGTTCCAAGGCAGCCAACAAAGATGATCAAGGGCTTGGAAGGCAACTTAAAGGAAGAGAGGCTGAAGGAGCTAGGCATATTCAGCTGGTGAAAAAGGTGCTTAGGAGGGGACATAATAGCAGTCTTGAAATACTTGAAGGGTTGCCATAAAGAAGAAGTAAAGCACCTTTCTCTCTTACTGAAGAAAGGAAGGTGCAGACCAACAGCTTGAAGTTGCATCAAAGTTTAACTTGGAGATCCAGAAAATTGTTTTCACTTTTAGAACAGTAAGGCAGCAGAATAGACTGCCTAGGGTAATTGTGGACTCTCCATCACTGGAGGCATTCAAGAACATTGGACAGCCACTGGTCAGGGATAGTCTAGGTATATGTAGCAGGTTCAGGGTTAATGCTAAGCTTAACTAGTCATCTTAAGTCTCTCGCACCATACACTTATTCCTGAGCACCCTTATCGCACAAGAATCAATGTAAACTAGTCCTCAAAACTGTCCATGAAGGACAGTTACAATCCTGAGGTCTCTCACCAGACTCCAAGAAGGTGCTTCCAGCTTCACGCTGCTCCCTTAGTACTGCACCAGAGTTTTCTCTCTCCTGCATAAGTTCCCTCTCCTGGCTTCATAGTGCTATTGCCTCCATGATCTTGCCACTTCAGACCTACCTCACCCTTTCAGTGCAGCATAGGATGCTTACTGAAGCTAAGCTCCTCACTTTATCAGGGGCAGGCAGCAGGGGCTGGGGCCTGGCACAGGCTCTGGGAAACTGCTCCACTCCCTGCATTGCCTCAGGGAGCAAGGAAGCATATGGCATCAAGGCCAGGGAGTGGAGCACTTCCCAAAGCCTACAGAGCAGGTTCCCAGGGCCAATGGAGCCCACGCCAACCCCCCACCTTAGCCTCCATCCCTGCCTTGTCTCAGGGAGGAGCTGCTGCCTGCCCTGAGTGACGCTTTGCTGGCCCCAGGGAACTGTTCCACTCCCTAGCCCTAATACCATGTGCCTCCTTGAGGTGATGTGGGGGAGTAGGGCAGTTCCCCAGAGCCAGCAGAGCCTGTGCCAGCCCCGACCTCTACCTTGTCTTGGGGAAGAGATGATCTTTAGTAAGTGTCCCACGCTGCAGCCCAGCTCTATTCCTGGTGGGTGTGCAGCCTGAAAAGTTTGGTGCATAGCCAGCCTTTTACTCAAGCACAGCCATGCATGTGTGCATCTTAGAGGGAACCTTGGCCTCTACCCTTACAGCCCTGAGTCTTTTACCAGACCCTTGAAGAGCCCTTACCTCAGTTCTGCCACCACTAACCACTCTCTCCTAAGCCCCCCTGCACTCCTTAGGAGCCTTCCTCTGGCCAGCTAATTATCCTCTGCAGCTGGTCTGATTCTTCTAGGCAGCCTGCAATCACTCCTAACTGCCTTCAGCTGGCTGTAGTCTACAGACTCTTCCAGCATGAAGTGTGTAGTCTGCTGCAAGCCAGCCTGTTATAGGATGGTGTAGCAAGGTGGAGTCCTTAGGGGTGGCTGTGTTACCCCTAGGCTCCTTAACCAGGCTAATCTTGTCCTATAGGCATCCTCTATCTCACCCACCACATCTTGTTGGTATAATTGATATGGGGAGGCTGCCCTTGATTCTTGAATTTAGACATGGTCTCCCTAGATCTTACAGAATCCTGTGGTTCATAGACCCCTTGGCATACCATATTATGTTGTATGGTGCCCAAATCTCTCAGCCTTATGGGTTGTGTGCGTGTGATGCCAACTGCCTCTTTACCATGCCCCAAGCTTCGCAGATGGCATTGACGTTACCCAGTCTAGGCCTTGCTGTGCTTTGGCCTCAGTGGTGCCTGGACCCTCACACTCTAGTGGGTCCCCAATGAGGCCTCCTCCTTCCCCAAATAGCCTCACCCAGACCACCAGTGTTATCAAACAGAAGGCAAACAAGCAAGAGCAAACAAACAAAAGGCCCTGAGCTATAATGTAATACAAAGTGCAAGGCATGCTCTACCCTTTAAAAAGAATAAAACATCTTCTTTAATACTGGGTGCCCATAAATAAGGGTACCTTATGGGCTCCTGGTGCCCCATTAGCCTAAGGGTAACACACCCAATAGCTGTAGTGTCTCTGAACCCTTCCTGCCTGAAGGCTCCTTTCCCTTCAACTGCTGATAGAGATCTGATTTGCCTGGTCCCAGCCCTAGGGTTTATATGGGCCTAGGGCCTTGCCTCTTCCAGCCACCTGACCAGGTGCAGGTGCAGCCAATTCCCTCGTTAGCCAGTTGCCATGGCAACCTGCACCTGGGCTCTTATCTGGCCCTTTGTGTTCCCTCCCTGGGCAATCTCTGCTCTAATAGGAGCAGGTACCCTAGTGCCCTGCCACACATGGATATATCTAGTTTTTACCATGGCTATTTCTCATGCTTTTGGGCTTTACTGTTTGTTCCTGCCCCCTTCCTCCCTTTTCTGTTATAGGTGTCAGGCTCTTTTTAAGCCTCCCTAGAGGTATTGCATGCTGAGGACTTTGACTGAGATATACCTGTTCTGCTAAGAGGAAAGCAGAGGTTCTAGGGAAAAGGGTCTTGTTCCTCCTCTCGCCATCAGACTGACTGTCATATTTGGGATCAGGAAAGAAATTTATCCCGAGGTCAGATTGATAGGGATTGGGAGTTTTTGCCTTCCTCTGTAGTGGAGGGCATGACCTTCTACACAGGATCTCTTGAGCATATATTGACAACATTTTATAGAAGCAGGGCATTGGTTGCTGTGATTCCCCTGCTTTACCTGTGTCAGGCTAGGGTATTGGGTCTATGCTGTGTCAAGGTTGAGGGTAGTCTTATATAGAATTTAGAATATGGTTGTATGGGATGGTTTGGATAGGGATGATCCTACCTCAGGCAGGGGGTCAGACTAGATGACCCCTCGAAACCCCTTCCCAGTCCTACTTCTCTATGACTCTATGGATGAAGGCCACAACCACACTAGGGACAGTATATTGCATGGATTAACAACCTTCTGCAGTGGTGGGCTACTGCTTGTGACCCATCTGTTGATGCAAGCTGCTATTCTGCTTTGGGCTGTTTTCCTCCATGGTGACTCCCTCCACTGCACTCAGGCTATTTGTTGCTGCCCTCATAGCATGCCATGTATGCTGATCCCCATCCCCAAAGGCAGCAGAGGGGCTAAATTTGGTAGTTAAGGTGAGTGGTATATACCCTAGAGTGCAAGAGGAGTGAAGGGGGTGGCACTGCCAACCTTTTTAAAAGAAAGCAACTATTACCCCTTGGAGGACTATGACATATCTCTCCCCAATTTCTGGATCCCAGCAGGCTTAAGCACCCAGTCACTAAAGCCAAGGTAGTTCTGGGCATGTAGAGAAGCAGAACTGAAGGCTCATAGGGAACGTTCCGATCAAACAGGAGGTACCTACCAAATTTATTCACCTCCAGGGTTTAGTGGATACTCAGCAGAAAATTTTGGATTACAGTTTTGGATTGAAGTGCATAAAACCTGCCCAGTTCCTAGTTTGGATCTGGCTCTTATACACTTAAGTCCTTTAGAGGTTAGAAATCCAAGATCCAAGACTCTGATGCTGTAAATGCTTATGCACATGCTCATCTTCAGTACCAGATATAGGTGGATCAAGGATTTTTTAAGTGGGGTGCAGGAGCAGAAATCATTGCTTCAGGGTAAGTCGCGCCCCTGTCCCAACTTCCCTTCCAGCTGGGGCAGGCCAACCAGGCTGGGAGACCAGCAGCCAGGGTCTTTTTTAATGTCCCTGAATTCCCCCTGCTTGCGGCATTGCTTCCCCTTTATGATCAGCAGCATCTCCCCTCCCCTCCTATTTCCACTTCTGCTGCTGCCCTTAATGGCTCCAGGGGTGGGAAGAGCTCCAGAGCCATTCCTGCCATGCTCTAGCCAGGCTGAGCAGGGAGCTGGGGACACTAGCAGTGGTGGGTAAGTTCCTCATACCTGAGCTTGCTCCTGGGTTGATGGGGAATATTCAGAGGACTGGGCAAGGAGGAGGAACATGCTCACCACTGATGTGGCCAAATGTGTCATTGCACCCCTTCTAGATCCATCCCTTGATACCATGCATTCAGTATCACTGTAAGTCTTCTGCTAGGCACAGGTCAGCAGTGAAAGGGTCAGGCTTATATTCTGGGGTACCCAGTGAGTTAATACAAGTGGCTCAAGCCTCCACCCAGGAATCTGGGTATACTAAATTTGACACAAACAAATCCCCATTTTCACAAGCAATATAAACCAACAAATACAAGTTTATTACCAAAATACAAACAAAAGAACAAAACTTAAAACAAAATATAAGCATTATCTCTATAACTACAGTTCATAGTTTGAACCCCTTTAGAGAAACTTCACTCCAGCCCAGGCCAATCTGGGACTTGGGACTCCCCAAAGGGAGCAGAAAGTGACAAGTCTCACCTCAGCCCAAAGCTGGCACAGCCACAAACCTCGCCAATCTATCAGAATTAGAAACTGCCAGGTTTCAACCGTGTTTAAAATTCGTCAGTCCTAATTTCTGGCTGGCCAGGAATCAATACCCTCCTCCCCAGTACCAACCCCATAAAACCTCAGAAAAGGGGAAGAAAAGGAGGAGAGAGGACTTCCCAGACACAGGACAATTGTCACTCTCCTCTCCCTACAGTCCTCCTTTCTCTAGATGCAGATTCCTTCTCCTCTTGGATGAGACTTCTCTCTTCAACGGCTCATAACAGTTTCTCTTCCCCTCCAAACCAGCCTACCTGACCTTATATCCCTTAGCATGACATCACCTTTGCCTTGTCCAGGCAGGGAGTGCCACGCTTCAGTCTCTCTCTTAACCAGTCTGCCTGGAGAAGCTTCTGCTTCCCCTGGCCAATCAGACCAGAGGATTTTATATATCTTACCCGGATACATGGCCCAACTTTCCACGTGCAGAGCACAAGACCAGAACACAAGTGCCATCCTGCTGGCCAGGACACGTGGTTTCTTCTTAAAGCAACAAGCCAGAGGAGAAAGGAAAAGACAAAAAAAAAAACCTGGTAAATAAAAAAAAAAACCTCTCACACAATATACAGCAACCAAAGATGCACACTGTCATACACAGCACAAGAATATGTGGGTGTGATATAGTAAAGCCAGTGAATACAGGATCAGGGTGTTATTAGGCAAGGCAGGGTGAAGAGTGGTCTAGATAGGTGAAGTGATATGCTAGAAGTCACACGGAGTAAACAGTCCAAGAACAGAATTCATGCCCACCTGGAAGAACTTACATATACCAATAGGAACAAGATTGAAAGGGACCTAGAGAGGAAAGATGAGGCAGGGGGTGACAAGCTGAGAATCAACCAGGGAAATGCATTTGAAAGCTAGAAGTCACCAGGGACAGAACAGTGCTTAAGATGTTGCATATTTGAGAAGCTGCAACAATGTGATGGAGGCCAGAGCTGTGCTGTTGACCCATCCTGTGTGAGGACCTTGCAGGGAGCTGCTAACTCATTCCTGCTGATTTGCTGAGGTAGTGGCAGCTCTTGACTCAACCATGGGTGTAAAGCAGTGGGATTAGGTCCATGGAAAGATCAGTTTTGGAGTGCTAGAAAACAAGCTAAAAAACTGCAAAAACTGGTGTCTGTCAATAAAGCCAAAGGGAGGGGTGATCTGGGCACTAACTGAGAGGTTATGAAGACTGTACTGTAAAATGCATTACTTAGGACATTCAACTACATAGTTGGCCATTTTTACATGTGATCTGGGGTGGGGACACTTTAATAGAGCAGTTCCCGAGAGCTGCTCTAATTAAAGTGCCTGCAACATCTCATATATTCAGTGTTCAATGCTCAAAATGGTAGTGGGGGTGCTTTAACTAAAGCTTGTTTGACAAACTTTAGTTAAAGTACCCCTGCTACCATTTTGAAGTGTGGGGATGCTTAATACATGAGATGCTGAGGCTGCTGGAGCATGCTGAGTGATTAGTATGATTCAGACTTTTTTGTCAGGGGGCAAGATGATGGACATGTGCCCCCAGCCCCCCAGTGTGTAATGGGGTGGGTGTGTGGAGAAAGGTGTGTGGGCACAGGCAATCTGTGGTGGGAGGAGGGGGCACAGACCATGGCCACAGACCATGTGCCCCTTGAGATTGCTGCACCTTCAGTGGGGTGCAAGGCTGCAGCTGGGCCAGGTTAGCTCTGGGCAGGAGCTGCCCCTGTGGTCCAGTGGGTGGAAACTTGACACAGGAGGAAATGCTGCACCACCATGGCCACCAAGATGAGGCATCCCTGCCCTCCTGGCACAGCTCTGCACTGCTGCCCTGAGGTGGATTAACGCATGGGCCTGTGGAGCCCCTGCCAATCAGGAGCCCCCGGGAAAAATTTCCTGCATCAACTTCGGGGTTGTGCATGGATGAACCAGGGCCATGCCTGCGAGGGCACTGCAGGAAGAGCTGGCTGGGGCTATGGCTAGGGCTGTGCCACATCTTGCTGCTGTCACTGGAGTGGCAGAGTGGGCATGGCTGCTGGAGCTGGCCTGGCGGGTCAGAGCATCACGGCTCCCCGGCACCTCCCGGTCAGAGCTGCAGCCCGGAGCCTCATCCCCACCCAGGAGCTGGGCCCACCGCCCCCAGCCCAAGCTCCTTGCAAGCATCATATTGGTCCTCCTCATGTGTTCCACACTCACCCCACTCACTGTGAGCCCTTCCTGGCCAGAGCCAGTGCCTATTACCCTTCAGCCCTGCCTAATGCAGCCCCTGTGACATCTGGCCTTCTTTGCCCGCCTGGCTGCAATGTGGGACAGTATGTGGGACAGTACTGACATGAGAAGAGGTAGGGGGTTCGTGTTGCTGGCTGCAGCTCCACTGACCTAGGCCATCCTGCAGCATGTGGCTCCCTGGTGAGTGCAGTTCACAGCCTGGCAGGTCCTGGTTCAGCTGGGAGAGAGCACTCTGCTGCCCCAGCTGCAACCTCTCTGGGGGTGGCTGGCCCACGAGGGAGTGCATCAGGGCTTCTGCTGCCTGAGCACTGGCCCTTCCTGAGGGCTCTGGGCTCCAGTCCAACCTGAGGATGCCCTTTAGTTCCATGGAGGAGGATGAGAAGACTTTATCTTCCCTGGATGCCTGGGGACTTGGGCACCTGCCCTGGGGCAGGTGGCTTCCACTGCATGTCTATGCTGTCATGGAGCAGGGCTCTTGCCTGCACCTCTGACCTTCAGAGCCTCCACTTGGCCCCTCCAGTCACTGGCCTGGTGCCAGGGGATGGCAAGATGGAGTGAGGCCCCCAGTTCCCAGGAGCCAGTTTTACAACAAAATATTTAAACAAGAGTCTACTTGACCACTAAACTAAAACATCGTTCCTTTTGTATTATTATACGTTTGTGGCGATCCTGTGTGTCTGAGTCATTTTCCTAAGGCAGTTGTTTTATTCAGTTTTGTGTGTAGCAAAATCGAGTAGTTAATTTTGACATTGCGTGTTGTGCCTTATTTATGAATGTACCATGTAAACATTTAACAAGTCTATTTCTTAATGCTTTTTGATACATTCATGGTTATAATGGGGTGTGGGGGGGTTCCAATTTTCTGTTTGTTCAGGGTCCCAATAAATCCTAATCCGCCACTGCCACACCTCACCTTGGTGGCCATGGCAGCATGGTGCTCCTGCCTGCACAGGGTCCTGCCCACTGGGCCATGAAGGTGGCTTCTGCCCAGAGCTGGTCTGGTCCAGCTGCAGCCCCATGCTCCATGCCCCACTGTGGGCGTAGAAATCTCAGGGATCATGTGCCCTTCCCACCATGTAACCTTGGCCCCCACACCCCTCTCTGCTGTGTCATCTGTGCCCCCTCTGCCTCCTCCAATGTGTTGCCTGTGCCCCTTCTCACTGCATCCCCATAGACTTACCTAGAAGGACCTGCAGAAGCTGTACTCCATTGCTGCTTGGCTGCCTCATGCATGTGTACGTGCACATGCATGTGGTACCCCCTGCCTCCATTTGCTATCCCCGCTCCCCACAGCTCCAAGTACAGGCTGCAACTCTGCCAGCCTACAAGGGGAAACCCACAGTTTCCCATGTTTTTCTCCATTATAGGAAAATAGCCACGGTTTTCCTCAGTGAATGGAAAACTCAAATTCCTCAGTCATTGTCCCTAACTACAATTGTCCCTAACATTGTCCCTAAAAACAATAATTTTCCTCAAGTTTGAGCCCTGACAGCCCTCTTCCCAATAGGAGCCAGGGCCCTGGGGCCCCCACATACTTGGTACCTGTGTCTCTGGTAGACTTGATTTACAACTAGTGATCCCTCTTGGAAAGCAGTGAAATAGTTAATGATCGCAACACCAAAATCCCAAGTTATATTTACACCCAAATTTGGGGATTTACAGAAAGATGTCACAAAATGCTAAGCTGGACAGAAATCTTTCCATGATGTGTTCCATTTGTTTTCAGTTCCAAATAAAAGAGGAGGTTTTTTTTTAAATAAATAAGCTGTTCCTTTGGTATTTGCATTGCAGGGCTGAGCTAATGCCTGAAAACTAGGACACAAAACATGTTGGAAAATCTAATGAAAGTCACAAGTGTGCAGTGTCACAAATGCACAAAGCGACCAAACCCCACAAACATCCAGTAGTCTGAGTACCAACCATCCAGGTTGATTAGTTCTGCGGTAATGATTAGACAGGGCCGGATCCAGGGCTGTGGGCAGGGAGCAGCTCTTAGGGGGGGATAAGCGTGGCTTAATACTTAAGGAACTGTTGCAAGCGTGGGCTCTTCAGTGTGCTTGAGGTGGGTCTACATTGCAGCAGCAGCATGATGGGATGAGCCACAAGGATGGTGAGCATGGGTGACTGGTACCTCTTGAGTCAGCAAAAGATCATGCTGACCGGGGGGGTCCCCCAGTGGCCGATCTTACTGACTGGGGGCGGTCCCCAGCCACTGATGGAGGATGAAGGTCTCGCTTTTGCTGGCAGCCCTGCTCCTCATCCGGTGCTTACAGGGGTGGGCACTGGCACTTCTGCCGGCCCCCCTGCCCATTGCCTAAACAGGGATCATGGCCTGACAGGGGGTGCACCAGTGCTTTAAGGGGGTGCACATACACCCCCGTGCACCTCCTGTGCATTGCCACTAATGGTTAGAGAGAGGTTTTCAGTGACCATAGGGGGATGTCTCCAGAGCTACCTCACCAGGGTGTCCAGATTTGTCAGGTGAACATAAAGACAGGTCTTCAGGGTATGCTCAGTAGCATCTCTACAGAGACAGGCTGTTGCCATACTCCAGACATGTCCCCAGCAGCTCAAGAGGAAACTACCCCCATTGCTTCTTCACTTCCAGTCAGTTTTCCTGGTCTCTGCTATCGGGGGGAGTCTATACACTTGATCTGGAATGGAGGCAGGGAATGGCTCCAAGAGCCATTCTAATTAAAGTGCCTGCAGCATCATGTGTATTCACCATCCCACATTTCAAAATGGTGGTGAGAGCACTTGAACTAAAGCTCATTCAACAAGCTCTAGTTAAAGTACCTCTGCTGCTATTTTGATGTGGACAGACACTAAATAGACATGACGGAGAGGCTGCTGGAGTGCATTAATCAGCATGCTCCAGCAGACTTGGTTAAGTCTTCTCTGACACATGCTAATTTGCATACATTGAAGCAGATGTCTGGCATGTGTATAGGTGCCCAGGATTCCTAATCCCTGTACAGTTTCATCCCTTTTGATAGTAAGTCTCTAACAGCACCTTGTCTTTCTTGTTAGGCCCAGTTTTCAGGAAAGCAGTCAGTGAACCTCCTGGGGCCTGGTCATCCTATCCACAGGGAGATTTACCCTGACACCAATCCATCTCTGATTCCTGGCTTCCATAGGTAGGTCCACTGTGCCTACATAACACATAGGCCTGTCTACCACAGGGACAAGTTCTGTCTCACCAGGGACAAGAGTACTTGGTTCTGTCTCCTAGTCAGTTCCCATACCTCTCTTTTTAACTTCTCCCTTCATGCCTGACACTTCCTGCAAGTATATCAAATGTGTGGTTGAATGATTAGGCCCACAGGCCCTCCTTAATCTTCTCCTGGCTAGTATTTGACTTGTATGCTTCGGCCAATACCTCAAGTTATATTCTACTCTGGGGTTGGCCAGTCTCTGTGCTAAGCTAACTCTCGAAGGCCATCCACAGTTATCCTTCTGAAGGGGAAACAGAGGTGCCCTGAGCCTGTGCTTTCTGCTACAACTAGTGGTTCAGCAGGAACCACTGAAGCAAATCTATGTTGCAGAAGGGAGTCCCTTAAACTCGGGTAGACCTGACGTAGCTGTCAGGCTGCAGGGAATCTGGGCCATGATTTTCAATTTGACAGTGTCTCTCTCAAAGGGGTTCAAGGTTTACCACCCTTAAGATCTACCAGTTGGGGTAGGGATATCATAGGCTGGTGATTCCTAGCTGCACAATGCTGCAGATAGACCTCAAACCTGGACTCCTAGACTCCCAGTTGTTGAAAGCTTAGGGGAAGTGAATATGTGGTTTCTTCCAGCAGCTCCCTGTGGTAAGAAGAGCTTGCCTGCTGGGATCTCCTGAAGCACACTTTTAGAAAGCCTCCTTTCTGGTTTGGCCTGGGTATGAGTGCCTTTTATCACCAAGGATATATGCTGATCAAAGGGAACTAACGTCCCAGCTGTAGGATCTGTACATGAAAGTAGAACCAGACAGAGAAACAACCACTTTGCTTCAGTCATATACAAGTGACCTGCTAGTATGCACACCTCCAATGACTTTCCAGATAGTACTCCCTGCGCAGCCCCAACTATGCAGCAGACCTGTGCACAGTTCTCTATCCATTTCCCCTACCCTCAGTCCCAGAATTTTAGCTAAGGCACTAGGCCAAGAACTATAAAAGAAGGCAGAAAACGTAGCCAAGAATGCTGTGTTCTCTGTGCAGGAATCTCATGGTTTGTGGTCTCAGCCATATATTCTGGCCTCCTTTCCCTCACCACCAGCATATCAGAAGGGCTGTAATCTCAAAGAACAGGCAGAGGAGGAGGGTGCTGAAGAGGCAAAAGTAATGGAAATGCAGTTAAAAACAAAGTCTGGAGTATGGGGTGTAGCTGGAGCCCAAAATAAAGGACCACGTGCCTATATTTAGTACATGATAAACATGTACAGCAGGAAGCTGCCAGGCTGCAGCCACCTAGTGCAAACACAGGCCAACTCTCTGTGTGGGACATGAAAACTTACTTTGGAATACAGGCTTATTTTCGAGACCCTTTGGCCTAGCTCATTAGCTCCATCCCACCCCCACAGGGTTCCAGTTGCAGGAATGCTAATTGGACCAGCAAACTGTTCCCCAAAACAGCAGCCACTGAAGACATTTTCCTTTGACCCAGGGGTGTCACACATAGCCTGTGGGCTGGATCTGGCCCATGGAGCTCCACCATCCAGCCCCCAGTGCTACTTCTGGGTCTGATCAGATCCACACAGGGCACAGCACACACCCATGCTGTGAGGCTGGTCTGTAGATCAGATCAAGCCCACAGACTCCATTCCCTCCCACTTCTCCTTTTCCTTCTTCTCCCTGGCCCCTTCCCATAGCACAGCTGATCCTGTGACTGCTTCAGCTCTCTGGGATTCACACTGCAGGTGGTGCAGATCTGGGAGCAGTTGGAATGGGGACTCCATGGGCTGCAGTCTGGCCAAAGCAGCAGCCACACTGCATGCAGTAACAACCTTAGCTGGATTGTACCACACATGGAGCACGCTCTGGGATGCGCATTGCATGCAGTGGTTACTCCAGCCAGTTTAGGACCCATGCTACATGTGGTACTCATAGGCGCTGCATGCAGCACAGGTCCCATACTGGCTGGAGCATGCACTGTGTGTAGGACAGCCCAGAGTTGGAGCAGCTACTGGATTATGTATGCTGAGAAAGGAGGAGGGGGACGGAAAGGGCTCTGTGGGACCTCTCTGACCAGCCCCATGCCAGTCATTTAGCCTGCAGGCTAACCTTTGCTCTAACCCAAGAATTCACTAACTTTGACTTCAAGTTGAGGGGAAATTAATGCAGCCAAGGGAGTGGGGGGAGCTACTATGGCCTTTGTGCTCATATGAGCAGACAGCTGATTATTCCAGGAACAGACATCTACATATCAGAGCACATTTTGTTCCTATTACATCAAGGTAGTCAGGGGCCCTCCTCCAAGCCTGACTCCTACACACTCAGACTGGACAGGAAGGGGACAGGCTAAGCTGTCCTCAGCTTCTACCATCAGCTATATAGGAATACTCCAGTATGTCTCATTACCCTCCCTTTAAGTTGTCCCCAGCCATACAACACAAAGGCCTTCCTCTCATACTGCCCATGTCCTGACAGTCACTTGCCCCAGGGACTTGCCCAACCATGACCTATCTTCTCACTCATCTCCATCATCTCACCCACCCTCATCAGTTTCCCTGCTGTCTCAAGGCTTGCCTGGCTCAGGATGAGGATGGGGACCCAGGCCTATCATTCAGGTTGACTATTGCAGACAGGTACCACTACACTCTTATGCAGCATCAACTAACTCAGGAGTGACCAACCCACTGTATGAATACCACAGGTCACACAGGCAGCCTCTGTGTGTGGCATGAGGCTAACTGGGGAGGGGGCAGTGACAAATAGGCCAGGGAACAGAAAGCAGAGCAAGAGATCAGGCAGAGAGCATGGGGTAGGGAGCAGAGCACAAGATCAGATAGGGAAAAGAGGGTCAGAGTGGCATTTGGGAAGAGTGTACGGCTTACATTGTGGCACACCTACCAAAAAGGTTGGCTCCCACTGACATAATTCAAAACCCAGCAGTGGCACCAAGAGGGAGAGAACTCTCTAGGAGCTGGCATTGGAGTGGCTGCTGGGGCTCTCCTATCCTGCCAAACCAACAGTGGGGGTAGGGGGGCAGAATGTGACTAGCACGACCAGTTGAAGGTAGGGGGAAGGAAGCCAACACTGGGTGGAAAGGAAAGAGGAAGATGGGTCTGCTCAGAGGAGACAGGCTTGGAAGCAGAATGCTGAACAATCAGAGGGAAGGGGTGGCACCAGTCAGTAGCATAACCATTGCTGGGTTACTGGTACAGCAGGTGTGGGCATCCACTTAGAGGCAATATAAGAATAGCAGCTTCTGCTACTGCTGGACTAATTGCCTCAGCTGCTACCACCTCTGCTGCCCTGCCACCCAGGACACACACTCTGCCACCAACAGTCCAAACAGGCAGTAGTAAGAGCACAAGTTATTGTTCAAGAGCAGAGGAGGGGATGCTCTGAGAGACAGGGTCAAGAAAGGAACAGCAAGCCCTAGGAGTAAAAACTCTCAACAGCTTTCTTTTTTCCTTTATAACTGCTGGCTAACAGAACAAATACTTCCCCTCAGCCCTTGGCATACTTCCAGAAACCCATAGGATTGTCCAAATGTCATTGCTCTGGCTGCCACTACTGTCCAGCCTCTCAGGCTACAAAATTCTGGGAACCCTCTTCACAGTAAGGATTTGTTTCTGGGCAGGACTGGGCCTCTGGCTTTGCTACTCACTGACCCCGTGGCACTCGTTACATCACTTTGCCTCTCTGCATCTCAGTCTCCTCCATCAAAAGTACCTTTTCAGGGTTATTGGGTAGTTGTAGAAACACTCCAAATACATAAAATGCTGCTGGACTGCTGGGTGGAGAAAGAAAGTACACGGTGAGGGGGGAATGGAGCATGGTGGGATGCCAGAATGCTAGCAACCCCCTAATGTGCCCCCTG
The DNA here is from genome assembly GCA_030014935.1 of Caiman crocodilus. Classification (NCBI taxonomy): domain Eukaryota; kingdom Metazoa; phylum Chordata; order Crocodylia; family Alligatoridae; genus Caiman; species Caiman crocodilus. The sequence continues at coordinate 1,067,813 of JAGPOW010001764.1, read as the reverse complement.
GCTGGAGAATGCCAGGAGAACTCACTTAAATCTCTCTTTGAGCATGGGCAACTGGTGCCTGTAGAGTCAGGGGGACATGTGCCCTCCCTGACACCAGTCAGTGACCGGGCAGGGGCTGATCAAAATATAACTCACCAAAAAGAGGCATGGCCGCTTTTTCTGGTGGCCCCACTCCCCAGCCAGCACTTGCAGGGGGGCACCAGCGCTCCTACCTGCCCCCACTGCCTGTTGCCTAAATAGGGAGTGCACCAGCGCTCTCAGGGGGTGCGTGTGCACCTCCTATACATCGCCACTACCTTTGAGGGAACTTCTTACTCACCTCAAGATTAGGCATTGAACCCTGTCCTTTTCAGTTTGGCCAGTAATTTTAGGGGGATCTTACTGAAGTTTGCAGGGAGCTCCTCTTATACATATTTTTTTATTTATTAAATGTATATGCCATCCTTCCCCCTTCCCACTTCCCCTTGAGATCCACCTGAGCCCAAGCCTGAACATTTTCTGAACCAACCTGGGCAGGTACTTAGCACGCAAAGCTAAGCTAGGATATTGTTTATGGCAGGAGTAGGCAGCCTGCAGGCTGGATTTGTCTGTCAAGTTGAGGGGCTTCAATGGCATCTGGCAGCAAGGGACTTCAGCTGTGCTGCACTGTGCCATGCCAAGTTATGCTGTGCCATGCTCAGGAAAGAGAGAAAAGCAGTGGCATTGGTGACATTAGGTGAGTCCTAGCACCAGTCAGAGCCTAGCACTGGCCTGCCTTGGACCTAAATTTCCAGAACAGTGTTGCTGGTTTAAGGTTTTTGGTTGTAGTCGCGTTGGTCTGACATAGGCGGGCAAGGTTCTTTGGGTAGATGCACTGGTGACGTGTAGGGGGTGTATGCAGGTACAAATGCACCCCCTGAGCTTGGCAGTGCATCCCCTGCAAAAAGGTGCTGCCGGTGGTCGCCACCCCCCAACCCCTACCGCCCACACTGCTGGTGGTGTCTGTGGGTGGTCGCCAGCACTCTCCACTTCTCCCCACAGCTACTGACAGCACTGCGACTGCCAGCCAGTGGCACATGGTGTTCATGGGTAGATGCATTGGTGATGTGTAGGGGTTGTATGCGGGTGCATGTGCACCCCCCAAGTGTGGCGGAACACTCTCCGTGAAAAGGCACCACCGACACTGCCAGCGGTGCCTGTGGGTGGTTGCTGCTCACCTTACCCCCACTTGCCACCAACACTGCTGGTGGCGCCTGTGGGTGGTCTACAATTAATGCTGGCTGGCATCTGTGGGTGGTCTCTGACTGCTGGTCAGTGCTTGCCACCCACCCTGCCACCATCTCTGTGGCCACCTGTGGGAGTTCCCTGCTCGCTGCCAACACTCTCGCTGCCAACAGAGCCGCTGCCACCTGCGGTAACTTGCTGTGCCCTCCAGCCTCCAGGGGCACACCATGTTCATGGGTAGATGTGATATATTTTACTATTACTCAGTTGGTCTAATAAAATATATCACATCTACTCAAAGAACCTTGCCTTGCTGGTTCAGGGATGCTGTGTTTTGTACTTTTCTTACTATTCTAACAGCTGTTAAGGTATTTGTCTCTTCCTGTCAATTGCCCCAAGCCTTCGTTGTGACTGTGGCCCTGGGAAAGAGCGCAAAGATGCTTGTGGAAAAACTAGACCAGACGAAAGGTGGTTTGGTCAGGGGGCAGCGGGGATGAGGGACGCTGGAGGCTGTGGGGCGGCCCCAGAGAGGGTTTAATGTGCCAACAAAGGAAGCCGCAGGGGCTGGCTCAGTAGCAGGCGCCCAGGACGGGGGCATGGCTCCGGCATCCTGCGGGCAGAGCCCTTCGCGTCTGCCATCCCCTGAGCACCGGACTCCTGCCATATCCCCAGCGCCTCCCCGCTCACCCGCCCCGGCACTGCCC
>JAGPOW010001764.1:1028895-1049479 GCA_030014935.1 Caiman crocodilus | reverse complement strand
TGGACATTAGGAAGAACTTCTTCACAGTTAGAGTGGCCAAGGTCTGGAATGGGCTCCCAAGGGAGGTGGTACTCTCCCCTACCCTGGAGGTCTTCAAGATAAGCATCTAGCTGGGGTCATCTAGACCCAGCACTTTTTCCTGCCTACGCAGGGTGTTGGACTTGATGATCTATTGAGGTCCCTTCTGACCCTAACATCTATGAATCTATGAATTTTACTGGAACTCTTGGAATTGGAGAGAACTGGATTTAAGTGGTCTTGGGTAAGGGGTCAAGAGATCACCTTAGCTAAGGCTCTTTAAAGTGATCTGACCCCAGTCAGTTAATCATCTGATAATCTTTACTGTGATCAAGATCTTGTTAATTGATTGAAATTTATTTTTTTGGGATAGAAGGCAAGATTTCTTACCTCCTTTATGGCTTGCCCTTTAGCCTTGGTCAGTTATTTATTAACTCAGGCCTGTGGTATGACAAAGCTGCTTTGCTGTTTCCATCCTCAAGGCTGCCTTTGTGTCTATAATTATTTGAACATGGTAGCAACAACACATTTATCATAGCAAAATAACTATTAATACATTTGATCACCTTAGTTATTAATGTTTTAGGATGCAATTGTTATATAGAGAGTATTTAGCATATAGGCCCTTGGCTTTCTGTTCAGTCATATTTCTGCAGCTTTGACTCAGGTTCCCTGAAAATGGCCAAGCCTGAAATCCACACTTTCCCTGCAGTTTGGTTATGCTTTGGATAGCATGTTTGGTTGAGTCATAGTGCTTTTTGTCACCCATAGCTCATGCTGCGGAGGCCTATGCGTGATCTACAGAAGCCTCTTCTCTTTTGCTCCAGGCTCCTGGGATGGTGAGTTCCCCTGCCCAAGTGTTCGGAGACAGGAAAGGCTGCAGGGGCAATTCTCTTCTCCTCCCATCCTCCCACCCAGGCTGGGAATCAATTAGCAGTGTTGCAACTGCTTGGCTGTAAAGGCAGGAGGCCTTATCCTGAGACCCCCTCACTCCTTACCCTTACCCTTCAGCAAGATAATCTGATTGTTCCTTGGGGTTTCCTTGGGGAGAGGAGGCAGTAATGGGATGGGGGTCATGGTCATCTCTCAGCTCTGGAAACTCACTGGTTGCTCCCAACAGTGTCTCTCTTATTTTGCAGGATGCATTTTTTTTCATGATGTGTCCTTGATAAGAGACAGGAGCACTTTATGGCAGTCAGGCACAGCTCCTGTCTCCTGGGGTCTCAGGGGTCTCCTGTCCTGCTGCTGGAGGAAATGATGCTCTGTAGCGACCCTGAACCCTAGAGGCAAGCCCAAGAGGGCTTTTGGGAGAGAATCAGAAAAGTAAGGATGGAAGGGACTTCAGGAGGTCATCTACTCTAATACCCTGCTGAAGGCAGGATCAACTCCATTTAAACCATCCTAGACAAATGCATGTCTAACCCAGAACTATCTAAGTACTGGGGTGGCCACATGCAATGGGAGCTACAGACCATATGGGCTGCACCAGATGCACTGTGCAGATGCCTCCCTCCCAATGGTGCGCTCAAGCAAATCTCAGCACTGCTGCACGTGGGGGCACAGGCTTAATACTCCCACACTACAATGTTTGCCTGCACAGGGAGCCACTTTACTGCTGCACTATGCAGGCATGATCCTGTGTCTACATGCAGGTGTATCCCCCTACCTCCCTACATACCAACATGATCCTTTTTACTCCCCAGAGGGACAGCCCTGGACTTACTCTTAGTTCTCTGCACTGCTCTTGGAATGAAGAGTTGAAGGAGGGAGATGGGAGCTTGGAGACTCCAGCTGGTATGGAAGGAGTGGTGGGGAGTAGTGGCCAGGTGAGAGCTGCACGTTAATCCTTCATGGAATGCATGGGGTGCCAGTTAGGTTAGACCAGGACTATCCATTTTAAAAACCGCATGAACACAACTACCAGACCCAGTGACTCAAAAAAACAAGAACATCCTAACCTTCTACAGGTAAAGCAGGGGGACAAAGGCAGTGCCAATAACCTGGTGCTGCAAGGACTGGACGTAGTTTGTTAAAACACACTCAGATCTAAGAAACAGGACTATGCTTTCTGCTACAAAGGAAAAACCCCCCAAAATCCATGCTGATTTGACTGTGGGATAAAATTCCTTTTTGATGTCAGATGTAGCAGTTGGTCAGACACTGAGTGGAGGAGCAAAACCTTCTAACCCCAGAACCTAAAGGCTTTTTTTGTCCAAACAGGAGCACCAGTACACCCCAGTCAAAAATGCCAAAACAATTAGCAGCTCAGGAGCCCCCCATGTATGGATCACAGGGAGATCATGAGACTATCTCTGGAGACCAGAGGAGGAGGAAATTGGAGAGAACTATGCTCAGCAGCAGAGTGGTGACGCTCCACAACTGGTTTCTCATGTAAGAAGATTAAAGAAGCTGAGAGAGATTTATAGAGGGGGTAGGAGTTGAGTTTGCAGTCCTTGACTTGCAGAGTAGAGTGTTTGTTTTTTCCTTTACCTGTGATTTTTGCAAGTTACCACATGTGGACAGCAAGGATTTTTTTCCTCCTTTGTTGCTAGAGGGTTTTTTTTTTCTCTCATTCTTTGGAAGGTGGCAGCAGTGGCGGAGCCATGGTAGTGGGGAGAGCCATGACCCAGCTCATGAATGGCTGGCGGCAGGAGGAGATGAGGGCAGCATGGGTCCCCCCATCTGTTACTCCGCACACTGCTTTTAATGCAGCTAGCATTGGGGTCCCAGCAGCAGCAATGAGTCTCGCCACCCCACTCTGCCTTCCTGTGCTGGGTCCCACCTGCTGTGCTGAGGAGGTGGTTCCTGCCCATGCTGGTCCAGCCAAGCTGCAGCCCCGTGCCTGCTGTCAGCTTACAAATTGGGGGCGGGGGGGAGGTGGCACATGCCCCACCATGTCCCCCAACATGTTGCCTGTGCCTCCCTGCCCCTCTGACACATTTCTTTGCCCCACATCCCACCCCACCACATAAACTTAACTGCAGAAAGCTGTGGGAGCTGTTCTCCACACTGCCTCTCTGCCATGGGCATGTGTGCACGCACACATGCATGTAGCAATCCATGCCTGATCATCTTCCAGCTCCTTGTAGGCTGGAATTCTGTCCACCTGCAAGGAGAAACCCATGGTTTCCCATGTTTCTCATCTTCAGAGGAAAATATCTGTGTTTTTCTGCAGCACATAGAAAACCTAGATCCCTTTTTATTAGCAAGCACAGCATTAACATACAGTGAAGCACAAACAGCATCTGTTTTTTCAAAAAAATATGCAAAATATAATCTATTTAAAACATTTGTTTGCAATCCTTTCATATATTCTTGTGACCCACTTTTGGGTCACAACCCATGGATTGAGAAATGCTGTCTTAGACCTGACCTTGTTTGCCACTCTGCTAAACCTGTGACCTAAGGTACTCCATTCAGACTTTGCCATGGTTAACTTTTACTCTGTAATCACAGAGAAAAGATGTTCTCCCACTTCTTTTTGGCAGCCCTTCACATATTTGGAGACTGCTATCATATCCTGCTTCAATTTCTTTCAGTGTGAGGTGCAGACTCACAAGCTATCTAAGTCCCAGTTCCTGGTCCCACATAACTAGAAAGCAATTAAGCAGGGATCCTTGTTTTCTTTGATTTAAAAAAAAAATCCCAATTTTTGGTTTAAAAAAAAAAGTAATGCCAAATCCACATTTTTCCATGATTTAAATGAAACACCACATATATATAGAGAGAGAGTGATGTTTCTTTCATTTTAATCATGGAAAAATGTGGATTTGAGGTTACTTTTTTTAACCAAAAATTGGGGATTTTTTAAAATCAGAGTAATGTAGGATCCCTGGTGATAAGAAACACTATCAACTCTGTCCTTGCCTTAGCATGGATTTGAGACCACCATAAAGACTACAAGTCCTAGATGCAATGGCCTCCATCTTGGCTTGGCTCTTAGCTGCCTTGAGGGTAGCCATCCATCCTGTCTTCCCTAACAAGGAAACTGACCTGGGACCAAACTGAGTGACTTGAGTCACTAACAATCAGAACTAAATAATCTTGAAGGATGCTTATGTCATATCTGTTATAGAACAGATAACCTATTATGTGTTTTACTAGTCAGTGAGCACGAGGCACTGAATGTGCAGTTGTTACTGTGCAGTTACAACTATTATATACTTGTATAAAAAGTATTAAATGACTGCTCAATCATCCAAGTTACTGCATGGTAGCATTGGCGAATGTCTTGTGATACTGACTGCAATAGCCTGATACTACTGTGCAGTAGTGTCATGTCATGGTTGTTGCCATATCAGGCTACTGTGCAGTCAGTATCTTGTGTAGACATAGCCAGTGTCTGCTACAAGACCACCACATCACAAAAGGATGACGTGTTTATAGAAGCAATTCTTACTGGGTGCATCTACACATACTATTAATGCAGCTTAGGCTTACTGTGCAGTAAAATAAGGTGTGGTGAGCCTTCACCAGGAATGCATCTACACGTACACCATCTTACGAGCAGATTTGCTCCCAATGGGCATAGGCAGGTCCAAGCCTGTTTGTGCCCTGCTCCTCCCCTCTACAGTAGTATGGTGTGTGCCCTCCTGGGGGAGAGGGAAGGGAACAGTGTTTTGGAGGTGCATACAAGACAGATCCCTGGGAGAGGTGCCAAGCACCTTGGCCTCTGGCCATACCTCTGGGTATGGCTACCATGGTGAGGCCAGCAGGTTGGGGGCAAGGCCAAGGGCGAGAACAGCATCTGTCCAGGCTGCACATCCTGCTCCTCCTCCTTCATCACAGGGTCAGGGCTAGCAGAGCCTGCATGCGGTGCTGGCCCCACTGGGGGCAGATCCTGCTCAGGGCCCGCATGGTACCTGGATGACTGGTGGGGAGTGGCCCAGGTTGGGGGTCAGGCCATCGGGGGGCCTGGCTCAGAAGCAAAGGCAGGGGGCCCTGGCTGCTGCAGGAGGCATGGGACCTCATCCCAAGCCCACTGAGGGTCTTGATGCTGGGCTGCAGGTGGTTGTCAGGGGCCAGGCCAGGCTGGGCTACAGGCGGCACTAAGGGGACTGCCAAGAACAGAATGGTGTCTAACAGTCCTCCATTGCCTCTACTGCCTGGGCCACCACAGTGGCCTCCCACGCCTAGGCCTTGAGCATCCTCTCAAGAAGGTCAGTGTGCTTCTCTGCAAGGGTGAGTAGCTTATCCTGGAAGACAATGCCCTTCTGGTCCCTCTCCCACTCCAGGACCTGTGCTTACCAGGCGCATGAGTCTGCAAGCTGCTCCTCTGCCGCTGTAACCAGCCAGTCCAGCAGGAGGGTGCATTCCTGCATGCACCACTGGCAGAGGTGGGACACGTGGAGGGCACCACCTGACAGTGGTGGCATCCTTGGAGGTGCATTCCTGGCAGCGGTTGGTGATTCTCCCGCTGTATGCATCTTCTCGGCCTGCAGAGCCAGGGGAGAGAGGCTCTTTGTAGAATTTGTAACACTTCAGAGATAACAAGCACTGTAACAAGAGGCTGTGCACCTCAGATCAGGGGTTGTCTGTGCACAGGTACCCAAGGAACATGATAAGTTGTATGGTCAGCCTCTGCCATAGGCAGCCACTGGCTAAGCCCTCAGTCCTTGCTCCCTCCACAGGGGCAGGCAGCACACTAGGTGCTTGCTGCAGGCAGCCTGCCTTCCCAGTCCCCTAGGCAGGCTGGACCAGGGCAGGCTCCTGCTGGCAGCTACCACAGCAACTCCAGATCAAGTCCCTGCTTTCTCCTTTTATAGGCCAGGCAGTTAGCTCCCATGGCACCAGGCCCATGACACCCAGGGTTGGGGGATGAGGGGCTCCTGCTCGCCTGGGACACAGGGCTGGTGATGCTCCCGTCCTCCCTGCAGTGGCCCTCTCTGGAGAGGAAGCCTGGGCCAGGACCCCTGCTGCATATGGCCTGCACCCCAACTGGGCCCTTGCTAAGAGTCCCCCGGCTGTGCCACAGTGAATTGTTTGAGTGCAGCGAGGGGTACCTGACCCACTACACCCTGCTTCTGCCAATTGCCATGATACCACAGGCACAACTGAGAATGGTTCAGAGCCCTAAGTTTTGATGGTGCCCTGGGCAAACCCATGCTTCCTTGCAACGTGTGCCATCACCTGGAGGGGTATCTCTGCCTACGCTACGAATGCCTGACCCCCGTGGCAGAGGAGGAGATCACTGCTGCCATCAATGAATTTTTCTGCATGTAACAGGCACCTGGCTGCCTAGCTGGGAGGGCACTGGCCACTCAGTAAAGTCCTGAACTGCCTCCTGTCTCCCCCTGTGTTGAGGGAGGAAACTCTCGGGGGGCAGCAGGGAGCTCACCCAGGCAAGGCAGTGGGGAAGGGGAAGGAAGGGGAGGGGATGCCCCCCCTCCCTGATGTAGGGCCCTGGCTCCAGGTGTGCAGCCCAGGGGCAGGTGGGTGAGGTAGCACAGGCATGAGTAGCTGCAGCACGCCCTTCCTCCCTCCCCCCCGCCCTCCTCCCTGCATAGGGCTTATTGGACAGTAATGGCAGGTGGTCCTGGCCATCCAACTCAGTCCTTGCTGGCAGCAAGGTGGTGAGGCTGCCTGCAGTGTCCCGCGGGGGGCATGGAGGCATAGCGACTGGCTGCCTGTGTAGTGGCACCCTCCAGGGGGGCGTTGGAACTGGTTGCCTCTGGGGCCATCCCAGGCCTCCTGGGGCTGCACGTCTGGAGATGGCAAGGCAGGTGTTGGCCACAGCTCCCTGAGCTGCCAGATGAGGCTGGAGGCGGAGAGCACACCAGGACCTGTGACTGGTGCCCCAAGAGGCCTGACCATCACTGCAAGGTCCTGGCTGAGACTCCGGCAGGCTGCCTGTGCTGTGTCAGTGTCCAGGGTCAGTGTCCAGGGTCCCTCATGGCCAAAATGGTACAGTTGCTGCATAAATGGCATGGTCATACAGAAAGCCCCAAACTTCTGGTTGTGGTCTGTGATGTCAGCCCACTGGGCCTGCAGGGCCTTGACCTCTATGCAGCACTGCTGTCCAGACCACTGGTGGTCACCGTCCTGCATGTGGACTGCCATGGCCTCCAAAATGTGCGAGTTTGACCAGCTGCCATGGGCAAACTATGTCTGCATCTTGGCATCGCCCCACACTGCTATGTTTTTGGTGGTCTCTCCCTCTGATCAGTTGGGGCCCTGGACACTGTCTGTGGCACTGAAGAGGCTGCCACTGTGTCTGTTTTCAGGGACTTTGTGGCTCAGGTAGAGACTTCAGGTGCCAGCAGGGCTTGGCATGTGCCCACAGCTGAGGAGCATGGTGTTCAGGGGGCAGGCAGCTGCTGAAGCATGTCCTGGGGACCAGAGCTGGGGTCTGTAGGCTTGCAGCAACCAGCATGTGTCCACACTTCTGGGACCCAATGACGGGAGGCAGGCAACAGCTGGCACTGCCTGGGACAGCCAAGGAGCCATCTCTGCCACATGAATGGAGAAACAGCCAGGCACATGGTTCTGGCCCAAGCAGGAGGCTAGCCCCTTGTTGGTCTGGCTGACTAGCTGCAGATTTGCACCCAAGTCATTGTCTACACATTCAGTGTTGCCAACTCATGATTTTTGGCATTGTTTTTAAAGTTTACGCTTCTGGAATGTGAAGAAACTTAGCTCGTTCTTTGATATAAGAGGTACATTCCCTATATAAATATATATGAAGAACAATGCCAAAAATCATGAGAGCTGGCAATACTGCAGGTGTGCTACTGCACAGTTAATCTACTACCTGTATCTACAGATAGTAGCCAACCATGCAGTAGACTAATTTACTGTGCAGTAAAATGCTGCACACATATAGACAGTGATGCTTTACTGGGCAGTAGATTAGTCTACTGTGCAGTAAAGTGTCTCATGTAGATATGCCCACTGTGTGGGGAAAAACTGCATTATCCTAGAGAACTTCAGTCTGAATCATAGAATCGAGGACTGGAAGGGACGTGCCAGATCATCAAGTCCGGTCCCCTGCCATGGGCAGGAAGTTATTGGACTCAGACAAGCTCAACAAGGTGCTTGTCCAGCCTCATCTTGAACACCTCCAAGGAGGGAAACTGCACCGCCTCTGCTGGGACCGTGTTCCAGATTTTGGTGACCTTTACACAGGTAAAGTTATTTCTTCTGTCCAGTCTGAATTTACCCTCTGTTAGCTTCTGCCCATTGGTCCTCATCCTCCCTTCAGGTGCCTTCCTGAAGAGTTGTTCCCCTAGATCATGATGCTCACCCCTAAAACATTTGTGCAGATGTGGGTGTGTGCAGATGTGGGTTGATTAGCATTTGGAGCAGTGATCCCCCATCATGCAGTGCTCCCCTGCTTCTCTGGTCTCAGAGTTCAGGGCGGTCCTTGCCTGGAATCTCTGTTCTCCATCCTGAATGCTCATGAAGGTACTTTCCTGTCCCATCTCCTATGTAAATGAGACCAGGGGAGTTGCTTCACTCCTATCACCCTTGTCTGGAGTGCTTTAGATGCGTCTCCCACTGCATCTTCATTGTCTTTTGTAAGTCCTTCCTCTAATCAGTTCCTGTTGCGGGGGGGAATCTTTTGTGAGTCAGACAGACTGCATACTGTGCTAGGGTTCCCCAAAAACACAGAGTTGACAGGTAAAAGAAAAGTGGTCATTCCTTAAGGATATGATCCTTGGTGCACAGAAGTTGTCTATGACTGTATGCAAAGAAGGTGGCACCGGGGCCAGGAGAGCATCAATAGGGAAGTTGCAGATCTTCTGAAATAGGAAAGGGAGGCTTACCAATGATGGAAGCTAGGAACAGGCCCCAAGGAGAACTACATAAGATTGGCCCATACCTGCAGGGGGCAGATCAGAAAGCAAAGGCTGTGACTGAATTCAGGCTAGTAACTGAAGTAAAGGACAATAAGATGTCCTATAAGTACACAGGTAACAGAAGGAAAACCAGTGGAAACCACTGCTAAATGCAGGACCACTGCTAAATGCATCTGGACATCTGATCACTGACACCAAGGAGAAAACTGAATTCCTGAACGAGTACTTCACATCTGTATTCCACCAGTTTAAGAGTGATAGCATGCTGAATGCAAATATGACACAGAATAGTCACAGTAGGGATGATCACTAGGGGTATGCGAAGCTTCAGTTGCCGATTTGATCTGGAAAAGATTCGGCCCAATACAGAGGCCGAATCACCAAATCCAAATTTAATTGGGAGACCAAAAAAACTCTTCAAATTGATTTGGAGCCTATTAATTGATTTGGAAAAGAAAAAGTTTTGGAGATTCGGAAGGCAGTCTCTTTCAGGGAAACAGAAACTGAGAAGAGGGACGGGGAGAGGGAGTGGGTGGAAGACTGACATCTGTAGCTGGTCAGGGATCTTTCCCTGAGTTCCCTTCCAATCACAGTGCTCTGCTGAAGGAGTAGAAACAGCACATAAGCTTCTGTTTGCAGCCTTTCTGTCCCTTTTGTGAGCTGTTTTTTTCTGCCTGAGCACTAGGTAGGCCCCCTGTTACAGGCTACCAACCCTACTGTTTGCATCCTACTGTGCCTTAACACACACACACACACACACACACACACACACACACACACACACACACACACAGAGTCACAGTCACAGTCACACGTCATGAGTTTGCTTGACAGCAGCTTGAGGAGCAGTTTCTCAGAAACCCCTGCACCCAGCTCCTTGAAACCTGGCAGGCTTTATGCCCTCAGAAGGGGCTACCATGCTTGCTGTTTTCATCCCACTGAACCTTAACATACACACAAAGTCACACATGTCACAAGTTTTGCTTGTCAGCAATTTGAGGTGCAGTTTCCCAGAAACCCCTGCATCTATTTCCTTGAAACTTGACAGGCTTCATACCCTCTGGAGGGGCTACCACCCCTGATATTTTCATCCAAATCTGCCAAAAATGACAAGATTAGAGGTATTTCAGTGATTCCTTATTATAGTCTATATAATGGGGGCCAGATGCAGCCTGCCAAGCCATCCTATCTGGCCTTCAGGGCCCCTAAAAAAATTTGAAAATTAATATTAAACTGCCCTGGGCTGCCTGTCATGCAGCCCTCAATAGCTTGCTGAAACTCAGTAAGCAGCCTTCTGTCCAGAATAATTGCCCGCTCCTGACTTCCTGGGAGCTTTGGTGGCAGTTTACAAATATATCAGGGGAGAGCATCAGGAGCTAGGTGAACAACTGTTCACAAAAGCTCCTCAGGATAAAACCAGGAGCAATGGTCATTAACTCCTAGAAGATTTCAGACTAGATATAAGGAAAACTTCTTCAGTGTTCATGTGACACAACTCTGGAACAGACTCCCAGCAGGGGTGGTGCAGGCACTTAACCTGGAGATCTTCAGAAGGAGACTGGATGCACACCTTGCTGGGGTTACATGACCCCATCAGTCTTTCCTGCTCAGAGCAGGGAGGCTGGACCCAATTATCTCACAAGGTCCCTTCCAGCCCTAAACTTCTATGAATCTGTGAATGCTACTGTGCAGTAGTAACAAGCTACTGCACAGTAACATCAGGAAAAAAAAATTGCAGTGACAGTACTGTGCAGTAACAGCTGTTACTATGCACTGTAACAAGTAGGTGTCCCAGGCCTGGTCAAGTCATTGGGCTGTCCACTTGTCTCAGGGCTAACAGCCTGCCTACCTTGCCTGCTACGCTTTTAATGAAACAATTGACAGTTGTTAACCAGGCGGGAGGCTGCCCATTTATTAGACCTGATGCCAAGGGCCTACATACAGCACTGAACCTTCCCTTATACCGTGTCTCATGGCTCGCAGTTGGCATCCATGACCTGACACCTGGCCTATAATCCCGTGCCCTCACACTGGGACTCTCACTCCAGGGCCTCACTTTGGGACTCTCATTCCCATGCCCTTGCACTGGGCTCCCAATTTCATTTACATTTACTCCCAGTCCCTCCCTTTTCCTTGAACTCCCTGCCTAGCTAGGGACCCTCTTGGTCCCCTCATACCTGCACACTGGGCCTCATCCTCTGCCCAACACTGGGCCTCAATCCCCTTGCCCCTGGAGCCTCACATCTAGCTCCTTCTTGGAGCTCAGAATCTTCCCCCACTTGGAGCCTCACACCCGGCTCCCTTTATATGCTTCAGGCCTTGCTGTGGACTTGGGCCATCTTAAGCCCCTTCATGACCTGGACCCTACTTCAGGCTCCACATAGTAAACCTGGGCCCTTGCTTTGTCTTTGGGGTGTTCTCCCCTAGCCTCTCCCCATCCATGGGGTAACCTGCAAGGCAGTGCGGGCTGAGGCTTTCTGGCACCTCATACTTACCCTTCATTGGGGAGGCACAGATATAGCATTTCCTGGGGACTGCCCCGCCACCAGCAGCCCCACCACACCATCCAGCCCCAGCAGGGTATAATTTTAGGTCATGCCCTAGGACCAGCAGCCTCCATTTTCCCCATAGCGCCTGCCCTGTACCTCCAATATGTTACATGAGCAGCAGCTCCAGCCGGGTGATGCTCTCCTTCTGGCTGTTTACAGCAAACTGCTGGCTCCACTGCTCAGAGCCGATTCATATATCAAACAGCTAGGTCCTGTTCCCAATCAGGCAGTTGTGCCTGATTGGGTGTGCAGTCTACTGCAGGCTGCTCTGCTGCTTGCCCACTCCTTTTTAAGTAACAGAGCACAAGTTGTGCTCTATTACATACCTCACACGTTTAACTCAGCTCCCTAGGGAGGGTTCTCTATGCCTGGCCGGTCTGAAATTCCCAGCCAATGCACCAATATAAGAAGTGGACATCCCAGGGCCAGTTGAGTCATAGGCCCACCCACTTGTCTCAGGGATAACTGCCTGCCTACCTCTCCTGCCATGCCTTTGATGGAACAATTGAAAGTTCTTATCCAGGAGAGATGCTGCACATTTACTAGCCCTAATGCCAAGGGCCTATACATGACTCTGAACCTTTCCTTATACTATTCCCCGTGTCTTGCAGTTTGCATCCATGGCCTGACACCCAGCCTAAGCTTACATGGCCTAACCACTTGGCCTACAATTCTGTGCCCTCACACTGGGAGTCTCGCTCCAGTGCCTCATATTGGGACTTTCACTGCCATGCCCTCACACTGGGCTCACAATCCCAGTGCCTTTGCTGTGCTCTGTTACATGCAGTTATTCGGTACTTCCTTATGCAAGTACTAAATGACTGCAGGAACAACTCTGCAGTCTGCTGCTTGTGTAGACAGAGCCACTGAGGGGCAGAGATGGGGTAGAGAGGGCCCAGCACCTAGAGTGGGGCAGGAATGTATGGAAAAGGAAAGATGTGCACTCAAGTTAGCAATCCCAGTCTCTGTCTGAAAAATGAAATCTTCTGGTTCTGTTATTTAAAGACTGCGGCATCAAGGTTTGGGATAGTCATGGTATATGAGAAGGGACTGTTGTTGCTCAACCAAACCTCCCTGGTTTTTTTTCCATATAAGACTATTCATCCTTCATTCTCTCATTAGATAGGATTGGGAGATACACAACTACTTGTGAGGATTAACTAGGAAAAAAACTGTTTCCTCTTTCCACTGCTCCCTGATTATAGATAGTGGAGAGTGGAGGAATGGGAGGAACATATCCCAGCTTCTTCAGAAAGTGCCAGGAATAAGCCCATACGCACACAGTAAACATACTGAACTCCAGAGTGGCATCCTGAAGTAACACAGCACACCTGAGAATGTGACTCTGGAACCCAAATAAGTCTATCATATAGACATGATATAAAGTGTAGGTCTTTGCCTGGGTAAACATTCAGAACCTGTAGATACAACTTATCATGTGATCACTGATACAGCATTGCACTAGACCTTTGGAGGAGGGTTTATGTTCAAAACAAATGACTGGCTGAAATATGGATATGCAGTCACTGGGAAATGAGTAAATGCATAGGTGCTACCTGCCTACCAGCATACCCAACATCTGCTGCTGGCTTTTTGTCAATGGACTTTCTGTACCAAAGACAGGTAACAAATGTCCACTTCTTCTGTCATCGTCTCTCTCTCTTTCTTCTATTTATTTAGTATCTTTACAGGGAATCAAATAAAGGCTTAGAAATACAAGACAAGTCCTTCCAGATTCCAAAGGTAGGGACTGACATAATTTGTGGCTTCACAAAATTTCACAGAAACCACACAATTTTGGATTGTCTGCAAAATCCCCCAAATCAATAATAACAACAAAACTTGGTAAAAATAAAATGCTGGCTCCCCAGTGGGAGCCAGCAGTTCTTGCAGTCAGGAAGGGAAGGTAACAGCTGGTAGGATGGCATAAAGGGCAGCAGACAAGATGGCAGCTGCCCCCTCATTCCCCTGCCCCAGGCCTCTCCACCAATCAGCACCAAGGAGCAGGATGACATGAGGGACAACCTGCCTCCTCATTCCTCCTTCTCCCTGGTGCCTTTCTGCCAATCAGTGCTGAGGGGTAGGGCCGCCATGAAATGCCTGCGAAATCAGCTCTGCACACCATAAGCAGGCTCTAAAACCCCATTTTTCTTGCTGCAATTTAAGTAGGTCCCTACCCATAGGAATACCTGCACACACTCATCAGCTTTCGTCCCTTCTGAGCTATTTCTGATCTCTTCTATTGAATACATTAAATGTCTGACCTCTCTCAAGAGTCAGCTCTAAGTGCTTCACTTGAAGTTAATCTCCCTAGAAGTCTGGTTCAAGTTTGGAAAAGGTCAAATTTAATAAGGTTTAATTTTACTGCACTCCTTCAGTTTCTCAGTTACTTCCCTCACATCTTCCATGCATTGGTTTGACCTCTTGATTTGTACCAAGATGATATTTAAAAATGGGAAGATATTAATTATCCTCCAAATCCCTGAAGCACTCATCAGCAGCACTAAACATCTGCTGGTATATTTGTCAATCCAAAGAGAATACAGACCTACTCAGAGTCTTAACAGTGTTACAGATGCAGTCAACTTCTGGGCAAACTCACTCAAAAATCCTTGGAAATTCACTTTACCATGATCGATGGCACTAAAGTGTCAACCTGTCTCACCCCAGGCCATCTTGTATTGTTTGCATTCTGGGAAATCAGTATGGCTAGATTCCCTATAACTATTTCCTGACCTACGAACAGGTTAGGCAAACACTTAGGATAATTTAGATGGGGGTGATTCTGTCCTGAGCTCATGGTCTGTCTTGGATTAGATACCCAACCTTTTTGGCTGGTGGGCCAGATGAGTGGTGCCAGGGGCCTGATCTGGTCATGCAGAAACAGTTTGGTCAGGACCCCAGACCTATGGGGCTGCATTGAGCCCTGGCTTCATGCAGCTGCACAAAGACTGGACCTGACTCCTCTGTGTGGGGCCAGCCCAACTGGGGCAAATCCAGCCATGAGGGACTTGGCAATCTGGTGGCGGGGGAGCTGTGGCAGGATTAATTGCCACTTTTCCTTCACTGCCAAATTTTCAGACCCATGGGGAGACCTGCAAGCTGGAGTACATGGCTCAGTGCATTGGATATGGCCCACAGGCCAGTGACTAAGCACTTCTGGACTAGATAAAACTCCTGAGGTCCCTTCCAGGCCTACTTTTCTATAATTCTATAATCAATGCACAACCAAACCTCCCTGTGTTTTTTCCATATAAGACAATTCATCCTTCATTCTCTCATTAGATAGGATAGGGAGATACACAACTACTTGTGAGGATTAACTAGGAAAAAAACTGTTTCCTCTTTCCATTGCTCCCTGATTGTTTCGGGACAGTTTGTTTTAATGCCCGAGTCATCTGTAAACATTCTGTAGATTACAAGATGGGGGAAAGACTTGGTGGCGTCCAGGGAGAGAGCTGTGGACCCACCAAAGCACCAACTCTGCAAAGGCAGAGGAAGGAAGCAATGAATGAGAACAAAATATTTAGATTTATAGGAGCATTGGCCAATTATTATATTTTTCTTTAAACACAACTTTTGTGAGGACATATAAATATTTGAAAATACAATATACCAAAGCCCTGACTCACACAGTTTTAAATCCTTTTCTCATTTTTCATTTCCACCCAGGTCAAACTTCCCCTTTTAGGTTTTGGAAAAGGGGTCTGTTATTAATGACCTTCTTGGTAATGCTGGGCTGGATCCAAAGTGCACCTCAGAGATCATAGGTTTCATGGGAGTCACCTTTAGGCTTCATATGGGTAGTGATGGGGGAGAGGGAGGGGTTCTCCTGCTCTGAGCAGCCACAGTGGGTCTACTGAGGAAATAGGGTATACAGAAAGTAACCCACTTGTTACATGAAAAGACCTGCATGGATGTACAGAATAACTAGAGAAATGCCTGACAGGTGAGAAGCCAGCTGGATCCCTGTACTGCAGCTGATCCAGTGGCTCTCGACCTTTTTAGACTCAAGGCATCCTTTGGCATATGCAGCTCTTAGCCTGCACTCATTCTTTTGACTACAGAAAAATAATAGCGCAATTCTTCTCTAGCAAAGAACTCAGAAAATCCAAAACAGGCTTTTGACATTACAAATTTTAATAGAGGTGCACTGATACATCAGTCCAATATCAGATCAGCACCAATATAAAGAAAATGTATTATATCAGAAATCGGCCCTATCAGGCCAGTAAATGACCCATGCATGTGCACAGCTACAGCACAGCACAGGTGGCAAGGAGCACAACCAAGCAGCATGGAGAGCTGTCTCCAGTTGGTAAGTCTCATGTGGTAGAAGGGGAGGGAAGAGGTGTGGGGGGGGAACAGATCAAGGCCCCCATGGTGGGGAGGCATGGGGCATGGGCTGAGGAGGGGCGTGTGCTCCCGGATCTGTAGAGGGCAGGCTGGGGCCAGGGTTGCGCCAAGCTTTCCCCAGCGGAACAGGGCTGTGCTGAGAGGGAGCTACAGCTGGGGAGAAGCACCCACAAATTTGCTGTAGCCCCTTCCCAGTGCAGCCCCACCCAGCCAGGAAGAGCTTGGCACAGCAGCGGCCCCAGTCCACCACATGCAGATCTGGGGGCACACCCCCCCACCCACCTCCTACCCGTGCCCTCCTGGATCAGCGGTGGGAGCAGAGGCAGGAGCCACTGGACAAGCAGGCGAGTGCTGGATGAGAAACCAGACCAGCGGCTCCTGGCTGAGTGGTGTGCTGCAGCAGGAGCTGCTTCCCTGTCCCGGTGCCCCCTGGATGAGTCCCTGCTCCATTCTGTACCCAATCCACCCGGGCTGGGCAGCCACTGCCTCAGCCCCATGTCTCCCTCCCTGTGGGGGCCTTGATTTGCCCCCACACACCCCTTCACTTCCCCCTCCCCACTCTCACCACACCAGACTTACCAGCTGGAGGCAGCTCTCCATCCTGCTGGGCTGGTATCGGAAATCGGATTGGTATTAACTGATATACCTCCTTTAAAAAAATCACCTATCGGTATCGGCTGCAAAAATCTCTATCAGTGCACCCTTATTTTTTAATTCTTACTTGAAATCTCTGGGTTTATCTTGTGAATCATGGGTAGGGGTTTACAAAACTAACAGTGCTAATATTGTGTGGGACCCAGGCCACCCTTAAGAGGATCTCTCAGCGTACTGGTTGAGCATCACTGCCTTAGAGACTAACTAGTTCAAAGAAAATGAAGTAAAAATAATAGGGGTGTGTAACAGGATGGAGTACCTAGGGGTGGCCGTGTTACCCCCAAGGTCCTTAACTTTGCCAGTCTTTTGCGCTATAAGTACCCTCGTTCTCGCCTGCCACATCTTGTTGGTATGATAAATATAAGGAGGCTGCCCTTGAGCTTCAGTTTTGGACAGGTCAGGCTAGATCCTATTAACCCTGTTGTTTCTACCCCCTTTGATATCCTGCTTCACTGTGGATGCTCCCTGAGTCTCTCAGCCTTATGGGCCATATGCGTTGCTCCAACCACCCCTTTACCATGCCCCAAGCCTCGCAGATGATATAGGCGTTGTTTTGCTTAGGCCTTGTATTAATTCAGCTCCTTGTTCTCATCAGGCTCTCAGCAACCCTGACTCAAGTGCTGTGTCCCTCTGGCACCACACTACAGCGGGCCCCTATGAGGCCTCCTCCTTCCCCAAGTAGCTTCACCTAAACCACCGGCTGTTATCAGACAGCACACATTCAACTACCAACTACCATGAGTCCCTGGGCTATAACTTAATGCAGAGCTCACATAATACTCTGCCCCTTTAAAAGAGTAAAACTCCCTCTCTGAGGCTCGGTACCTAGTAGGCAAGGATACCTTATGGGCTCCTGTTCTAAGGGTAGCGTATCTGCCAGCTACCACATCTCTGGGCCCTTCCTTCTCCTGGAGGCTCCTTCCCCTTCAGCTGCTGGTAAGGACTAACTGCCTGGTCCCAGCCCTGCGATTTATATGGGCCTAGGGCCCTGCCTCCTCTGGCCAGTTGACCAGGTGCAAGTGCAGACAATTCCCTCATTAACTGGTTGTCCTGGCAACCTGCACCTGGTTTCTTATCTCTGCTCTAAGAAAAGCAGGCACCTTAGTGCTCTGCTACAAGGTGCACCAATAAAGATTTTCTTGGCCAATGCCAATAGCTGATTTTTAACCAGCAATATCAATTGATACTGGTTCAATAGCCAGTTTACAGGAGTGCAGCCTGGCAGCTTGGAGAGTAAGTTTGTGTGGGGGGGGAAGACCATCAGAGGCGAAGAGGAATGGGGGGGCATAGATCAAGGACCCCCTGGTGAGAGAGGGAGTGGGGCAGGGGCAGGAGTTGGGGCTGGGGCAGCTCCTGCCCAGCCAGGGCAGTGAATGCTATGTCAGGGCAGGGTGTGGGGCAGAGTCACAGGTGGCTTGTCCAGGGGGAAATGGGGGTGGTTTGTGGGGGGTTGGCTCCCCGCTGCTGTGTGCATTCCTGGGGGAGGCCTGGGGGCCATGTGGCACCCTGGATTTGTGCATAGGGCAAGGGTGGGATGCTCCAGGCATGCCACCAGGGGCTGTGCCAGCTTCTTCCCAGAGGGGGCACTGGTCTGGGGCTGCGCTCGGGGTGGATGGGGGCAGGGCGGAGTCAGCTGCGTGGGGTGGGCAGCAGCAGCGGTGGCACTAGAGGGAGCTTTGGCAGCTATGGCAACCCTAAAATTTGCCATAGGCCCCCTGTAGCCACCCCTCCCAGTGTCGCCACCGCTGCCACCTACTCTGCACAGCTGAGCTGGCCCCAACCCCTGTGCTGGGAAGTGGCCAGTATACACCCCTGGCCCTGAGCCCACAGCAGGCAGCCCACCCTCATCCTGTACACAAATCGGGGAGGGGGGGGCACGGGAGCACATTCCTGCCATGCCTCCCTCGGATGTGTGCACAGTGTCAGGGAGCTGCTCCTCCTTCCCACCACCCCCCCACACTCCCAGGATGAGCTGCCTGCAGATCTGTCCTGAACCCTGTCCTGGGGTTGCATTCACAGCCCTGGCTGGGCAGCACTGCCCCTGTCCCTGGCCCTGGCCCTGCTCCACTCCCTCACTGAGGGAGTCTCAACCTGGCCCCCTCAAGCCCCTTGCCTCCCACACGGCCCTTTTCCTGCCACAGACTTACCAGCAGGAGGCTGCTCTCCAAGCTGCTGAGCTGCATTCCTGGCCACATGCATACTGCAGCTATGCACATGCATGAGGCATTTATTGGTGATGGTATTGGCCAAGAAAAGCCGGTTGCAAATAATGTTAATTTTCCTGTTATCGGTGCTGATCTTCTGATCTGATATACAAGCAATGTTCCCTCTAAGGTGTAGCAATCCATGAGCACCCCGCTTCGGTCCTGGAGCGCCCCACTTTGGTCCGTGTGCTTTGCCCACTTCCTGCCTTCGTGCCTTGCTGCAGCCTCTGAAAGCAGCTCAGTGTCATGTGTGTCCTGCTGCTTGACAGGCCAGGAAGCGAGGCAAAATGCATCACTTTTAAAGGTTGCAGCAAGGCACAGAGGCAGGGAGCAGGCAGAATACAGATCCCATCCTCCCTTGCCCCGTGCAAAGTTCGCAGCCAGGCCATGTGCCCTTACTTGGCTCCCTGTGCCGTATGTCTGGAGGGGCTGTTGGGCTCCAACTGCACCATGACTTGGCCTGGCTGGGCCAGATCATGGGGCAGTCAGAGTGCAGTGGCTCGTCCAGGGGCATGGCACGAGGGAGCCGCGGAGAGTGGGGTGGAGTAGGGAAGTGGGAATGTGCTCCTTCTCCCCTACAGTGTGCTCAGTGGTGGGAGCTGCAGCCATCTGCCCAGACCCCTGGATGAACTGCCAGGCTTCAACTGCCCCAGCCCAGTCGGGGCCCCATTCATGGTGAATGGGCCTCTGGCTGGGCCAGGTTGTGGGACAAACCCCACAGTACAGGAGGGAGCAGGGCAGTACCCTGCCCCTACCACACTCCCTCCTGCACTGTGGGTGGTATCGATCTACTCACCCCCTCAAGTCCAGTGAAACTTACCTGCCTGCAGCTGTGATCCTGGCTGGGAGTGCACAGGTATCCCAGTGTGCCCGCCCCTCCCCCTCCTGCAGCAGCCTGTGGCTGGGTTGGGGTGGGTGCATGGCATGAAAAAGCTACTGAGTGGCATGATTTTTTCTTGTGCTCAGCCGCACATGAGCGCAGCTTAGAGGGAACCTTGTATGCAATCAATAAATGCACCTCTAAAAAATAAGTCATTTTTGTCGAAGCTTTCATCATAGTTTCCTTGCCTCTTCCTGCATTTCTGCCTAGTCTCTAGTGATGCCAGGAGACAGGAGCACAGTGATGTGGCACAAAAATACAGTTGCTACCAGAGGTTAGGGCAGTGGTTCTCAACCCTTTTAGGCTCAAGGCACTCTCCATAACTTCTGTGCATTTATCCCTGGAGCAATGTTATGGGGCACATAGACTAACAGTCAAATCTCCTCTCCCTCTGAACGTGTCTAATGGCACTGATGGGCTTAACTGTAAGGTATGAATTGACCAATAAGGTCTCTAGATTTTGTTGTCATAGGCAATTCATTGCCACTATTGGCCACAGTGTGTTTCAGGTAGAGGTGGTCTACCCATGTCAGAAAAGTCATGTCAATCTGGCAAGTAGTGCATGTAGTCACCATGCTGGAATCCAAGATGGCTGCTGTGAATTCCTGTTTTGGTTTATCCTCTACTAGGATTAGAAAATTAATTACAATGACAAAACTAACATTGTATGAAGCAAGGAGATCAACTGTAACATTTCCGTCATGGTCGCCATTTTCGATTCCAAGATGGTTGCCACAAATTTACGGTTTTTATCCTTGTTAGTGTTGACCCAGTCCTCTGGCCTTGACCCTCCAGTAATATTTGTGGTTGTAAGTCTGCTTACAGATGTGATGCTTGCTTTGACTAGGAGTCAGGAGGGAGTTCTAGACACAGTGAACTCTTGACTCTGTTGCTGTCCTGACCTACTTTGGCTGAGTGGAGCAAGCATGGTGTAGATCAAAGCAGTGGCATGAACTGTTACAAAGGTTAGCCTCTTACCTTCCTAGGTGATTTAACATATGACTGATTAAAGGTATGATTGATGTTTGTGTGACGGCGCCGGGCCGTCCCTAGGGACCCGAGAGGGACCCCAGGGGGCGAAGGAAGAGGCAGCAGACTCACCGGGGACGGGAGAACCGGACGGTG
>JAGPOW010001764.1:1003557-1014846 GCA_030014935.1 Caiman crocodilus | reverse complement strand
CCTTACTGCGGGGGCCCCTATATGCCCTTGCCCCTTCCCCCCAACTTAACTCCTGGGGGTGTGTTGTAATGAATGGTAAGCTCACTCCCTTGCACCCCCCCCCCTTTTTTTTTTTTATCGCTCCTCCACCTATGGTCCCACACCAAGTAATCAGTGAAATGTTTGGAATATCTTCTGAGTCTAATCCTGATCACAGGTAATTGTTCCTTTGCCCACCTGGAACACATGTACCCGGGAGCCTATAACAGACAATATGGAGAAATTTGGAATTGAGACAGAGCTTATTTACAAGTATTCCCCCTTCAAGTCGGAGCAAGAGGTGATGGAGCAATTTAATAAGATTCCAGGGGAAAAGGGTAAGTTTGGGCATGGGGCAAGGGAATTAAAGATGAAACAGGAGAGGGAATTGGGACAGCAGGATATAGAGCTAACCTGTTTGAGTTTTGTCCCTTGCTCAGGGACCCTGGTGATCATTTTTAACCTCAAACTAATGGATAACGGGGAGCCAGAGTTGGATGTGACTTCCGATTCCAGAGATATTCAGATGGCAGAAACATCCCCAGAAGGAACGTAAGTGTAACGGAGACATCACAGGTGCCTGAGTTATTTGTATTAATCACGTAGAAAGGATTTATAAGTCAATGTTTCCTGTTCAGGCAAGTGAGCTAATGGGGTTTTTGTATTCTAGGGAAGGGGTTGGCCTGCAGAGCCAGGGGACTTTGGTAGTAGGGGTCTTTGGCTGTGCCATGGCTGGGCAGTGGGGAAGTTTTGGCTATACCACGCTGTATTTAGGCAGCAGGGAGAAGCTAACTTGCCTCGGACCTGAGCCTGGGTCATTCCACCCTGCTGCCAGAAAACATTGCCAGTCCTATTTTAAGATTCATTCAGATGGAATTTCAGAAGTTCCTTAGTTTTTTTTACTCTCTGAAATTGGTGCACTTCACAGATCATAGAAGTAATTTTTGTGCTTTGAGTGGAATAAGTAGGATAGTTCACTTTATATGTATGTCCATAGAGTTGCTTCAAAGAATGGCTCTGGCTTGTCAGCAAACTTGGCATACATGTGTTATTAGGATAGCTAGGGAAAAGAGTGGGGTTCTGTGCCACAGAAAGCACACCTACACATGCAATTACTGCACCTTAATAAACTCTGGCTCAGTTTGCGCCAGAGTCACCTGCTTCCAGGTGTAATGTCTTCACATGTGCCCTGGACCCACAGAACCAGGGTGGAGCAGCCCTGGGGGGTCAGCCCTGGGCACTGGGTGGTAGCATCAGGTGTTGGAGGGGCTGGTTTAGGGCATGAGAGTGCCCAAGTGCAGAGCCATATGGCTGACCCCCTGAGCCTGCTGCTTGCCTGGGGATGCTTCACTTTGGCTCAAACTGTTGCAGTCCTGGTCACTGCCTTCACTATGCTTTCTGCACACTAATGAACTCCACTGTAAGATAGTACTGTTTCTGGCAGTATTATTTTACAGCAGAGTTAGTTAATTTACTGCACCCTAATACTAGCGCACACATAGATGGTGACACTTTACTATGGAGGTAATTGGTCAACTGTGCAGTAAAGGACACATGTAGATGGACTCAAAGAGTTAGTTTGTAATTCTTTGAAGGGATTACTAGCATTAACACGTGTTGCTACGTTTTACCTTTGTGTATCCCCTATCCCAAACTAGCTTTCAGTGTGATTGAGTTTCACTAGGTCATCTTTGTGATCACATTTGGAAAGAGATCTACTTAAACCATGTCAGAAGTGTTCTACGCAGCAGCAGCTTTAATCTTGCTTTTTTTTTTGCTGCCCTGCCCCTCTCCTCCCTCCCCATATCACTGATTGGCTGAGGGACCCTTGTGGCCTTGCTGCTCACTTCTGATTGGCCAGGAGGCAGAAACTGAGTTTTTAAATATGTCTTGGTTTTTAGACTCCCAGCAGCAAACAGTGGAGCCACCAGGGCCCCTCAGCCAGTCAGAGGTGGAAAGCAAAAACCATGGCTTATTTAAAACTGCGTTTTCTGTCTCCTGGCCAATCAGGAGGAAGTGGCTGGGCTGTTGGGGCCACTTCATGGATCAGTGGCAGAGGGGGTGCATGGCAAAAAGAACAAGATTAAAGGAACCACTGCTTAGCATACTTCTGGTGTGATTTAGGTAGATTCCTACACATGGGCTATTCGGGTGAGTAGCTTAGGTAAGAGGGAGGAAATAATTGATTCAAATGGTGAGCGTTCATGAAAGAAGAGTGGGCAGTTTCTGAAGGTGAACGTTGGAGCTTTCTGGTCCATATAAGAAAGCCTCTATTTAAAAGGAAGATGGGGAAAGATTGGCCCCTATCCAATGAAGGGGGACCTGGGACACATTTGTGGTGCATCTCGTGATGGAATGTAGCCATGAACCAGTTGGGATACTTTGTTCACCCTACAAACTGTTTTGTTTTTTTTAAACAAAAAAAATAAACTGAAACTAAGATGCAAGCTAAAACCCTCCAGCATAGCTTAGCTTTCAGTTAAGTAGGCTTAATGTGTATCCTCCCTAGATTGCCTGTCTGCCATCAAGGCCTAGTCCTGAGCCATTCAAGGACTTTTTGTAGCCATGCAGAATTCATCTGCTGTAATTGGTCCTGTATTCAATATAAACTGCTTAGAAGTGGGAGATGCTAATGCAAGCAGAGTTTAGCAATGTTTTGGGCAGAGTGCCAAAAACACCCACAACTTCAATTTGTAAGATGTTGGTGTGCCAGGGGCGGAGGATGGGGGAGCCACAAGGGGCCTGATTCTTGCACCAGCTCAGCCCCAGCCCCTTCTTTGAGGTGCAAGTGTCAAGGAAAATGCCTCAATGTGCCACACTCTGGCATGTCTGCTGGGGTTGCCTATCCCTATGCTAAGGGATATGGTAGTATTTAAGTTGGTGAAAACAGGGTATGGGAAAATGTCTGGGGACTGTATGGTGAATGCATAATATGACTGATTTGGGACAGAGACAAAAGAATATTCTTCAGTATGAAAGGAATATGTAGTAATACTTAAGGAAGAAAATTCTCTTACTGAAGGGGAGCTCAGGGTGGATGACAGAGAAGAAGACAGAATTTCCTTGACTGAGGGGACTATGTGCATTGTTAGAAGGTTAAGTTGGTGTCAGGATCTGGATTGCCTAGACCATGGACTGTTGCATAGGTATGAATGAGTGGATAAGGTTTCTTCTTTAAGTGGAGCCAGGGTGCTTTGCTTTTGTTTGGAATGCATCATCCAGTTCTGCAAACTCCATTCTCTTTCAGGAAGCCAGAGCGTCGCTCCTTCCGTGCTTATGCTGCTGTGCTGTACATTGATCCGAGAATGAGGATCTTCATCAATGGACACAAAGTACAAACCAAACGACTCTCTTGTTGCCTCTATAAGCCCAGGTAGGAGCCATGACCTAACGGTCAGAATACCTAGCTCAACCATAGCACCTTGAAACTCGCCACTTGCTGTGGTTCCAACATGGAGCCCATACCCACAGCAAGTCAACTGATAGTAGGTGACCTGAACGTCATAGGGTACTGTATGGTGTTTGACTTCAGTGGGAGTAGAAGTAGACCATGGAAAGGTCAATAATAATTGTTTCTGAAAATCTCACCTACAACCTAGAGTTCAACTCCTTTGAAGGGTAGACAAGGAATGAAACCTTTTGGTTTTGTTTTTGTGATGATCAGAAACCTGTTTCAGAGAGTGATAACCAACTGAGGTTTCTTGGGCACTGCTTATCAGAGGACTTAATGGTGATTCTGCCAAATAAAAATGAAACCAGGCAGAGTGTTTGGAACACTTGTGTTCAATGTTTTTTGTTTTTAAATAGCAGATTTAACTTTGCTCAGCCTTCCTTTAAATTGATTTTCCCCTTCTCTTAAGCCTATTCATATATCTTGGATTTGGAAGTTGGGGTCAGATTGTTGATGCTGTTTGGCATTTGTTCAGTTCCAGAGAGTTTGAAGGTGGGAAGACACTAATGAAAAGAGAATATATCTGTCCTTGTAGGATGCCCACTGGGGGCCGTGTGTGTCAATATCAGGTTTTCCTGCAGTAATGCAGAGCACAGACTAATAAAAATATGCTTTGTTTTAAATGGAAATACAGCATGTGGGAAAGAGGATAATAATAGTAAAATATTTCACTCTGTGGCAGTTTGCATGAGAAGTGTTGAATCAAGTGTGTTGAATCCAAGTGTGGTAATACCCAGTAGTCCCGCTCTATAGATAGAGAGGAGGTAGTAGTAGAGAATGTTAAGACATTTAGAAATAGTTAGTGAATTTCTGGTACCATATAAGCACTTGTAATTCCTGCTGGCATTGAAGTTGTGTATTCTGTGCACCCCTAAAATCAACCTTGAGGACTCAAGTTGTGGGAACAAAAACACCATCAAATTTTAGAAATATAGGTCTTAAGGTTTTCCAAATTTATTAGGCCTGGATCCCAAAGGGAACCAATGGAAATGTTAGCGCTAAAGCCCATGTTTTTTTATTCCTAGGCTTGCTTCTTAACCGCTAAACTATACGGTCAAATGGAATAGATTTAAGTGACAAGAAATTATGTCCACAAACTCTAGTTTTGGAAGATCAAAAATTTAGTTTGTGGTATTCCCCAAATGTCTTTTTCCATAGTATTTGCCTGGTTCAAATCACACTTGTGATAGTGTGGTGTAGGTAAAACAGGGCTGTTAGAAATAACTGTATTACAGTCTGGTCAGGAGTCTTCTGGAAGTTAAGGGAAATAACTGAATCCCATGGGTTTCCTTGGACAAAGAGTGCTGTGTTAGGATGGCATGTGAAGACTTTTAGTTTACAGGCATAGCTGCTATTGAGGGTGATGATAGGTTAAGATCATCTTGCAGAACCTATATACTGTTTACCAATTTTGCTGGTAGTCTCTTTGGATAGCAGGGTGATGGAATTACTAATAAATTCTGCTTGTTACAGGATGTACAAATACACTTCAAATCGTTTCAAGACCCGTGCAGAGCAGGAGGTGAAGAAAGCAGAACATATGGCTCGGATAGGTGGGTCCCTCCCTAGTTGTGTGCATGAGTCCTGCTTAAATGCAGGATGTGTGTGAAAGGTGAGACCAGGCTGTCTAGTCCAAAATAACTCCTTCTGTGGTAAGTATCAAGGTCTGCCCAGCCTTTGCCCTCAGTTGCGCAGCTTGGCTTCCCAAATAATTCCTTTTGTAACAAGCATTCTCCAGGGGAGCTCATGAAGACAGAAAACAGCATTTTGAGCACACAAACCTACTTTCCTTTCTGATACTAATTCTCCAGTCTGTTCATATGTTAACTAAAGGGACCATTTATCTTCTAATTCCCCACACAGCAGTCATTATCTTAGTTTTCTCCTATCCCCTGGAGTTTGATAACTTGGGCCCCTCCTGGGAAGCTCCTTTACAACTACAAGGACAAATCCTCATGTTTGACAGAGGTTGGAGGTGGCCAGGATTAGAAGAGGATGGCCTATCCATCATATTTCCATTAGGACTTCCTTTCTTTCTCTCATTCCCTGCATTTTCTTTTGGGTTGTCTGTTGTTTTATCTCCATCTGCTAAATTTTTTAATGCTTGTGGTTATCTTTCTTCCCCTGCTGTACCTTCTAAGGCTGAGGTATAACCACCTCTTTGTAACTATATTCTGCTGCTCTATGGTTTTATTCACTGTCTTACCAAAATTAAAAGGTTTTATTCCTCCTCTTTTCCCATCTTCAGAATCAGTCACTCGTAGGAGATTTCTTTTATTCAGTCAGTTAGTTGGATTGACTCAGTGATGTTGGCTGCTGCACCTGTGCTTCCCCTTCTTACTTTAGATAAAGGCATACACCTTGCTTCTCCTCCCACCCCCTTGATGTTCTGTGCCATCCTTGTTCAACTCTCAGAGAAATTAAGCATTAAGAAAAACAGGAATAAAAAACCTCTGTGCTCCCTTCCATTTACTGCTTTGTTGAGGAATCTGCATTTAAATTTGACACTGCAGAATGACCTTATTTTGTGACCATTGTACAGATTAAAACCTTGTCAAGACGCTTATGCTGCTTCCTCCATTCATGTGTGAAGGTCACTTGGAAAACCAGTAAAAATAAGTTATTTGATTATGTATGTGTATCCCATGGATGATACGCAAGTACCTATTAATGTGAACCTCAGTGGCATTAAATGTTTGTCCATGTATATATGTTTCCTCTGCCACCTCGTGCTCCTGTAGTAATGTAAAGAGGATAGGACAGAACAGTCATGATCCTCCCTCCATCCTCTTTCCTGACCATGGTAGTAAGGTGAATTCTGCTAGTTCTTCCCTTTGGCTGTACAACAGGCAAGAGATGTTTAATGCATTGTAAAATCGCAACTAAACAAGTCCTTTTCCCCATCTTTGTGTTGTTATGTAACACGGAAGTCTATTTGTCTTGATCAGGGGACTTCATTCCCCAGCAGCCCCTTCCTGTATTACTGCAGCTGGTTTTCTTGGAGACCCCAGGAGCTGTGGAGCTGTGATAGCTGGGGCCGGGGTTTCCATGAAGACCAGCCCCAGCAATGCTGGCAGGGTGTGCAGCAGGGCAGGGAGCTGCTCCTGGGCTAGAATCCTGCGGTGGTGACAGCCTGCAGGCAACAGATTGCAGCTCTGCTCTGGCTCTGGACCATGCTGTCGCCGCCACTGGATCTCTGCCCCAGATCAGCTTGCCACCCAGCCACATACCCCACCAGCGCAGCTAAGACTGGTCTCCATGGAAACCCTGGCCCTGTGCTGTCATGGCTCCAAGGCTCCTGGGGTCTCCATGGAAACCAGCTGCAGCGTTGTGGGTAGGAGCTACCGGGAAATGGAGCCCAGGCACTGGCCAGAATGGCCACTTTTCCCACCTCTAGTCTAGCTCATTACCTCTTATCATGTCAAAACAAAATTCTGATTTCACTTGCATGGTACTGGACAGCTCTTCTGAGCTCTTTCTCAATGTTCCCTCCTCATGTCCTGTCCTGACCTGTACTCTGCACACTTTATACAACTTGATACTTTCTTTGTCTCCTACTCTTAGGTTCACTTCCAATGACCCGCTGGCACCCTTCTCTCTGCTTATGGATCCCTCGTTCAGACTCATTTCTGGCTGGCTTTTCTCTTTCATCTTTTACCTTAGTGGTAGTTTCTTCTACTTAACCATAATTAATACTAATAGCCTGGTCTTTCAGATATCAATTTTTATTTTGTATTTTCTTATGTTACCCTTGTCATTTCTCCTTGCATGTCTTAGATTGGGATCTCTGAATTTCTGATGAGTGTCATGCACACCTGTGACGCACCCTCACTATTTTATAGTAATATTGCTTCTCTTTATGTGTTTCAGCGGAGGAGAAGGCTCGGGAAGCAGAGAGCAAAGCACGCGCACTGGAACTGTGCCTGGGAGGGGATCTCACACGGGAGTCCAGGGTGAGATTTCTGCATCTAGCTGTTCGCTCCAGTTTTTGCTGGTTGGAGGTGCCAGCCTCCTTGGATTGAGTGAAGTTTTCATAGATTTCATAGACATTAGGTCGGGAAGGGACCTCGCAAGATCATCGAGTCCAGGTGATTCCATAGGCCTTGTTTTGCATAACTAGGAATCTCTGTAAATCACACCTGAAGTGCCCCTCACAGCAGCTCCTTTAATGGTTTTTATTCTGCCACTTGCCCTCCTCCTCTTCCCCTCCCTCTGCCACCAGTCAGGGGTTGGTGGAGGGCAAGCAGCGAAATGAAGCATATTAAAATGGGCAGATGAAAACCTGATGTCATTTAAAGCCAAAAAATGCAAGGTACTCCACCTTGGGAAGAAAAACCCACAGCATGCTTATAGGCTTGGCGATACTATGCTTGCTAGAACCACAAGACTTGGGGGTCATGATTTGACCACAAGATGAATATGAGCCACCAATGTGATGTGGCAGCTGGTGAAGTGAGCAAAACTCTGGCTTACATCCATAGATGCTTCTCAAGCAAATCCCAGGATGTCATCCTGCTGCTGTACTTGGCCTTGGCGAAGCCAAAGCTGGAGTACTGCATCCAATTCTGCACTCCACAATTTAAAAAGGTTGTGGAGAAGCTTGAAAGAGTCCAGAGGAGAGCCATGCACACGATCAGAGGGCAGGAGAACAGGCCTTATGTTGAGAGGCTGAGAGCTATGGGACTCTTCAGCCTGGAAAAGCGCAGAGCGCCTCAAGGGAAGACAAGGTCAAATGGTCACAAACTCTTCCAAGACTGTTTCAGGCTGGCCACAAGGAAGAACTTCTTTACTGTTCGAGCCCCCAAGGCCTAGAACAAACTGCCGCCAGAGGTGGTGCAAGTGCTTACTCTGGACTCCATTAAGAGACATTTGGACGTTTATCTTGCTGGGATCCTTTGACCCCAGCTGACTTCCTGCTGCTGGGGCAGGGGGGCTGGACTTGATGATCTCCTGAGGTCCCTTCCAGCCCTAATGTCTGAAATCTAAAGGAGCCACTGCAGGGGGTATTTCCAGTGTTATTTATGTAGAACCCTATGCATAACTAATGCAACAACCTGGTTTTTGAGATCACTTTGCATTTTAGTGAGATGTTGAAAACCAAGTTTCTTAGCCTCCAGTACAACTTGTGTGAGATGACTTATTGGTTTCAGTTTCCTGGACATATTCTTTTCTGCTTTCCTAGATGCCCCTTTGAATTTCAGTTCTGAAGAACATTCCTTTTCTTCTAGTCACCTCTGTATTGTGGCAGTAGGTTGTGAACAGCTGCTTTACTTTACTGATGCAGTTACTGCTCTTTATAGTAACCTGTGGTGCAGTTTTGTTGTTGTTTACTCTCTGAAGTGTTCTAGCATGCTTGGTAAGAAAAGATGCAATAGAAAAGAAAGTTAAGTTTATGTATTGGGAGACTTTGGTCTTATTGTGAAATGCTTCATCTTTGCAGGTGACTCTACGGCAAGTCCAGAACTCAGCCATAACTTTGCGTAGAGAGGCTGATGTTAAGAGACGAATCAAGGAGGCAAAGCAGCGGTGAGCACAACACTACTCTAGGCTTTGTTTCCTAGGCTGTTACCCAGTATCCTATTTGCAGTGCAGGAGTGTTCCTCAGTACCTTGTCTCACTTCAGGGCCAGTTCTACATAGCTGTGTGGGAGGAGCCACATTCGTTGCTGATCTGATCCTTGTATAGGGTGTTCAGAATGGTGCACTAGGGGTGCACCGGTATGTCATTTGGCTATCAGATTGGCACCGATAAAAGGAGAAATTAAGTTATCAGCTTTTTTTGGCTGTTGCAGTCAATAATTGTGGCTGCATGCCCAGAGCAGCTTAGTGAGCCATAGTAGTCCAGTCCCCAAGCCCTCAGCAAACCTGCAGGTCCTGACAAGCAGTGGGAGGAGAAGGGGGCACCTGGGAATGGTCATAGAGCATTGCACTTAGCAACAAAGGGACCGTTATGGGGTCCTGCTGCTGCTGCCACTGCCATGGCAATGCTGCATGTGCAGCAGGGACCTGAGTTCTAGGACTGCTGCGGAGACATTGGGTGGCAGATGGGCGGGGTAAGGCACCATGTGAGAGACATTCTCCTCTGCTGGACACCTTTTCAAAAGAGGCTTTGCCTTGGTAGCTGTGGGAGCTCAGCTGCATGGGACCCATTAGTGCTAAGGCAATGCCCTGCTCTGGGGCTCTAAACATGCTTGGCATCTCTGTCTGCATGAGGGTCCACCCTATCTTCTCAGGGCGGCATGGGCTGCGAGGGAACAGGGCTGTAGGTAAAAGCCATGGGTGAGGGAGTGACATGCATGGGCATGAGGTGGGCACTGCCTTCCTTATCAAGGGCTGGAGCAGACAGGAGGCACACATGTTTTATAAATGCAAAGCAGAGAAAAGTTAATGTCAGCACAGGCGGTCCCCGGTTAACGAACGTCCAAGTTACAGACATTCCATACTTAAAAACGGTGTGGGCCGGGAGAGGGTCCTGCTGGGCGCTGCACCCATGTGGCAGCGCCGGGACCGCGCTCGCACTCTGGCACGGACCGCGAGGGGCGCAGGGTCCTGCTGGATGCTGCACCCACATGGCAGCGCCGGGACCGCGCTTGCACTCTGCGCTTGGCTGCCATTTTTCTTTCATACTCTCCCACCCCCACTTTCAGCTGATGCTGTCCTAAGGTGAAGCCTGGTTTCTCCCCTCACCTCCTCGGTCATTAAAAAGGTATGTGTTCCGACTTGCATACAAAATCAACTTAAAGACGGTCTCAGGAACATAACTCATTCGTTAACCGGGGACTGCCTGTAGTTTAAAATGCCTGGCAGTATTTTTAAATATCAGTTATTGGATCAGCATTGGCTGATATGGTTAGTTAATCATTAGCTATCGGTATCAACCAAGAAAATCTTTATCGGTGTACTGCTGTGGTGCACCATTTGTTAAGATGACCTTCTTGTTTCAATAGCTTGACTCTTCTCCTGTGTCCCTTTCCCTACTCACTACAGTGTAGCCTGATACTTGCTGTTTATCTGTAGAGGCTTGTTGTCTCTTGGTCAGGCTTTCTCTTTATATTCTTTTAGGCCTGTGTTTTGTATTCGTGCATGGTGATTTCCAAGGGATTAATCACAATTGGTAGTTTATTATTTTGGAGTGGCCTTCATGGCATGAGCCAAGCTTTATTGAGAAATCATACAATCTTGCAATCTACATTATGAGATCCCAAGAGATGGTTGACTTAATTTGGTATGAATCAACTTAATTATCCAGTTTCTCAAAGGAACTTGACTGTAGGTACAAAAACTGCAAACTTATTCCCCTGCCACATCTTCTCAAATGTAAAGATAGGAACTGAGAGGGATATGTCAAGCTGCGCTGGATAGACACAATAGCGGGAAACTTAAGTTATGAAGAACACTGCAAAATGCAATGTTGAACTGAATTCCTTATAATTAAAGCTTAAAACTTGGTAGCACTGAGGTCAGTGCAGATTCTCATCTAGTCCCTTGAGACTAGTGTGATCTTAGAGGCTCATGAAGCTGCTGCTGCTGCTTTTATGTTCTGGTAGCTGGCTTCATTATGAGAAAATGAGAGGTTAGGGCTTTCTACACAAGTGTAATTAAAGGGGTTACACTCTTAATACAGTGCTGTGATTTGGTTTGCCTTAGTGGATGGTGTGGCGGGCCAGCAGGGGGCGCTCCCGTTTTGAGCCGCCCACCTCCCTGCACCCGACCACCTTCCAAGCTCCGAGTGCCTCCCTTGGGGTGCCTCGCGTCCGGCCGACCCCTTCCCTGGAGCACACCTGCTAGCCTGGGGTTTCCGCTGCCACCATCCAAGGCTCT
>JAGPOW010001764.1:966231-992994 GCA_030014935.1 Caiman crocodilus | reverse complement strand
TTCTCCTTGTTGAATTGCATTCTGTTGTTTTCCACCCATATGTCCAACCTGTCCAGGTCTGCATGTTGTTCCCTGCCCTCCAGCATGTCCACTTCTCCCCACAGTTTTGTGTCTTCTGCAAACTTGGACAGAGTACACTTCACTCCCAGAGTATCGAGCCCTGCGGGACCCCCCTGCCCACACCCTTCCAGGTCGATACTGACCCATCCACTACGACTCTCTGAGTACGACCCTCTAGCCAATTCGCCACCCACCGAACCGTGCAGTCATCCAAGTCACAGCCTCTTAACTTGTTCATCAGCATGGGGTGGGATACCATATCGAAGGCCTTCCTGAAGTCTAAGTAAATAACGTCTACCCCTACTCCTGCATCCAGGTGTTTTGTAACCTGGTTATAAAAAGAGACTAGATTAGTCAGGCGTGATCTACCTGCAACGAAGCTGTGCTGGTTTCCCCTCAGCATAATTGTCCTGCTGGACTCTCGCAAATGTGAGCCTTGATAATTTTTTCGAAGATTTTGCCAAGGATGGAGGTCAGACTGACTGGCCTATAGTTGCCTGGGTCTTCCTTCCTCCCCTTCTTGAAAATGGGGACCACATTGGCCCTTTTTCAGTCCTCTGGGTCCTGGCCCGTGCGCCATGAGTGTTCAGATATTCCCGCCAGTGGCTGTGCAGTAACGTCAGCCAGTGTATTCAGTACCCTCAGATGGAGCTCATCCGGGCCTGCTGACTTAAAGGCATCCAGTTCCTACAAGTGCCTCTGCACCGTCTCAGGGTCTATGCTTGGTAGTCTGGTGCCCTGCTGCTGCCTCTCTACAATCCCAATGAGAGACTTGTCGTGCCCCTCGCTTAGGAACACTGAGGCAAAGAACTCATTGAGGAGTTCAGCCTTGTCCCCCTGTCTGTCACCAATTGCTTATGCCCATGTAGTAGAGGTCCTAGTCCACCCTGGGCCTTCCTTTTACTCCCTATATATCTAAAAAAACCAATTTCTTGTTTTCCTTAACTTAGGATGCTATCCTCAGCTCCATGGTAGCTTTGGCCTGTCTAACTGCCTCCCTATAAGAAATGTTTCTCTCTTGTTTCTGCTGCCCCTCCCTCCTTGCATTTATCTCCAAATGTCTTCTCCTTGCTCAGATCTACTCCACTTGCAACAATTGTCTATTCATTTTAACTCCTTGAAACTGCAATATTAGAGAGAGATAAGGGCTTCACTCTATATACACAAACTTGTAGGGAGACAGTAGGGCTCATGGGTAGGTAATCTGGTTTGTTGTCTTTCATCTCCATATACTGCTGTTAACAAGGATGTTATCTCTGGAGAGACAAATCCACAATTTGAGAACTGAAACTAAGCATCACAGAGATGCTTAATGGGATCTTCTAGACTGAGCACTGAGTCCCATTGGGTAGAATGGTTTTCTTTAATCTTTACTAATCTATAGAGCAGCCTCTGGGAGCCCCTCAGATTGGGCCCCTAATATAGTCCATGACCTTTTGTAACCTATTTATAAAACTTTTTTTAAAAAGGTTACATGAATATATTGTCTCAAAGATATCTTTGATCTTTAACATATCTTACTTTAAAACGATCTTTGTGTAAGTTTTTTTTTAAAGCATCTTAACAAAAAAACCCTATTAAATCAAAAAATCTGATTTAAATAAAAAATTGTGGTTTTATTTTTTAAAAATTGTTGATTTTTTTTTTTTTATCTTTTCTGCAAGTTCTTAAAGCTTAGGTATAGTATTATTGGTCATTGTTATATCTTTTCATTCTCTCTCTTTCACAGCTCTTTAATTCTTAACTGTCTGTATCTGTTTCAGGGCACTGAAGGAGCCTAAAGAGTTGAACTTCATTTTTGGGGTGAATATTGAGCAACGAGATTTGGATGGCATGTTTATCTATAACTGCAGTCGTCTGATTAAGATGTATGAGAAGGTGGGCCCACAGCTGGAGGGTGGCATGTGAGTTACTTTCACAAATCTTCAGAGAGTTGTTTGCTTGTTGGCATGGTATATAGCAGGGCAGGCTGCCTATGGGGAACATGGTCTTCCACAGGAATCCAAGATTTCAATTATTTCAGTTTCATACACAACCAGAATCTGAGTTTGTTAAATGGGACATGTATAATTTAAAGATTCCTCAATTAAGATTAACTTTTGCACAGAGATGAATGTTCACTTTCCAGTGGCATACTTCTTTCTGCTTTATGTCAGCATTTGGTCCTGGAGGCCTTAAATAGCCAGCAGAATTGAAAGCTTATAATCAACCATTATTAATCTTTGGGGAAAGGGTAAATAAGGTAGTCTACTTAGGTAAAGAGAAAACGCAGCATTTAAAATAAGGAATCTTTTTTGTGGACCACTAGTGAAACACAGGTTATTTGTCTTTAGATGATTCCTCAGAATGCATCCCAAATCTCTGGGATTTAGAGAGCTAATCTTACATTAACACTGAAAAAATAGCAGCATGGTTTCACTGTTTTGAATTCTGCTAAATGGGCTATGTGTTAAATAGACAAACTAAAGTTTCAGTGTATGATTAGCTATTTCTAATACTTCTGATTTGGACAGGTAACTTCGTGGGTTTTAACAGTCAAGCAGTGTGTCATGGTGTGTTTTTCACCTCCTAGGGCATGTGGTGGAGTGCTGGGAGTGGTGGATGTACCCTACTTGGTTTTGGAGCCCACACACAATAAACAGGACTTTGCTGATGCAAAGGAGTATCGACACTTGCTGAAGGCAATGGGAGAGCACTTGGCACAATACTGGAAGGATGTTGCCATAGGTAATGAGGCTTCATAACTTGACAAGTACAGGTGGGATGGGAATCTCAGTGGATATACAGGGCAGAGGGAAACGTTTGCCAGAGATGAAGTATGAGGTGGTAATAGTGGTGGTAATGACAACCTGCTGAATCTTGTTGTTTTGTTTTTGTTTTTCCTTCCAGCCCAGAGGGGGATCATCAAGTTCTGGGATGAATTTGGTTATTTATCAGCAAACTGGAGCCAACCACCATCTAGTGATTTACGCTATAAACGCCGAAGAGCCATGGAAATTCCCACTACAATTCAGTGTGGTGTGTTTATGTTGACACAGATAGCAGGGTGACCAGGACTGAGACCCCTATTTCATATGGCATGTGGGGGGCAATAATTTCTGTTATGCATGGGAGGAGTAGGTCTTGGGTGGGCAGCATTTGCTAAGAAGACCCCTAGATCCTATTTTCCTTTTAGTTCTGGCACACAGTTGACAGTGGCTTCTGCTCCTATAAATGCCCCTTCAGTGCTTGCTTGATTTTTTTGTCATTGTGTAGAAGGGAGACCCCTCTCTGTTACAAGCTGAATTTCCTCTGAAGTTCTGTAAAGCAGGAGGTTCTTTAGTTGACCTTGGAAAGCATGGGATAAAAATTGTTATAGCTGCTAGAAGTTGGGCATAGCATTGTCATCTGAAAAGCTTAAGTGGTCTCATCATCAGATCAGTAATACATATTACATTTTCAAAATGCATTGAAGAGAGAACCTACGTAGTCACTTGTTTTCCAGGAACACATTGAGTTATTAAATGACTGAGTTCTTAAAGTGCAGTGATATAAAGATGACAGTAAATGACTGCTTAACTCAAGTTGACTGCTCCCTTGTGTACCTGATTTAGGAACCTGTTGAATGATCTAATGTAGACTCTTTCTTGATACATTGTTAATGTTTTATCCGAGTTTTAATTACATAATCTCATGCTTGTGCATAATTGCCAGAGAAAGAACCAGCCATTCTCTGAGTTGAAAGCAGATTTTGGGGACTGCCTTTTCAAAGTTATGTTTTTCTAACTGTATGTGCAGACTGACCACACAGCCACATGCAGTTTTCATGGTATGTTAGCCAGAACAGAACCACACTTCAGCCACTGTGATTTTTCTTACCACATCTCCAAGGTTGAACTGATCAGATTTAGGGTCTGGAAAGAATTCCCTCCCTTACCTGGCTTTCTGGGAGTTTTGGGAGCAATGAGTAAGAATAGCCATAATATTAGATGTGTTCTCACTCTGGCACCCCTGTGCATTGAGTCGTCATATCCCTTTCTGGCTTCCACCCAAGTGATTTGTTTTTTAAAGAGAAAAGTTTGACACAGTGATATGATCTGGAGAGAGATGAAAGATGATCTTATAAGGTGTCTTCCAGCCCCTAACATCTATGGATCTGTGTACCAGTAGCTTGAGAGGCTGCTTGTCACAAGGGTGATGCCCTGAGTAGTCATCAGATCTTTAGTTGTAAAATGGGCTTTCAGTGAAACCAGGAATGGGCTGCATTTTGTGTCATTTCATCTGTGCCACTGACTATAATGTGTTTTGTATAACAGATCTGTGTCTGAAATGGCGGACCCTCCCATTCCAGCTGAGTTCTGTGGAGAAGAATTACCCTGATAGTTGGGTGTGCAATATGAACCCTGATCCTGAACAGGATAGGTAAGTGTAGGCCATGGTAGGAAACCAGTGTTAATATCCCTTGGTTTTTCTGAGCACTGCCTCCTTTAGGACATATTTGATGTAGTGAATAATGGTGCTGTGCAGCAAACTAAACCCACAAGCTCAGTGCATCAGGATGTTTCATGAGCAATGGTGAAAGAGTTAAAGAAATTGCTATTAAACACCAGAACTTGGTTTGTTAACATACTCGATTGGCTGCATAGGAAAAATGATCATCTTTCTTCATGTTTCATTGTTGGTTGTAGCCATGTTGGTCTAAGGACATAGACATGCAAGGTTTTAACTATTTGGTTGGTCTAATAAAAGGTATCACATCTACCCAAAGAACCTTGCTTTCAGGTTTGGTCAACGCTACAGTTAGAAATATGATTATAGGTATGTGAGGGCATGTCCATACTAATTTTAAATGAGCTAGCTTGGCTGGAGTAATGAAGACATGGCAATGCAAATTTAGCAGAGGCTGTTGATCTGAATATAAACCATGGTCTCTAATGGACTTATAAGTCTCCTGCCTTATGCTTGCTGCCCAGGTTAGTATGAGTATACCTACCTATAACGTAATCACATTTAGTTACAGTCATAGACTTATTTTTGCACTACCTTTGACATTTTATACTCACTTGAGAAACTGCCTTAGCACATGAGATTTTCCTTATGTGCTAGTTGCAGTGTAAAAATAATTTTAGAGCCAGGGCAGCAAGCAGTTTAATCTGGTCCACAGTGTCCACTAACAAATTGTGCCCCACCCAGTGCTTCTGCCCACAAGGGTGGAAGTGAGGTGCCCATGTGTACCCTGCCCCTCCAAACCTACCCTATTGCACCTCACTTTCACCCTTGTGGGCAGAAGGGCCAGCCTGGCCAGGAGCAGCTTTGCCATTGCTGCAGCTGCTGGTGACCCCTGCTCGGCTTCCTCTGCCTCCAGATCGATCTAGGCAGCAGGTAAGAAACAGGCAGGGATGCAGCTGCAGCTGAACAGGAGCATGAAGCATGGGGCTGGGGTTGGTGGTAGCGTGGAGCCTGTGCCCTGGGGGGTGGCAGCAGTGTGGAGCTTGGCTGGGCAGGGTCTGAGGGATTGTAGTGGGGTGTGGGAACCTCCATCACACTTCTCCATGGCGTGCAGGCAGTGGCAGTGACAGCAGCAGAAGGCAGGGGCGCTCAGGGCACTCTGGCCAGTGCTGCACATTGCAGTGAGGAGCACAGCCTCCCTCAGGCAGTCTGTATTGCCGGCACTCCTCACCACATACATGTAGCCTCTGCACTTGCATGGCATGGGAGGGAAGCCCCACGAGCTGGAGCTCGCTACCTTCCCCACCAGAGCTGTGCAGCATGGGAGGGAAGCCATGGGCACCTTCCCCTGGGGGGCAGGCAAAGCAGCTGGCTCCAGTGCATGGGCTTTCCCGCCCATGCTTGCCAAGTGCAGAGAGTATTGGCGATAGAGACAGGCCTGCAGAGACTGTGCTTCTTGCTGTGATGTGCAGTCCTGGATGCAGCTGCGCCCCACTGGGCATCAGCACCTGGGCTGGGCATGAGTGCCCTGAGTGTCCCTGACTGCTGCTGCTCCTGCACCACTGGCAGAATGTGGCAAGGGGGGGGCACACTGTCCCACCCTCACACCCCACAACCCCCCAACATACCCTGTGCCCCCCAACACAGCCACACGCCTTCACAACGCCCACACCCTACCATATACATAAACCCATATCCCCAACACCCCATCATACATGCCCCATCACACCCAACCATACACACACACACACAATGTACAAGACTAAGTTGTTATGCTGTCACTACTGTATACACTATGCAAACACAAATCATGACAAAAATATTTTTGTAATAAAATGAAAATAGGTTATAGTAGGTGTTTGACTTCTAGTGTATGATATGTTTTTTTTTCTGGTTCTAAGATGGCAACCCTGCCCTTCCAAAAAGAACATTTCTGAGGGGCAAGGGGAGGGACTTCCCATGGCAAAGGTCAGGGGTTAGGGGTTGGGACTTCCAGTCCCAAGATGGCAACCAGGGGACAGGGCAGTGTTAAAGGAGTGGGGCTATCCATGTGGCCCTTGACAGCTCACCAAAACTCATTAAGCAGCCCTCTATCTGAAATAATTGCCTGCCCTGTTTTAGAGCATGACTGTCTGTAAAATTAGGGAGGGAGCAGTGTATTGGTTCATGTTCTGAAGACATTCTCTGCTATCATAAAGACTTAATTTTTAAACCACAACTAAAATGAAATCTTAGGTTCCATAGACAGTAGGTCTGCTAGAGAAGCGTTGATGACACCACCTGTACAGCATTAACTCTAACTCTCAGCTTTTCTTATACTATTCTTTTAGGGGGAGTCTCTCATCTGGGGTGATCTTCCTGCTATCACCCTTTTATAGTAATTTTTATTTGAGGAGGAATTTGTAAGTAGAGTGGTATTGGGCTGGGCCAATGCTAAATGTTTTAAAGTAGCAGTCCTAATTCATTGGATGCTTGTAACAAGCTCTATAATTTGGGAAGGATAAGCTTCCTTTCTTATAAAAATAGAGGTTGAGTCCCCACTTGAAATGTAAAGTGGAACTCAGTCTTAACCATGGAGCTTGGTGCTTCCACAATAACACATACAGGTGCACTCTTAAAAAAAATTCACTTTCTAGAGATGGAAATTATAGGTTGATAGTAGAGTTGAGTTCAGATAATAGAGTTCTTTCAGATGTCTTTGAAGAGTGGGAATTACAGTAATTCTGATGATACAATTTTTCTGAAGAAGTGAAAATTACTTACCTATACAGTAATTCCCATTCTTTAAAGATATCTGATAAGAAACTGTTCTAATAAACAAGCTCTACCTGCACTGGGGAAGCACTATATGCTTTTTAACTAGTGACAGAGAGAGTAAAATTCCTGGAAAGAATTCAGCAGTCCAACACCACAACAGCCTTTCACTGGCGTAGGGTACTGGTTCTTAATTCTGATCTACTTATTTTCCTAGTATGGGAATTAAGAACTAGCTTGTCTAGGCCAGTTAGAGGCTGTAGTGTTTTTCCTAATATGCAATATATTTGTCTGATGTTTCCCATGAGAGTTAGTGTGGAAGGAAAGCACCCTTTAGAGTAGCAGGTCTCTAAATATCTTTGGAGCAGTGGTTCTCAACCTTTTTTTGTACCAGGACCCATTTGTAAACATCAGCAACCAATCCCAACCTGCTGCCCCCTGGCTGCAGACCCCAGTGTGTGGGGCTGGGAGTGGGTGTGTGGTATAGGAGGGGCTCCAAACAGCCTCTCACAGGCTGGAACTGCCCTGTAAGAGAAAAGCCACGGTTTCCCACATTTTTCTCTGTTAAAGGAGAATCCATTTTTTAATTTTGTTTGCGACCCTTTCATATATTCAAACTATGGGTTGAGAAATGCTGCTTTAAAGCACCTATAACTGCTGTAATCTCCAGAACACTGAATATACTATAGTTACTGAAGCTGCCAAATTCCACAGGCATTGATGCCTC
This sequence comes from Caiman crocodilus, assembly GCA_030014935.1. NCBI lineage: Eukaryota > Metazoa > Chordata > Crocodylia > Alligatoridae > Caiman > Caiman crocodilus. The sequence goes on along the minus strand of JAGPOW010001764.1, from coordinate 985,025 downwards.
TATAAGCTCTGCATCTGGGTAAGACATACCTCTTGTCACTGTAATCTGATGAAGTAGGCTGTAGTGGTGCACCAATATAGATTTTTTGGGGGGCCAATACCATACCAGTAGCTTATTAACCATCTATATTGGCTGATACTAGTCCAAATGCTGATATGCAGCCCAGCAGCTTGGAGAGCAGCATCCAGCTGGTAAGTCTGGTGGTGGAAGGGACAAGGGGGGGAGGGGATGTGGGGGCAGATCGAAGCTGCCACATTGAGAGAGGAAGTGGGGCTGGAGCTGCTTAGCTGGAGAGGTGGGGAGAGGGGGAGCGGCTCTTGCCACAGCACACATGCCTAGAGGAGGCATGGGGTGCATGTGCCCCCTGGATCTGTCTGCAGGGTGAGGGGGGCTGGAGGCTGTGCTGGTCTCTTCCCAGTGGGGGGTGCTGGGCCAGGGCTGTGCTTAGGCAGGCGGTGGTGCTGCAAAGCCTTGGCCCCACGCTTGCAGCAGAGACCTGCCCTTGCCCCATGCACAGATCCAGGGAGGACATGCCCCCGTGCCTCCCCCAGGGGTGCGCACAGGGGCAGGAGCTGCCCACTCGCTGGGCAAGCTTCCTGTGGCTATCCCCTGCCCTGCCCTGCCCTGCCCTGCCCTGCCCTGGTGGGGCAGCGCTTGCTTCTGTCCTAGCCCCACTCCCTCCCTCACTGTGGGAGCCTCAATCTGTGCCCCCCATGCCCCTTCCCAACTCCCACATCCCTTTCCCCCACAGACTTACCGGCTGGATGGTGCTGTCTGAGCTACTGGGGCTGCATTCCTGGCTACCTGCATATTGTGCTGTGGTTGCATGGATGCATGCAGCATTTATTGGTGACATTATTAGCCAAAAAAACTGATTGCTGATAATGTCTATTTTCCTTTTATTGGTGCCAATATGATATGGACCATTGTATTGGTGCACCTCAACTAGGCTGTCACCTATAGAAGTGTATACCTGTCTGAATGAGTTAGTCTCTAAGATGACATGCCCTGCCTTCTGCTTTTACTTTGAATGGGAAACTTTCAAAAGTCCATTCTTAACTGGTTGTTTTCCTTGGGTTGTCTGGTGGCAAGAAGACTTACAAATGCTTTATCATCACTGTTTTAAGTAACAACGGTCTTGGTGCAAGTACTGAAAACTCAAAAGCCCAAAAAACCCAATAGCTTCATGCTGGCCCAGTGACCAGAGAAGCTTAATGTGCTCACAGAAGTTAGTGATATATGTTTGCATTGAACTCACTAGATTCAAAGAGTATCTGCATGTAGTGGATAATCCAAGTGCATGTGCAGTCATAGGTTATTTTCATTTTCTACTAACCTGAGACACTGCCTCAGCATGTGAGGTTTTTTCCTTCATTCCTGTGCTTCAGTTTATTAACAGAAGTAAGAGGATTACTCACCAGTTTCTTTTGTAAGCTGTTCGAAAGAAGCTCTTTGTGAATTTCAACCTGTAAAACTTGCAAGCACTGGTGCAAACCATGGTAAATGCATCTATACCAGTCAAATTTTATTGACACTCTGGAGTCTGGCATGTGTGCAAGCGACAAAGTGTATGAAGTAAAAAATCATCACTAAATGCAATGCAAGAGCAGTCTGGTGGCATATAGCCCTTTTCACCTCAATCTGCTAACAGAAGTACCACAGAGTACTTCAGAAACAAAGTCTACATCAAACACAGAAGTACCAGGTCAGTCGGCAAAGTATCATGTTCTGTTTTAGAGCTGAACAAGTAAGTAAGACAAAAAAATTAATGCTAACCACTTTGAACTTCTGAGAAATTTCGGGTACAAAATAACTAACTGATTAGAGAAAGGCTTTAGCTTTGCTTACAAGAGTAGCCAGAGGGAGCTCTCCAGTCAATATTAGTAGCATGGGAACTGGCAACTAGAGGCCCGTATAGCTCCAGTAGTGCTCTATGCTACTGTCCTGCATAACTTTTGCTCTCTGGGTGGTTTATGACAGTAAGCTCCCAATGTTATTGGGTTTATTTTAAAGACAGCATCATTAACCATTGAGTTCTTAAGCCACAAATTGTATGTGCGTGTCTGCCTATATAAAATCTGTAAACCTTTGTTGCTGAGGTCAAGGTTATTCCAGTGAGGAAAGAAATGTCATGTCTACATTTCCTTGTGGACAGTATTTCTCTTTTACCAAGTTCTTCTAGGTCATTTACTTAGCTTGTCTATTATCCTTTTCTGTGTAATAGGTGTGAGACTGCAGAGCAGAAGCAAAAGGTACCTCTGGGAACACTGAAGAAGGACTCTAAGTCACAAGAGGAAAAGCAGAAACAGTTGACAGAGAAGATCCGACAGCATCAGGAGAAGTTGGAGGCATTGCAGGTGAATCTAGAGCTGTGGTTCTCAACCTTTTTAGACTGAAGGCGCCTCTCAGAAAATGCTATCTCTGAGATTTCACTTATTCTTTGACTAGGGAAAAATCATAAAGCAAATCTCATGTTGCAGAGAACTCAGAAAGATCACAACCGATCAGAATGTTTTTGACGCTATGGATTCCTATTTGAAATGTTTAGGTTTATCTTGTGAATCGTGTAGATGTTTGTACACATAACAGTGCTAATATTGCATGACACCTTTACAAGGATTTCATAGTATCCCAGGGTGCTGTGGGGCCCTGGTTGAGAATCACTGATCTGATCAAAATTGGATGGGGGAGGAGGTCAAAAGGACCTCTTTATGGTCAAAGACAGACATTGAGTAGCTGTCTGTCTTGGTGTGCTCTGACATAGCTACATTAGGGTTAGTTACATTAGTAAAGAAAGTGTATCTGGATAGCTCAGACCATATCCTATCTTTCTAATTGAGTCATTCCTATGTGCCATTTTTTCTAGATGAGGTGATGAGCCACTTGTCTGCATGAACCAACAGAATCCGCTGCTGATCATACATTGCAGTGTTAATATATAACAATAGAGTCTAAGCACACTCTGTATACAGACTAGGGGTATCATACTTGATTGCCCCTTCGGGACCTGGATGCAGCCATTGCAGCCCCCCACCCCTCCTCTGGGAATTCAGTGGCAGGCCCTGCCCCTTATTTCCTAGCTTTTGTGCCAGCCTCATGGTCTGGGTTAAGGGGCTCTGATGCCTCTGGTAGACCTATGTAAGAGCTGGATGTATATCACACTGTACAACTTGTGAGCTGTTACAGTAGAACTATAAAATCTGCGTGATTCTGTAGCTATGCAAGCCACTGAAGCTTTAACTCTTTCATTCATGTTCCATTTTCGAATAGTTTCACTAACTTGTGTTGCTACAGGATCATGCACAGCGAGCAAAAGGGATTTGGAGCTGATTTTCCAGCCTTATCGGAGTAAACCTGTCCCTCACCATTGATTAGCCATGGGGCCTTGGTACCCTACCTCTTGCTGATTGGCAGAAAGGAGTGGAGCCACATGATGACCAGCCCTCAGCCAACCAGTGGCTGGGTTGTGGGGGGTGCTGGCTGTCATCTTAGCTGCTCCCTTCTTACTGGTGACTCCACCCCCAACCCTCTCATCTGGCTGCAAGGCTGGACCACAGTGGCCATAAGGACTGCTGGCGAGTAAGCATTTTATTTTTAGTAAGGTGGTTTTTTTTTTTATTTCACAGATTTTGCAGATGATGCCCAACTTCATGGTTTCTGCAAAATTACTACTTTAGTGCGTCCCTAATCATGTAGATACAACAGTTACAGCATAATAGTTGGTGCTCATGCTCAAGACAGTGCTCCCTCGCCATTTTAAAGTGCTTAAAAAGTTAAGTTTATCCATACCCACTTAACAGCTTTGAAAATGACCTATCAAACTGTTTTTACTGTAGAAAACTACTCCAGTCCGGTCTCAAGCTGATCTAAAGAAACTGCCTTTGGAGGTGACCACACGGCCTGTGGTGGAAGTAAGTACCAAAGCTCCAGTGCTCCTACTGTCCTGTATTCTGCAGTGGCATCCTGAACAATTTTGCAAGCAATATTTGACTCTCTCTTTCTTCTCCATTGTGTGTTGTCTTCTTCCAGAACTCACAATCACTGAACAGACCTCAGCGCCCACGATCTCCACCTTTACCTGATGTAATTAAAAATGCTCCCAGCAGACCACCAGTGTCACATCCTCCCCCCAGATCTGTCAGTCAGCTGAGAAAGGGTCCTGTGGCTCGGCCAGCCATCAGCACCCCCAGGCTGGCAAGTGTGCTTTCCAGGGAGGAGGCCAGTACTTCTAGAACACAGCAGCATATAGTGGCTGTTGGGAAGCCAAACAATGTAACTATTCGATCTCCTGCTAGACCTCTCCCAGTGGGGAAGCCATCGTCTGTGCCTCCACAGAACTCCAGGAGCCAACGTGAGACACCCAGCCCTAAAACTTCCAAGATGGCAGCAGTGAAGAAACCTGTTTCCCTCAAAGCTTCTCAGGTGAGATTATTCTGTTGCAGGATGGAAAATGAACAACCTTATCCCTTAGCCTGGCCAAACCCTATATTTCAAACCCTATATTTCCAGAATGGATAAGCAACCCCCTGGCATGGGTGCCAGCGCATGCAAAGGCATTTTGCTTGGCGCACACACCTCGGGGTGAATAGCAGGGAAGAGGCCAGGGCTGTGCTGCCACAACAAGGATTGGGCCCCTCGTAGCTCCCCCACTGTTTGCCCCCTGGCACACCAACATCAAGGTGGTGGGTGTTTTTGGCACTCTGAAAATGTTGCCAATCCCCTGATCTAGAATCTTGTTTACTTGTTTGATAGAAGCCACCCTTCCCCCCCCACCCAATCCTATTCCCTGTGTAGGGCAGAAGAACCTTGCTACTGGGTGGAAACACCATTCTTAGAGTGTATCTTGATTTCTTGTGAAATGCCAGCATTTATTTTTACCCTAGTGGGACAAATATGGCAGTAAGTGTATGGCAAAGAAAGACGTAGCGTATGTATACAGGCTAGATTCAGAAAGGGATTTGAGTGTGCTAGTTGCATCTTATTCATGTTGTATGCATCATTCTCATGTTTGATGATTACTTCAATTGCTGCTTACATTTTTTTGTGCATTCGAAGACCTATGTATAGGTGTGTGTGTGTGTGTGTGAAGACACAGCACTGGGGACCCAACAAATAGTTCTTCCAATATGGTGGAAAGATAAGAACCATGGGAGACCAGTGTTACTTACTGCACAAGGAGTTAATCTAAAAAAAAAAAAAAAAATGAGTCAGTGGAAAGAAGGGTGAGTCAATAAAAGAATATATCAAGAAATAACAAGAATTTACAGGGATAAAATCAGGAAAGCAAAGTTAAAAAAAAAAAAAAAAAAGCTAGCTGACAAGGGATCTTAAAAGACATTAGGAAGAACTTTTTCACAGTTAGAATGGCCAAGGTCTGGAATGGGCTCCCAAGGGAGGTGGTGTTCTCCCCTACCCTGGGGGTCTTCAAGAGGATGTTAGATAAGTCATCTGAACCCAGCAGTCTTTCCTGCCTATGCAGGGGGTCGGACTCGATGATCTATTGAGGTCCCTTCTGACCCTAATATCTATAAGAGGATAAGAAAAGGTTCTGTAAATATGTTGAGCAGAAAAGGCAGACCTAGGAAACATGTCCACTGCCCTATTTCAGCTAGTAAATGATTACGCAAAGGTGGCTGCTTCATAGCTGTTTTGCCTCACTTTTCACAAGTAAATTGTGACCAGACAGCTAGCAAGATTGATTTATTTATTACATTTATATCCTACCTTACCAAAAGGGCTCAAAGCAGATTACAGTAAACCAGTGGTGCCAAAACTTTTTACCCCTTGGTCTGAATGGGCAGTTCCTGGTCTGTCTGTGAGACAGATAAAGCTAGCAGGCATGTGGGGTGAGTGCAGCAGGGAGCCCGAACCATTTATGCAGAGCTTGGGAATTTGACAGTGGAGGAGGGGTAGCAGTATTAATTGCTACTGCTTCCCTGCTGCCACATTTGCCAACTTACGGGGAGTCTCACAGTTGGATGCCCCCTCCCCACCTCCCCAACAAATACAGCATTAAATTCAAAAGAACCCAAACAAAGAAGTAAAAGAAAGACCCTCTGTTATTGCCGAAGTGTGCCCTTAAAGCAGCACCCTTTAGCAGCGCCCTAGCACAATGCCCACCCAGGGAAGTCTGTGTACTAGCCTAGGTTCTCCCTTCTTTTGGGTGGCCAAGATGATACCTAGGTTAAGGAATAAATAACCAGTTGGAGATCTGTTGACAAATTTGAATGAATTTGTCTCAAGGGCCTGATAAAATCCCTTCCAGGATGCTGAAGGAACTGGCCAGCCTCTAGCAACAATGTTTGCAACATCATACATGATGGGCACAATGTCCCAGAAGGCTGGAAAAAGGCTAGCACACAGTATCCATCTTTTAAAAGGGGGAAAAGAAGGATAGACTAGTTAGCATAACTTCAGTATCTTCAAAGTTACTAGTTACCATCAATTTGGGACTTAGTGAGTCCCACATAACATTCTAGTGTACAAGCTGGAGAAACTGAGCTAGATAGAATTACTTTTAGGTAAATATTGGTTTGCTGAATACTTATAAGCAAAGAGTAAGTATTAAGTAGAGTGTTGTCAGTATGGCATGGTTTCAAATGAGGTTCCAACTGCAAATTAAGTAGGTCCCTATACGTAGGTATAGTATATGGTTGGAATGTAGGCTGTTTGGTTTTTGATAGGCATGCAATACAAGGAATAGTGGAGAGACTATTAAGTATATTTAGATTGGAGAAAAGATTTTATCTGTAAAATTCAGTAACATGGCATGGGTATTACAAGGCACTGGATTGGACTAAGTTCTCGATGTATTCACAGGGCATGGACATGTGTACATTTCAAGCCCTTTCAAAGAAGCAGCAGCTGTTCTTATTCTTACATGCGCATGATGAGTATGATTTGAAAATAATAAAGTCTTTCCAATTTTAACATTTCTTCAACCCTGGGTTAGAATTTGGAGAAGTTTTGCTACTTTTGAATCATTCTCAGGTCATTCACACACAACAATTAGACTATAACAGTGTCCTGCCCTTTTGAAGCTTCCCTTTTTTGACAGGGCTACAAATCTAAGTGTGGACAAAATACGACCCGTGGGCTGATTCCAGCCTGCCAAGTTATTCCATCTGGCTGGCAATGCGACCCTTGGTCCCTCCTGGTCTAGGCACAGGGGGTAGCGCAGTCCCTGCATGTGTGACCCATCCCTTCATATGTGACCAGTCCCAGCGGACCTGGATGCGGAGGTGCTACCTGGCACAGCCTGCCCTACCCCCATGTGGCTTTTGGGCATGCTGGGAGCTGTGTACATGGGGCGAGGGCAGTGCAATATCTAAACTTGGCTTCATGGGAGTTGCTGCTGCACAGAAACAGGTGCATGCCCAGGTGCATGCATGTGGGTGCTAGATGGAGCAGGCAGGGCACACTTGTTTGGGTGGATGAGATGGGGCCAGAGGTGGGTGGGGAGCAGTGTCTGGGAGTGGGATGGGCAAGTGGGGCAGGGGCCAAGATCACGAGGCTGCTCCCAGCAAGTTCCTGAGATGGGCTCTGTTTCTGTAGGCAGGGACGTGTGGGGAGTTGCGACTCTGCCCTGGGCCCCAGCGTCACGCTATCGCTGTCCTGTGATCCAGCCCCTGCTTGTAGACCTGGTGTCCATCACAGGGACATACAGGGAGTGGATCACAGCTGTGCCTCAGCCCTGCACTATCACTGCCTCGCAATCCTTCCCCTCCCCCGCCAACCTGTCCTGCTCCTGGATGCCACTTCCTGCCCACCTGTAGCCCCAACCCATCTGCTCGACTGAGTGCACCCTGCCTGCTCCATCTAGCTAGGATAAATTGACAAGTCCCTGGGCCACTCCCCATCTGTCATGCTATGGAAGCAGCTGTGAGCCGAAGCTGGGTCAGCACCCCCCACCCCTGGCCCTCAAGCTCAGAAAAACTCCTTACGTGGCCCTCCAGCCCAAATAACTGCCCATCCCTGGTCTATACCCAGCCAGCCATGCCATGTCATGATGCTCAAAAAATTCAGTGTTCCCACCCATTTATCCCAATAGCATTCTACCCTAATATAAGCTTGTTTCTTTCAGTTTGTGGTGCACTTAAGTTTTATGTTTTATTTTCTGCTGGCTGCTTTAAGCAGAAATTCTGTGGGAGGTATAGGCTGCTTTTCTCTAAAAGTAAGTTATGTTTAGCTGTGTATAGATTTTTTTCCCATCTTGACATGACTGCCTACAATTGGGCTTATAAGGAAAATCATTATATCTAAAATAGCACATGCATCACTTCACTTCTAATGTAGGTGTCTCCTTGGAGGAGTCTCTAAATGTAGCAGTTGCTTTTTTGCCAGTTAACAATATGAGAAATATCTGAAGCTTATGTCTTCAGTATTACAGCTATAAGGGGACTGAACATTTCAGAATCATTTGAAGTCATGTTTTAACAGAGAAAGAGGCACAGAACTGCAGCACAGACAAATAAAACAGGCATGTTTTGCCCCAGGTTCTGAGGAATATTTATTTGGTATTTTTAATGCAGTTAGGAGTACTTTTTTAGGAAAGCTATGTGATTTGTTTTTTCAAAGAAGGTGGGAATTCACATAAAAAGCATAAAATAAATAATGAGCGCACACAAGTTTGTCCAGTTGAACTATGAGTTAATTTTTGTCCTTGCCAATGTACAATCCAAGGTTGTGGGGGCACTAGGGGCAGATCCCTGTGGGGCGGTGCAGTGGTGTGATCTCACACCCCTTTCTGCTGCATAGCACAATGAGTTCCTTCCTCCTACCCAGGTCAGCAAGGGTTACCTTCAGGAACAGGTACAGGAAGGCAGGACCCACCTGCTGCTACTGCTGTCCCTGGCAAAGCCTGGCACCCTGCACAGCCAGTTCTCACAACTGGAACCCCTGGAAAGATGAGGAAGGAAGCAGGTGTTCATTGCAGTTCCCAGCTGAGCCAAGCATCCTATGCAGCCATTCCCTGCTGTTGGAACCTCTGAGAGTAGGCACAGGAAGGGGAGTACATGCTACTGTTGTCCCCTGCTGACCTGGGCATTGTGGTAGCTCCAGGGCCACTCCTGCCCTGCTCTAGTGTGGGGGGCTGCAGGGGGTGTTGGACTTTGTTGGGTACAACAGAGATTCCCAACACCAGGCTGTGGCCTGGTACTGGGCCACGAAGAGTTACGGCTGCTGGGTTGTGGCAACTCAGACCCCTGTCTGTCTGCCCGGGCAAGCAGCTTCCACTACCAGCTGTCATGTACAGGGTTAAAGCTGGGCAGCGGGGCAGCCCCAGGAGGGAAGCAGCCAGCTCTGTGTGCCCTGCCCCACTTCTGCTGGTCAGCAGTATAAAAAGGGTTGGGAACCACTGGGGTACACTATAGCGGTGAGTGCTTCCACTTCCTACACTCCCTCCTTGCCTGCTCCCCCTCCTTCCTCACCAATGTCTCCTGTGAACCTGGGGCTCCAGTTGTGCTTTGTCTCATCCTTCCCTCCCTCCCCAACATGGTGGAACTGTGGTACCAGTTGTATCTGCCACACACCCGTTTTAAAATCCTGGATCAGCCTATGCAGGTTACTGTGTGAATGCCCCTTAACTCCAGAAGAGATGCAGTTTCCCAAACAGGCAAACTTATTTTGTACTTCCCATCAACTTGTATGTCCTCTTGCATGTTGTCCTGACTGCTGTGAATTCTGACCCAATGGCATACAGGTGTTTCCTATGGCATATGGAGACCTAGGATGAACATCTGTGTCTTGGGGTTTTTTTTCAATTCAACTTCTAAGTGCACATGTTGAATTTTTAGGCAAGATAACCAAATCTAGATTCCTTTTTTAATCTGGTCCGAGAACCCCCAGTGGAAAGCATCACAGTCAGATTTTCAAAGGTGATCAGTGTCTAGCTATTCGTTACTTTCTGTAAGTGCTTTTAGTTGCTAAGCCTTATTGAAAACTGCCACTTTGAATTGCTTGCTTGCTAACAGCACTCCTCAGATTTAGCCAGAACTCATTTGTTCCTAGCAGACCTCCAGTGTCCGGAAAAGGGCATTCAACACCACAGAGGACGGGTGTGAGGAGGAAGTGGAGCAGAAGAAGGAGAAGACAAAACGAGGCAAGTTTGTGGTGGTAAAAGAAGAGAAAAAGGACTCCAGTGAGGTTGTGGTGGAGGTAAGGATTGTAGTAAATACATTCTGACAAAAGGTAGCAGGTTTACTTCCTGGAAGCTGGCTAATATTGAGCCCTCTCTTTTTGCAGCTCACAGACAGTGCAGGGGAAGAGGACCTAACAGATCTGAAACAAGTACAGAAAGGTAAGAACTAAACCATTGAAATTTGTCTCTTGTTCCCCTTTGTTTATATTGCAAAAGAGGGTAGAAGTGACAGAGAACACTTGATATGGCAATCGATCTCTCAGACTTCAGTGATTAAACCTGACATTACACTGTTTATACCAGTAGTGACTATGCTTTGCTTAACAGTAAGAACTGAAGGTAATTAAATTAGCTGTTGCTGAGGCCCTTTTGATTACATTGAAAAATGACATGGTAGGATCCCTAATCTCTGCACTGCACTTCTGTTTTAAAAACCATTAAAAGTAAGAATAGTTTTGTATTTAAGTGCATAACTATGAACATTCCCAGTTGAAAATGCACTGTAATTGAGACACAACAGGTTTGAGTGAGGTGAAGCTTCTTCAGTTATTGCCAAGCTGTCCTATTCCTGAGTAGATTATGGGTTAACCCACGGGCAACCAAATATCTCGGGTGGAGGGCCACTTAACAAGGTTTGATGAGCTTTCAAGGGCTGCCTGGTTATCCCTGCCCCTTGACAGTTGCTCCGCTCCCTGATCTCCATCTTGGGAAGTGGTGATCCGCACTGGTGAGGCCACATCTAGAGTACTGTGTTCAGTTCTGCCCGCCCCCCCCCCCGTAAGGATGCAGACAAATTGGAGATATTCCAGCGGAAGGCAACAAAAATGGTGAGGGGCCCGTGGAACGTGAATTATGAGGAAAGACTGAGGGAATTTGGGTGTATTTGGTCCAGAGAAGAGGGGACTTAATAGCAGCCTTCAACTACCTGAAGTGGGGTTCAAAGAAGAATGGAGCTAGACAGTTCTCATGGTGGCAGATGGCAGAACAAGGAGCAGTGGTCTCAAGTTGCAGCAAGGGAAGTTTAGGTTAGATATTAGGAAGAATTTTCTCACTGAGAGGGTAGTAAAACACTGAAACATGTTACTCAGGTGGTATACTCTTCATCCTTGGAGGTTTTCAAAACCCAACTAGACAGAGCTTTGTTTGGGATGATCTAGTTGGGGATGGTCCTGCTTTGAGCAGGGGGTTGGAATAGATGACCTCCTAACCCTTCCAACCCTAATTTTCTATAGTTCTAAGTCCCGCCCCTAACCCCTGACCTTTGCCACCGGAAGTCCCTTCCCTTTGCCCCCTGGAAATACTCCTTTTGGAGGGGGGGTTACCAATTTAGAACCAGGGAAAGAAACAGATTATACAATAAAAGTGAAACACCTACTGTAACATATTTTAGTTTTATTACAAAAAATATTTTGTCACGATTTGCGTTTGTGTACTATATATAGAGTTGATTGCATAATAACTCAAATACATTCTTAGTCTTGTATATTGGGGGTGTGGTGGAGGGTGTATGGGTGGAAGTGGTGGGGCTGGCGGGGTGTCTGTGTGGGTGGAGGGTTGTTGTGGGTTGTGGGGTTGGGGGTTTGTGAGGGGGTGTGGATGTGTTGGGAGGGCATAGGGTTTGTTGGCAGGGTGTGTATATGTGGGGAATTGTGGGGCAGGTGTGGTTGTGCCCCATTTGTATGGTGGGGAGCGCGTGGGGACCCCCTCCACATTCCCCTGTAGTGCAGCAGCAGTGGCAAGAGTGCTCAGGGTGCTTGTGCCCAGCACAGGCACTGATGCCTGGGGGCATGCTACTCCAGCCAGTTCTGCAGGTGACGGCTAAGATGAGCCCAGCCCGGGTTTGGGGTTTTTAATTGGATAATTTGCAAACCAGAACCCTATTCATAACACTTAGTGGTCTTTGACTTTGGATTTGTTCCCAATACATTACTAAAGCAGTGAAGCTTCTACCCTTTAAACTTTTTAAAGGCTGTGCAAAACTGATATTCTGGCATTTGTGCATGTCCATACCCTGTTCACTTTCATACCTATTGTCTCTCAGATAAAGGGCTGCATGTGGAGGTGCGTGTAAACAAAGAATGGTTCACAGGCCGTGTCACAGCTGTAGAGATGACCAAGCATGCAGTACGCTGGAAGGTGAAATTTGATTATGTACCTACAGATGTTACACCAAGAGATCGCTGGTAACTACCCACTGTCTTTGGTTGTAGGGGTTTGGGAGAGGCTTCCAGGAAAGTGCTGGGAAAGAGCACCTTATTTTTATTAAAGGCACCTTATTTTTATTTTCATAGAGGCTGAGGAAAGGAATATTCCATTTTTACATTGAGGAAGGTGTGGGCACTAAGTGTTTGGTGAAAGTTGTTTTAACTTTGTAGTTGTACAGGAATTTGGGCAAGTTTGTTGGATCATTTTGAAAGAATCTGTGTGTAATCGGGGAGTCACTGCACATGATGGCAGTGAACAAGGGGTCCGGCAGTGGGTATTGTTGGGCTTATGTCTAATCTGGAAACAGGTATATGACTTCCTTTTGACCCCTTTAGGGTAGAGAAAGGCAGTGAGGATGTACGGTTGATGAAGCCTCCTTCCCCAGAATACCAGAGTCCAGACACTCAACAGGAAGAGGAAGAAGTGGTTGCAGCTGAGCCTTCTACCTCAGACTGTGTCCGAATTGAGCCAGACACCACTGGGCCCAGCAGCAGTCAAGAAACAGTGGATTTGCTAGTCCAGATCCTCCGGTATGTTCTTTTGGTACTTATTAGCAGTTATGATTTCTAATTACTTCAGTTGACAAACAAAACTTTAAAATCAGTCTCTGGCTTCCTATTTTCTCTTGCATAGGAATTGTTTGCGGTACTTTTTGCCTCCAAACTTTCCCATCTCCAAGAAGGAGTTAAGTTCCATGAGTTCAGAAGAGTTGATGGCATTTCCTCTGGTGAGATCAGTGCTCTTCTTTTTAAAACTAAATTTCAAGTGATTGCCTATACATATTGTATGCCAGGGATGAGCATTCAGTTTACATATGAGATCAGATTCTTTAGAAACAGTGGTGTCTGTGGAGAACACATCTGCACCTTGAGCCCTTCAACTACCATAGTCAAGAGTAAAAAGGTTGGAGCAGTACCTATTTCAGCTGACACTCAGCCTTCCAGTGTTTGCATCTCCTTAGATCTGTAAGAGGTTTGTTGCTATTTATTTTCATTCCTTATGTACAGTTAGTTAACATACCCGTTGGTGACAAAGCTTGTTCTCCTTCAAATGGTTGTTTACATACACATTTTCACTTAAGCCCCTATCTTTTTTCCTGGAGACTTGTTCTCACCTTAGCAGTGCCCATGCAGCTTATTTGTATCTGGAATTCTTTGAGAGGTCACACATCCTGCTGTCCTTTTTATCTTCCTTATAACCTGCTTCTCTAAAACTGTATTTGAGAGGAAACTGAGCAGCAGAGTACATATGTTTTGCCTTTTTTTCCATTCTGTGTGGGAGAAGGGGCCAAAGCATCCTTTACAGGTACTGTTAAGGCTGGAAAAAAAAGTCTCTTGTCAGAAGTTTCAGAGGCAGAGCCCACCCACATGGGCAAATGTATATGGAGATAATGCATCTCAAAGACTTTATTACTGGTAAGTAACTTTTCACTAGAAACAGGGTAACAGAGCTCCTGTCCTTTCTCTAGACTCCTCCTTTATGGAGTAACACCCACCACCCCTTAATATTCCAACTTGACTAAGCATATAAAACTTACAAAATTTCTGAATCTGCTGTGCCTACTAACACGTCCATTGCTTTCCTGCCATAGACGGATATAAGGTTAGTCATTGCTTTTGGTGAATCCATGGTGGCTGTTTCTGATCGCCTTGTTTTCCTCTAGGTACTTCACAATAACATATTTACTTGAATATAAGATGATCCCCAATAATTAGTTTTTATGTATAGAAAATTGACAAATTTGTTAAAATTTTCAAGGTATAGAATATAAATATTGGAGGGTAGTTTTGAATCCTATCCCCCACCTCCCTGCCCCAGCTATTACTACAGCAGGGAAGCCACTGGCTGTGGGGTGGAGGATCAGGTGTCCCCCTAGCCCTCTGCCCTACCCACTTCCCCCTGTAGCCTTCCTGCTCCCACTGCCACCTGTACCCCCAGCTCCGCACAGCCTCTGCTTCTTCCCGTTTCCACTCCTCAGTTTCTGCCTCTTCCTCCCCACTCCCCAGCTCCCCTGTCTCTGCCTTTTACCCCTCAGGCTCCCCAGTCCCTGGCTCTTCACTGCCTCTCCCCACACTTACTGTCAGGCACTGCTCAGCTCTGTCATGGATCACAGCACATGGAAGTTCTTGCCTGGCCATGCAGCAGTTTTTGCACTGTTAATTGGATGGGTAAAGGAAGGAGTTTCCTTGTGCTCCAGAACTGGGAGAGACCCTAGCTCAAGCTGGAGCTGAGCTGCATCTGACAGGAGTGGGGATGGGGAAGGGAGTGCAGAAGTTGCAAAGGAGAAGTGAAAGGGAGGCAGAAGGTTTCTGTGGGTCTGACTGGCCTGGGCCCAGGGCCAGAGCAAGAGCTGCAGCATCACCTGTTTCTTCTCTTCCCCACTCTGCCCCTCAGTATGCAATTCTAAAACATGGTGCTTTTTTCCTCATACTAATTGGGGTGGAGGGCTTGTCTTGTATTCAAGCAAATACAGTAGATTCTTTAGGGGCTTGCTCTGTGATGTTTCCAGGTACGAGCTCAAACTGACAGGTCTCTAATTCCCCAGATTCTCCTTCATTATCTTAGAGGAGTTTTATATTTGCCTTTTTCCAGTAATCCAGGATCTCACCAAACATCTGCGAACTCTGAAAGAGGATAGCTGAAAGCTCTAATATTATATCAGTTAGTTCCTTCAGAACCCTAGGTTGCAGCCCATGTGGCCCCATCGACTTGAAAACATCTACCTGAGGTGTGGGCAGTTATTTGAACTGGAGGGCCACTTAAGGAATTTTGATGAGCTGCTGCTGGTGGGAGAGGGGAGCATTTGAGCCTATCTGGCACGGGCCCATCTGCTCCTCACCCAATGCCATCAGACCCCAGGCATGTTGGTGGGGTCTCTAGGGAAATCAGTCTGGGATTGCCATGGGCAGGGCACACTTGGCTGGGTGAATGGGATGAGGCCATGGGCTGGCAGGGAGCGGGATGGGCATAGGTGGAGGGAAGAAATATTATTTGGTGAGACTGAGTACATGCGTGCACATACGCGCATACACAAATGCACAGGGATGGTGGGGGGAGCAGTTCAAGCCCCCGCCAAAGTGAGAGTAGGATAGGGACTGGGGTGAATGGGGCGCTGGGGCAGGTTGTGAGATTTGTGCATGACTCAGAGGCAGGCTGCCGCTGTGGGTGGGGGCTTTGTGCCCTGCTGCCATTGCCTTGGGAGCCACTTACAATACCATGTGTCTGCTGCTGCTGGATGGGCAGGGCATGCAGCACAGCCCGGCAGTGATGGGCACATGGCATTGCATGGCTCCTGCAACAGTGGGCAGCCCACTTCCACCCAGCACAAAAATCTGAGGGGCACATGCCTCCTATACCTCCCCTGTGGAGTGTGCAGCGGTGAGAGCCCCCACGCACTCTTAGATGAGCCACTTGGGTTCCTAATCATCCCATGACCTGCTCTGGGGCTCCATTCATCCCAGTCCCTGCCTCACTCCACCGTGGGGGCCTTGATTTGGCACCCCCTCCCTTCCCCCCTTGCCCTTTCCCCGTCACAGATTTACCTGCCATGCTGGGCAGTTCTCCATATGCCACTGGACTGCGATCCTAGCTGCGTGCAGGCTGTGGCTGCATGTCTGAGTCTGTGCATCCCTCCCCCCTGCTACAGCCACCTGGAGCCCATGCCTGAGCTGCCTTGCAGCCCTCATAGTTTCATAGTAGCTAGGGTCAGGAGGGACCTGAACAGATCATCTAGCCTGACCCCCTGCCACAGGCAGGAATGAATGCTGGGTTTAGAAAACCCCAAACAGGTGATCATCCAACCTCCTCTTGAATTTGCCCAAGGTAGAGGCGAGGACCACTTCTCTGGGAAGCTGGTTCCAGATTTTGGCCACCCTAACTGTAAAATATTGCCTTCTGATCTCTATCCTAAACCTAGTCTCCATCAGCTTATGACCATTGTTCCTTGTCACCCCGGATGGTGCTGGGGAGAAAAGGGCTCTACTTATTTGCTGTTGATCTTCCCTGCTTAGTTTGTAGGCAGCCACCAGGTCCCCTTCAGCCTCCTCTTGCTGAGGCTGAACAAGTTCAGGTCCCTCAGTCTCTCCTCATAAGGCCTGTCCAGCTGCCCTCTCACCTCTGTGCTGCCACCATTGCCCTGTGTTTGAGTGGGCTAAGCCCCATTAGCCCTGGCCTTCTGCTGCTTGTGGGGATGGGTGGGTACAGCTGGGTCTGGGATTCCAGGACAGTGACAGCATGAAGCTGAGGCAAGTGCACGATCTGCTCCCTGCATTTCCCTGCAATGAGCACTGGTTCCACTGGCAGTGTCTGTGCCTGGCCCCTGCCTGTGGAACCAGCACCCATTGTTGGAACATGGAGGGGTGCAGATTGCCCCCACCACATGCTGTCACTGCTCCATGATCCTGGCCCTACCTGCCCATCCCAGATGCTGCACCCTGCCCATCCGTGGCCCTATCCTGTCCACCTAGTCAAGTGTGTCCTGTCCCAGACCAGTCTCCATGGAGACCCCACCCATCTGCCCACTTCATCTGGCACCCCTGGTGATGGGTGTGGGGAAGACAAGCCAGGGTACCCAGGTAGTGGGGCTGGGTCCAACAGCAAAGACAATGGCAGTGGCAGCCAGGCAGAGTGAGCCACTGCCACGGGGGTTGCTGGGAAGCCAAGTCCAGCTGCCCTCCTGCCTCAACAGCAAGACTTTCTTGCCGAACTGCCCTCCATGCTTTGACCACGCAGGGCCAAGGGACCCACTGTGGGCCACATAGAATCCCTTGGCAGGCCAAACCCAGCCCACAGGCCTCATTTTGCCCACCCCTGATCTAACTTGTCTAAGTAATATCTAATTTTACTCTAGGCTATTTGACTCCTTCCCTGCCTTTGCTACCAATTGCACTTGTCATCTGGTAGCTTGCCCCTGTTTGTGAAGACTGAAGTAAAAAATACATTAAGTACATCAGCTTTCTGTGCATTATCTGTTGCCAGATTGCCTTCTGTTTTTCATAAGGCACCTATGGTTTCTTTGCTCTGCCTCTTACTCTCAATGTACTTGTAGAATCCTTTATTCTTTTTTTTCCTTTGCCTTCCTGATGCCTGTGCAATACTTTATACTCTTCCCTAGCAATCAGGCCAAGTTTCCACTTGTTTCTTTTTGAGTTTCAGATCATTGAAGAGATTGCTGTCTAATCAGGTTGGTTTTCTGTTGCACTTCCCATTCTTCGGTTGCATCAGGATAGTTTGTCCTACACACTTAAAAGGTCCTCTTGAAAGTACAACCAGCTGTCCTGTTAGATTTGTTCTTCTGAGTATCCTGCCCTCCAGTCCGCTGAGTTCGTCTGCTTTTCTGAAGTCCAATGTCTTTATTCCTCTGCTCTCTTCCTTCGCTCTATTATTTGGTGGTCACTGTCACCCAAATTACTTTCCACCATCATATTCCAAATCAAGTCTTCACTGTTTGTGAGTAGCAAACTGAAGAGAACTTCCCCCATAGTTAACTTCTCTATCTTCTGTAACAAAAAGTTCTCTCTAACACAGCAAAAAATTGCTGGACTGATTGTGCATTGTTGTGTTTCCTGCTCACCAGGTGTCCTAGTAATTAAAGTCCCCCATGAGAACCTGCAATGCAGGACCTTCTGTCAGTTGTTTAAAGAAGGCTTCATCCACCTGTTCCTCCTGGTTCATAGAATCGTAGAAGTAGGGTCAAAAGGGACCTTGTAGATCTTCAAGTCCAACCCCCTGCCTGGGCAGGAGGGAAAATAGGCTTAACTGACCCCAGCCAGGTAGGCATCAAGCCACTTCTTAAAAGACCCCCAGGGTAGGAGCCAACACCACTTCCCTTGGAAGTTGGTTCCAGATCCTAGCTGCCCTAACCTTGAAATAGTTCTTGCGGATGTCTAATCTTAAACCTACTCTTCAATAACTTGTGGCCATTATTCCTTGTTATCCTGGGGAGTACTAGGGGAAAAAAGGTCTCCCCCAAACCTGTCTGGTCGTCCGTCGTCCGTCCCCCGTCCCCCCCCCCGTGAGTTTGTAGACAGTCACCAGGTCCCCTCTCGGCCTTCTCTTGTGAAGATTGAACAGGTTCAGGTCCCGTAGTCTCTCATTGTAGGGTCTGCCCTGGTCTTTCCCTGGATCATGCAGGTGGCCCTCCTCTGGACCCTCTCAATGTTGTCCACATCCCTCTTGAAGGGGGGTGCCCAGAACTGAACACAGTACTCCAGCTGTGGCCTGACAAGTGTCGCATAGAGGGGGAGGATCACCTCCTTGGCCCTACTCGAGATGCACCTGTGGATGCACGATAGGGGTCTGGTTAGCCCTGCTGACCATGACCTTGAATTGTTGGCCCATGTTCATCTTGAAGTCAGTGATGACTCCAAGATCCCTTTCTGCCTCCATGCTCTCAAGAAGGGAGTTTCCCATCTTATAAGTGTGCTGCTGGTTACTACTGCCCAAGTGCAGC
>JAGPOW010001764.1:954025-966131 GCA_030014935.1 Caiman crocodilus | reverse complement strand
GTGGGAGACAGTGTCAAAGGCCTTGCTGAAGTCCAGAAAGACTACATCCACAGTGACACCTGCATCCAATGCTTTTGTGACCTGATCGTAAAAGGCAATTAGGTTGATCTGATATGACCTGCCTCTAATGAAACCGTGCTGGTTGCCCTTGAGCATCATCCCCGATGCCGGCCCATCACAGATGTGTTCTTTGATCACCTTCTCAAAGATTTTCCCCAGGATTGAGGTGAGACTGTCAGGCCTATAGTTGTCTGAGCCCTCCCTCCCTTTTTTAAAGGTGGGGACCACATTGGTTATCTTCCAGTCATCTGGCACCTGGCCCGAGCACAACAAGTGCTTGTAAAGCCGTGCCAAGGGCTCAGCAATAACCCCTGCTAGCTCCCTCAACACCCTGAGGTGGAGAGCATCTGGACCTGCTGCCTAGAACACGTCCAGCCCCTCCAGAAGCACTCTAACCCAGTCTTTCTCAAACTTAGGTCTGGAGGAGTTCCCCTCGACTCTGTCTTGAAACATGGTAAGGGAGTCCCGGTCCCTGTACAAGAAGACAGAGGTGAAGAATTTGTTAAAGAGGTCTGCCTTCTCCTCTAGCAATCACCAAATTGCCCAGCGCATCTTGTGGGAGCCCCACATTTCCTGGTGCCTTCTTCATCCTCCGTATATATTTGAAAAAGGACTTTTTATTATCTTTGATCTTGGACGCTAGTCCTAGCTCTGTGTCCACCTTAGCTTTCCTAACAGCCCCCTACAGGCCCAAGCAGTGGAAGTATACTCTTCTTTGGAGATAACCCCCCCATTTCCACCGGGTGTACTTCGCCTTTTTGGCAACCAGGCATTCCCGGACTTCCTTGGTGAGCCAGGGAGGCTTTGGGGCACTCTTGCCCCCCTTGCTTCTTGTTGAGATTGTCACCCCTTGGGCCCTGAGTATCTTCTCCTTAAAGCATGACCACTCATCTTGGGTACTGAGTTCCCCTGCCCTTGAGAACCCCAGAGCCTCTCCCACCAATCTCCTCAACTCATTGAAGGTGGCCCTTTTGAAGTTTAGGGCTACCACCTTGCTACAGGCCCTTGACACCCTGCCCCGGATGATGAATTCCATGAAGTGATGATCGCTGTCACCCAGGTGGTCAAGGACCTAGAGGCCCCTTACCAGATCATCACCTGTGGCCAGGACCAGGTCCAACAGGGCATTTCCTCTGGTGGGACTGTGCACCTCCTGGGTTAAGTGGAGGTCCTATATCTCTGCCAGGAACCTCCAGGAACAGTCTGACCTGGCTGACTGCTCCTCCCAGCAGATGTCCGGGTAATTTTAGATCACCCATGACAACTACATCTCTTGCTTTAAGTGCCTCTGCAAGCTGGCCCAAAAATTTCCGATCCAGCTCTTCCCCTTGGTTGGGGGGACTGTAGTAGACCCCCACCATTAAATCCCTCTCCCCACGACCCTCTTGTATCTTGACCCAGAGCACTTCAGCTTGCCCCTCTTCTGACCCCATTTTGCTGGCAGAAGATGTGTATTACTCTTTGACATAGAGCGCCACCCTCCCTCCCTCCCTTCCTTCCTTCTCTATCCCGCCTGTAGAGCCTATAGCCCCTAATGCTAACTGCCCAGTCGTGGGATGACTCCCACCACGTTTCTGTAAGCCCCACTATGTCTGAGTTTGAACTGGCTATTCTGAGGGCGAGTTCTTCCTGTTTGTTCCCTGGTTTGACGGCCTGTAGCAGATGCCCACCTTGCCACCTCCCCGCACTTGCTGTTCTCTCTCACCTTTACCCAGAAACTTTCAACAGGCCTACCTCCTGCTTTGCACTGCATCTCAGAACATATGTACAACTCCTTTATATATAAGACAACACAGACTCCTTTTTCTTCTGCCTATCCTTCCTGAACAAGTTACACCCATCCATGTCTGTACTTCAGTCATGTGAACTATCTTACCACATCTTCGTAATCCCAAATACATTATAATTCCTCCACTGTACTAGGACCACAAATTCTTTTTATTTATTCCCCATGCTTTTTGCATTAGTATAAAAATAAGTATTATAAACAGTAATTTGTGCGTGTGGGTTAGTTCAGGTATCTAACTGATGGTCCTAAATTTTGACTGTCTTATCTGAATTAGACTGTTCTCAGTGATGGCAAATGACAGAAGAGGGAGCAGTAGTCTCAAGTTTTACAGCAAGGGGAGTTTAGGCAAACTTTCTCACTAGGAAGGTGGTAAAGCACTGCAAGAGGTTACCCAGAGAGGTTGTGGAATCCCCATCCTTGGAAGTTTTTAAGACCTGACCAGATAAAGCCCTGGCTGGGATAATATAGTTGCAGATGGTACTACTTTGAACAGGGAGTTGGACTAGGTGGCCTCCTGCGTTCTTTTTCAAGCCTAATATTCTATGATTCTCACCAAGAACTTTGCTAAGGCTTCTGCTATTGCTTCACCTTTGTCCAGTTTTTATCTAGGTCCCCATTTTCTTTACTTACCTTTGGGGTTTGTCTTCATCTGCTGGTGAACCTAATTTAAAGCTCTCCTTATTAGTTTAGCAAACCTGTACACGTATGGGTCATCCTTTTCTTTGTCAAGTGGACCGTATCTTCCTCAGTAGTCCTTGGAACACCACCCTGTGGTCAAGGAACCAAAAGCCAAACTGGCAACACCATCCATCTATGCAACCATGTGTTGATCTCCTGGATGTGTCTGTGTTCCTAGCCAGACCTTTACCCTTGACTGGGAAGATCAATAAGAATATCACCTGGATTCTTGTACCCAGAGCCATGTTAGTGACTTTTGGTCTGCTCAAGGTTACTCCTAGCAGTGTCATTAGTATCTATGTGGATGAGCAGCAGGGGATAGAAGTCAGAGGGCCAGATAAGTCTCGGCAAGCTTTCCATGATGTTTCACATATGGCTTCCTGAAAGGTGGCAGACCTCGTGAGCCAACAGGTCTGGCCAACAAATGGATACCTTCATTACCTGCAGGAAGGGGGTAACCAACCACCATCCATCCCTGCTTCTTGGCATCATTGGTCTGGATCAGGGTGGGCAATTATTTCAACTAGCAGGCTGCTTAATGAGTTTTGGTGAATTGTCGAGGGCTGCAAGGGTAGCCCCAGCCATGACAGGTGCCCTGCCCCCTGGTTGTCATCTTCGGACCAGAAGTCCCACCCCTAAACCCTGACTTTTGCCACCAGAAGTCCCTCTCCTTGCCTCCTGGAAGTACTCCTTTTGGAAGGAGAGGTTTGTTGTCTTGCAGCCAGAAAAAAAACAAATCATATGCTAAAAGTCAAACATCTCCTATAACATTTTAATTTTATTATAAAAATATGTTTGTCATGATTTGTGTTTGCATACTGTATATAGGGGTGATTATAAAAGTAAAACTTTATTTTTGAGTTATTATGCAAATTGTGGGTGGGGGTGTCGGTATGGTTGGGTGTTTGGTGAGCTGTGGAGAGATTGTGAGGAGAGGTGTGGCTATGTGTGCTGGGGCAATAGGGTATGTTGGGGGGTGTATATGTGTGGGGGCTGGGAGCAGGGTGTGGGGCTTGTGGGGTGTGAGGGAGGGTTGGGAGGTGTGGGGCTTGTGGGGTGTGAGGGAGGGTTGGGAGGTGTGGGGACCCCCTACACACTGCCCCATGATGCACAGCCCTGGCTGCTGACTGCAGCAGCAAGAACAAGCAGCGGTCGCTCATGACCTATGCAGGTGCTGCTGCCCAGCAGTGCATGGCTCTGGCCAGTGCTGCACATGGTGGCAAGGAGTGCAGCCAGGCCAGTCCACCTCTTGCATGGATCTCTGCATGGCGCACGTGCAGCTCCTGGCACCCGCATGCCACTTGGGGAAGCCCCACCTGATGGAGTCGGCTGCCTTCTTTGCTCCCTGCTGTACATGTCCCTGAACTCGGCCAGAAGTGGAGGGGAGCCCTCCCCCCTGGTTCCTGGCAGAGTCTGGGGACCTCCACAGAAGCAAGTGACAAAGGCACCTGGCTCTATTGGTCAGGGCTTCCCTTGGTGATGTGTGAGTGCTAAGGGCTACAGGTGCACTGCAAGGAGCCCTACATGATAAAGGTGGGTTAGCCTGGCTGCGTTCCTCGCTACTGCATGCAGTGCTGGCTGGAGCCATGAGCTGTCTGGATGGCACTGCCTGTGGGGGCCCTGAGCACCAGCTGCTGCACCATGACGGGAGGGTTTGAAGGGTCCCCACATCCCCCCCCCCCCCCAACCTTCCTTCACGCTCTCACCCTGCCTGCCCAAGCTCTGTGCTCTTGCCACCCTCCTGGGGCTCTGCATTTCTGCCAGCCCCACATTCCATGCATGCTCCCATTGAGCTACAGCTCCCGCACCGTAACCCATGCTGCTTCCCTCTGTGGTGCCTGGAGCAAGCAGGATGCTGGGGAAGCCAAGCAGGCCTTTTGGTGGCTGCAGCAGTTGAATCTCTGTGCTTCCCATCCAGAACCTGTGTGCTGGCTGAGCCGGGCCCTTCTTCCCACAAAGATGGAGCATTGCATGTGGGCTTGGTGGGGTACAGTTAGTTGGTGGGCACCCGCAGGCCAGATGAAATTGCCTAGTGGGCTGAATGCATCCTATGGGCCATACTTTTCCCACCCCTGTTCTTGATCCTCCCATCTCTAAGGGTGTATGGTGTGGCCTCTTATGCTGGAGTAGGCTCTTCATCTGATACCAGGTCTTCATACCTGTTCTCTAGCTGGACAGCCTCAGGTTCAGAAGAGAAGTGCTGTCTGTTGCCAGAAGTTACAAGCTGCCACTTCTCATCTTCCTTGACTACCTGAATGTTCCAGTTTCGTCTATGGCTGTCCCTCTTTGATATGGAAAGTCTCTGTGCACTGAAGGTCTCATACTCAGAGATGCTTCTGAACCTATCCACATGCTCCTGCAGCTCTCTTACCTGGTTCCAGAAAGAATCCATCAGGAGGCACCTCTCACTGCAAGCACTCCCCCACCTGTCTGTCCTTGGTAGAGACATGCAGTCTGTGGTTGCTGCAAAGTCAGACCAGAACCTGGATGGGAATCCTTGGCGGTCATTGGATGCACGTGGACAGAGCCTGCACAATACAAACAGGAAGAGCTGGCTTTGGTATTGAAAAAGCTTCCAGATATTCTGTTGATTCTCTTGGTAGCTCCTTTTTCTTCTGCTTCCTGAAAAATTCCCTCATTCTCCTTTACCTACTTCCAGTGCCTATGAAGGAAGGGTAAGAAAGAAAGAGTCTGGTCAAACTCCTCAGTACACTTTCCACTCAGTATTTGAGTGCCTGTTCACTGGTTCTGCTGTTGCTGGCTCCTGTGTGTCACTGGATTCTGGCTAGCTTTAATCTTTCCGCCTAACCAATCTCTGCCTCCTTGTTCACCTACTATCAGCTGCTGGGCTTAGCAGCTGAGAGCTTCTGTTTACTCACTTTACTGAGCAGCCTTGAAAAACAGCTCCCAAAATGAAGCTACACCACCAAGCCCAAACTTGGCAGGTCTTCCTACTCACAGACCCTCTCCCTAGGCAACCACAACTTCCTGCTCCTCTCCCA
This sequence comes from Caiman crocodilus, assembly GCA_030014935.1. NCBI lineage: Eukaryota > Metazoa > Chordata > Crocodylia > Alligatoridae > Caiman > Caiman crocodilus. The sequence continues at coordinate 960,602 of JAGPOW010001764.1, read as the reverse complement.
AGGACAGATCTTACCCAGACTTCCATCTTTGCTGGTCCTGGTGTCACTGGCACCTGTGTGTTGCTGGTGTCTTGCCTGTTAATTGATATTTTCTCCCCCCTGTATTCCTGCCAGCATTGGTTATGCAGCTCCTTGGTATAGATGCCATGGCCACATGACAAAATCTGGAAAGAGTATTTTTGAGCATCTTTTAGTTACTCTGTTAAAGTGGGCTTTAAACTAAGTCTTACGGGGGATAGTGAACAAAATTCACTAGTCACATGGCATTCAGTTCACGAAGAGAAGAAGCCTAATTTGGGGGAAGGGATAGAGAACCATATAGAAGAGGAAAACAAGCAGGTCAGAATACAAAGTATCTTATGTGCATGTATACAAATACAAGGAGTACAAGATCAAGTAGAATGATCTAGAAGTTGTAATCTGTAAAGAATATGACTTAATTAGTATTACAGTGACTTGGTGGGACAAAGCATATTGCTAAATATCAACACTGAGGGGAATATTCTGTTTTGCTAAGATAGGTTTGGGGAAGGAGGAGGTGGTACTGTACCATACATCCAAAACATTTGTGCTTGTTCTCAGGTCCAGGAGGAGGGAAACAACAACTCTGAGGCTAAAAATAGATTTCACTGAATGAAGGGGATCAGCTGTGCTACAATGTGCTGTTCCACTTGGTGAAACACATTGCCCCTTGTCCCATTATTGATGGTGCAGGACAAGGGGTGTTGTGATCTCCCTGCTTTCCCCACTGCCCCAGACCCATGGCACTGATCTGGAGCAGCAGAGAAAGTGGGATTTTTTTCCCCCACACAGCCACCCCCATAGGGCTGGCTGCACAGGGAAAGTGCCACAAAGTAATAGGCATCCTCCACAATAAAGCAGCAGTCTGTTACTACCTCTTGTGCCACTGATTTGCCTGTAATGCGGCACAACAAAGGGTAAGGACATAAATTTGCTCAGCATTTGTATCACCTCAGACATTTTTCTGAGATGTCAGACAATGTCTATTTTCACCCCAATATGTCTGAGTGACAATAAAGGGGGAAAAGAACAGTTATTTAATGTCATAGTTGGGGTGTACTGCGGAGTGCCATGTCAGGAAGCAGAGGTGGATGAGGCACTCCTTCAAGAAGATAACTAGATATAGGATTTATAAATAAATACATATTCTGTTCCTTGGTGTCCAGGCTCTCAGAAATTTTGTCTAATCACTAGTTATATCAGTACAGTTCCAAATGTGTACGTTTATAATGTATATAGATGCATATTTGGGGGATTAGCCAAATTTGATCAATACTGGATTTTTTATTCTTGCTGAACTACTCATTGGTTTCCCTAAACCTTCAGTCCTTCACCCTAGGACCATGCAATTTTTTTTTAAGGTGGTAAAGTTTCTTTAAAGATCTCGGCCATACCTCTTCACAAGTAAGAAGATGCTTAGGATGTCCATACTGATGGTGGTAATTGGGCCTGGGGTGGGCCAGTAGGGGGCACTCCTGTGCTAAGCCACCTGCCTCACTGTACCTGACCAGAAAAACAAGTCTCAAGTGCCTCCCCTCGGGTATCTACATCTGGCCAACCCCCTTCCTGGAGCACACCTGCAAGCCTGGTATAACTACTGCCACCACCCAGGGTCTGGTCTTTGTCTGGGCTCTGTACCTCCCCCCCGGGGTACACAGCCCTTGTAGACCTTGAGGGTGCTTAACCTACCGTGAGATCTTGGGGTGTTTTCTTTAGCCTGAAGCATAGAAAGTAGCTTCCCTTAGCCAAGCAAAGGGAACAAAAAGCCTTGCACAGTCCTTCTCAAACATCTACTGCCAGTCTTGCTATGATAGATAGCTTCATTGATTGGAGAAGGAAGGCATAGGGAAGGATTACAAACCAAAAGGAATCTTGAAAGAAAACAGTACAAGGGGCTTGTTGGCCTTTTCAGTACGCTTCTAGAACACTAGGGGCTAAGGTGCTGGCTACCATTCAGATAAGTTACTCACAGCAATATCCAGAGGATTCTGGAGGAACCCAGCTTGATTCAGTGACCAGAAGATGTCTGCCTATCCCAAGATAGATGGACCCTATTTATAACCTTTCCGACCTCACCACCTGGACCCAGTCAACATCGGGTATTTTCTGAGCATCACTGATGCTGGCCAGTGAGTCAGCCCTCACCTTGAGGAGGAACCACTGCTTTAGGACTGCCCTGCCAGGTCAAAGGCAGGAAGTTTAACAATAGCCTGGCCACTGGGAGAGGGAATCTCCCCCTCCCCAGGGAAGCCCTTAGGCAACTTAGCCCTTAGGTGGTTGCTTAGCAATTGGGTTGAGAGACATGGGCAGAGAGAGACAGAATGGGAAAACAGACAATCCAAAAAGAGGGGGCTGGAATGGAGTTCTTTCACACCTCCCCCCCACCCTTTCCTTTGAAAGTCCAGGCCCATTGCTTTACGGAACTGTGGGCATGGGCATGCTTCATCTGGAAGGGTTATCTTCCATACCCAAAGAGAAAGGGCACAACACATAAGACTGGCCCTATCAACAATATACATAGAGCATAAGGGTAAGTTGGGGTTGTCCCAGTGCCAGAGTGCGTTGAAGTGGTTTGGCATATTGCAGTCCATTACCCAGAGTCTTTTCTAGAAAGTGAATCTGCTACCACGTTCTGGCTTCCTTTTGATGTGTTTGGCAGTTAACATTGGCAATGTATAGGAGGTGCACGTGGGTGCATGTGCACCCCCTGAGCTTGGCAGTGCACCCCCTGCAAACAGGTGCCATCAACACTGCCGGTGGTTGCCACTTGCTGCCTGCCCCCCACCCCTGCTGACACTGCCGACAGTGTCTGCGGGTGGTCGCTGACTGCCACAAACACTGCGGGCAGTTACCACCCCACCCACCCGCCAACAGCGCTGCTGCTGCCTGCAAGAGCTCACTGTGCCCCTCCCAACCTCCAGGGGCATGTGGCATTCATGGTGGTTAAGTAGAACTAAAGCTGCAAGGCCTATCTTTGAAGATTGGCATTGGTGCTCTGCATCGTCTGCAGCCATTGAAGTGGGGCATGATCTGATAGGACAGTGAAGTGCTGTCCCCACAGATGGGACCTTAGCTTGTTCAGCACCCAGATGATTGCCAAACACTCCTTTTGAATAGATGACAGGTTCCACCCATGGGGAATCAACTTCCGGCGCAAGTAAGACACAGGATGTAATGTCCCTTCATGATCTTGCAGGAGTATAGCTCTAAGTCCCGTGTCTGAGGCATCAGTAGCCAACGCAGAAGGGGTTTTCATAGTTTGGTGCCCTTAAAATTGGCTGTTTGATCAGGGTAGCCTTCAAGGTGTTAAATGCCAGTTGACATCCTGGCATCCAGACTACTCGATCACAGTTGTCCTTTTTTGTCAGCTCATGCAGGGAAGCTGCTGTCGCTGTAAAGTCAGGGACAAACCTCCTGTAAGACCAAGGAAGGCCTGCTTCTTAATTTGTGGGAGTGGCCAGTCTCTAATGGCTTCGATCTTGTCCCATATGGGAGTGATCATGCCTCCACCCACACGGTGTCCCAAATACACCACTTCAGATAATGTCGGCTTGCACGTCTTTGCTTTCATTGCAAGTCCGGCCTGCTTGATCTTATCTAACACGATGGTTAGATGAATCAGGTGTGATTCAAAGTCTTGACTGAAGATGGTGATGTCGTCCACATAGGCCACTACAAACTGATCACATCCTTGTAGCAAATTATTAATTAGCTTCTGAAAAAAAGTGGGAGAATTGCGTATAATGAAAGGTAAAATAGCATACTCAAACAGTCCCAAAGGAGTGGTAAAAACAGGCTTGGCTATGACGTCTGGATCCAGTGCCATCTGCCAGAACCCCTTAGATAGATTGAGAGTAGAGATAAGCTTAGCTTGGCTCAGAGTATCAAGTGGAGAGTCCATCCAGGGCATAGGGTGAGCGTTGGGGGTGGTAATAGCGTTCAGCTTCCTATAGTCCACACAGAACCTGATGGTCCCATCCTGCTTCCAGATGAGTACCACAGGGCTAGCCAGGGGCTCACCAAAGGCCATATTAACCCCAGCTCTAGCCTATCAATGAGCTCACGCTTTATCTCTTGCAGCACCTTCTCATTGATTGGGTAGAGCATTAAATGAATGGGGCAACGGCTGCCCATGTCTATAGTGTGTACCGCCAGGTTCGTTTTACCTGGTTTGTTTGAGAACATTGTCTCAAAGTCTTTGTGAGCTGCACGCAGCTTGTCCTTGTCCTGGGAGGGCAGACGGTCTGGCTTGGGAAGTTCCTTTGTTCTTGCCTGTTTCCAGTCAGTACACAGGACTGGCTCCTCTGGGTCCTGAGGTGATTCCTCAATGGAGGAAATCCAAAATACAACATCACTTCTGTCATAATAGGGTTTAAGCGTGTTTACATGTACCACCTTAAGCCTTTTGCCTGTTGCGCTCATGGCTACTAGATATGTTACATCATCCAGCTTGTTGTCCAAGGTGACCTTCCCAAGCTGGTTGCAGCTTGTCTGTCTTTAGTGGCAAGAAAACCATAACCTTATCCCTTGGTTCAAAGGTATGCAAGCAATTCCCTTTATCATACCAGGCACTGCTTCTCTTGGGTTTGGGCCTGGGCCAGGGAGTCTCCAACCACCTTCATCATATCAGCTAGCTTTTGGTGAAAACTTAGCACATACTTTACCACAGATATTTTAGAGGAGGAGATTTTCCCTTCCCGCTGCCATGAACGTCAATTCAGCGTCTATTTAGCTTCAGACTGTGTGTGTAGGGCAGACTGAGATATGAACTCTCGCGAGATCTAGGTCTTTTTCAGCAGTACCACTTTGTCAGAAAGGAAGCTTTGCCCCTTCCAATATCAGATCAAGTACTCCACCCTACTTTCTGGAGGAAACGACACACTTTTCATTGAGACTTCAGCTTTTTTTAAGGAGAGTGGCAGCAATTTTAGGAACCAGGCAGGAGTAAAAGATTCACAAAACTGTGATCAGATCAGAAAAAGATGCACAAAACTGTGTATAATCTACCAAATGTGGCAAGTGCTCCTGATTGGTGAAACCAGGTAAAGTGTTAAGGTTTATCTCAAGAAATGCTATACTAGCAGAAACATATTGATGGCAAGAACTTGCAAGATGCTGTATGTTCTATTGACATAGTCACTTGGAAATGACCTAGGACATGATCATGTGTTAGTCCTAGTGGCTACAGTTTTTGAAAGATATCTGAAGCACAATTGAGGACTTAGCCTTTCAGAGGTGATAGCTTGTTGTCAGAGAAAACTGGTGGTGCCCCAAGAACACTAAAAGTATCTAGGGCTGCAGTCCGCTCCTTGAGTCTTTAACACTGGCTCCAAAGAAAACACATTATGAATGTGGACATTCTTTTATTCTTCTAAGGATTCATAGCAAATATTGGTACAGATCTATGCTAGCAACAGCTACAGGCTCTGCCCACCAGAGCTATTTTAATCTGAACAGTTATTCTGTCAGGTGAAAAGCAGTCTGTTGCTACTTTTGAATTCATCTAGGATCTTCCCTTTCTTTATGACATGGTTCATCTGTTTCCTCTGTGCTGTAACTTCAGAAAGGTAGGTTCTGGATGTTATGGAAGTAGGATACACTGTTCAGTTCAACCCTATGTCTTATCCCTGCCTGCCTTTCCCATCTATAATTAGAACCTCTTGTCATGTAATTGCTCACTTTAAGAAGTATAGTCTGTACTGGATTTTGGAGTTGTAGAGGAAATCCCTGCACAGAACCGGGAGAAGTTTCAATTCCTGATGCTTTCCTAAAAGAAAAGTGATTTGAGACCTCTTGGACCTCAGAAAGGTTAAACGTTCATAAAGAACATAGGGAGACCATCTTGAACTCTTCTGTCATTTGTTCTCTAGAGTTTTGAGACTGGAATACTCCCCTATAGGCCATGGATGTGTGAATTATCCAGATAAGGAAAAACCTGTTCGCTTGAGTATTAAGGATGAACTATCCCCATCATTATATATTTTATAAAGACCCTTGGGGCTAATGACAGGCTGAAAGGAGTTGTATAATAATGAACACTTCAACTATAAATTCCAAGTATTTCCTGTGACTCAAATGAATTATAGATGGAAAAATGGAGCTACTGCTCCAGAGCATGTCAAAGTCCAGGATCTGATAGTCTTCCTTCTGCTTCCCTGGTTGGGAATTTTTATATGCTTTTCACTCCACAGAATTTTGGAATGTGGTTTCACTAAGACCCAAGGTAATAAGGAAACTGAAGTAATATCATGTCATACTCATAGTACCAGCTTGATTGATGCAGTAATCTGTGAGAGTTCTCCCTCCAAGAACCCATAGCACTTCTGCAAGTCAGGGCTCGCTATCACATAATAACAGCTAGCTCGTACATCTGGACCTTTGCACTTGCAGAAAAAACCCTTTGGAAGATCTTGCTATAGCTAAGTCCAGAATATCTTGATCAATAGATATTCCATTTGTTGCCTTGTTGGACCTGGTGCTGGCCACGGGTGACGACCTGGTGAGGGGGCTGCGGGTGCTGGATCACCTGGGAGACAGTGATCATCGCTTGCTGGAA
>JAGPOW010001764.1:934233-953925 GCA_030014935.1 Caiman crocodilus | reverse complement strand
GGGTCATCTGACCCCAGTGCTCTTTCCTGCCAAGGCAGGGGGTCGGACTAGATGATCTGCCCAGGTCCCTTCCGACTCTAGACACTATGATACTATGAATAGCAGAAAGTAGTCTGAGAGTTTGTCTTGCAAAAAAAAAAAAAAAAAGTTTTTCTCTCTGGGTTGGAGTTGAACCATCCTTTCTCCCTCTTAAATGAAAATTACAATTACTTTGCAATATTTGCATCACCCAAAAGATTAGAATTAGAGTCCATTTAGCTGCAGTGTTAGCCAAATATCATTCCATATGGGGCCTGTCAGTCCTACATTCTATCACGCTTCCCATTCTGTGTATACTTAAAAAAATATTTTCTTTTGCCTCCAGAATAATTCATGAAGTTTATGATATTTTTGCCAAGGAAATAAATTGCTTATTAGGAGTGCCTAGGTGTTTCTGCCACTAAATCAGTGAGGAAAAAAATGGAATGGGGAGGTGAAGGGGCTTGAGAATGTTGTGTCTTCAAACTAAAGGTAGTTTTAAAATTATTTCTGAGTCTTGGGCTGTGCTGTTTGAGGAATAGGAAAATCTACAGGAGATGGATTAAGAAACTTATGTTGTACTTCTGTCTTATTTTTTCTTGAGTTGTGTCATATTTTAGGTGTCTGAAGTCCCTCTATTATGTACAGATTGCAGCTGCTTGAGAGGAGAGGGGATCAGAAAACTGCTTTCTAGATCTTCCCACATGTCATAAGGTACTTACTCCTTGTTTGTATCCCACAGAAAGAATATTTCAAACAATATGAAGTGGGTCTGCAGAACTTATGTAATTCTTATCAGACTCGTGCTGATGCTCGGGCTAAAGCGTGCGAAGAAAGCCTACGCAATTCAGAGGAAAAACTCAAGGAGACAGAAGAGAAGCTCCAGAAGCTGAGAACTAACATTGTGGCATTGCTACAGAAAGTGCAGGAGGTAGGTGAGACAACAGGTACCATATGAGAATGACCACACCATTACTAGATGCCATTGGCTTGAGACTTGTTTAGTTAGACATTGACAGAAAGTCTAGTCCAGGATTTGATTGCATTTTAGCTCTATCATCTGTCTGAAGCAACTCAGACTCAGAAGTATTTAAGTGCCTAATTGCTGCTGGTATCTATCTTTTGAAGATCTAGTCTTCAGTATTCTGCCTTGGCTGATGGGAGTTGAATTCTTAGGCCTGAATTGTCACTTATTTATGCTTTGTACATGAACGTACAGTGCTACTTCATGGTGTGAATAAGGAATTCTGATTTATGTTCCCTTTTCTAGGATTCACTAACTATACTAAGGGACATGGCAAGGAAGGATATTTTAGACTTTTCTTTGCTGTGACATCAGGGATTGAATGTAAAATACTGTATTTATTTATAAGACAGGTTTTTTTCCCCCCATTTAACGTTGGTGTGGGATAGTCCCTCACCTTGCAGTTGAGCATAAGACAGCGGCAGGCAAGGGTTCAGTCTAGAGCTGGAGCTGCAGCTGGTACTTGCCCCCTTCTGCCTTTGCATGCCTAGGCACACTTCCTCATAGCCCCCAGTCTCCCCCCCATGCTGCTCTCCACCTTTCTGCCACGCTGCTTACCTTTTGTTCTGTGCTGGTGGCAGGCTCCATCCTCGCTGCAATCTGGAACATGTAGCATGTGCTCCAGCCCAGCCTTGTAGCAGAAGTGCCAGCCCCACACTGCTAATACATATATGGGCTGGAGTCATGCTCTTTGCCCTAGGCTGCAGCAGGGATGTAACCTGCCAATGCAGAGCAAAGGTAAGGGGATAGGGAGTGACTGGGGGGTAGGAGGAAGGGAAGAGCAGGGACCTGAGCCTGCAAGGGGCAGAAGCAATGTGGAGAGACAGGCAAAGGAGGAGAACAGGGGAAGGGGGATTGAGGCAACCTGAGACTGCTGGAGTGGGGATGGGGCAGGCACAATGGTGGGATAAGTGGAGGGGATGGGTAGCAGGGGGCAAGTTACTTGCCTCTCACTCTGACTGCCCCACTGCCTCCACACTGCCTGCTCCCTACCATCGGCCCCCCACTACCTGCCCTTCCCCCTTACAGCTCCATACTACATGCCCCCCTACTGCCTCTTCCACCGCCTGCACCATTACGGCCCCTCTCATCACCTCTGCCCCCACTGCCTGCAGCATGAAAAAGGTATACAGAACCCACATAAAGCAAGGGAAACCTGTATGTGAAAGTTCACTCTGATGCGATGACCCTTTTTATACCAAAAATTCATTATATGCAAGGTAAATTCACTCTTATGTGATCAGTGTGTGCAGCTGCAGTCAGCTGCTTTGTGTGGTGCACTGTGGGAGTGATGTGCACCAAAATATAGGCTTCTGTGTGGATCTGTGCTCTTCGCTTGTTGCCTGTGACATGTGTTTCCATTATGGTAACATTCACCACCACCTTATGCTTGTGTGTAGTGTCTGCTGTTGCTAAGTACCTAAATTGTCTTGTAAAAGTGGTAGAAGTGGGTCTGGAGGTTAGTATGGTTGAGGTCTTGAAACGTATCCCTATTTGTGACATTGTGAAGTGGGTGGTCTTTATGCGAATTCAAGTTATGCACTGTTTTCCAGGTACAGCAGAAAATCAGGGAAACCTGTCATAAATACCATATTTTACAGTGTACAAGTCAACACTTTTAAAAGTCAACCCTCATATGTCCACTCAAAGTTTAAGATTTTCATAGAATCTGTGTATAAGTTGACCCTGCCTCACCAGGAGGAATGTCAGGAGGGTGGCGGCTGTGCTTCTGGTGGAAGAAGGTGGTAGGAACAGCAATGTGAAGTGGTGGAAGGCTGGACAGGTTTCTGTGAGAATTGGATCAGGCACCTCCAAGCTCAGGCAGCACCCAGTCCACTGGCAGCCTGCCCAACTGAGCCCAGGGGGCACTGCTGCTGCAGAGGGAAGGACCTCCCCCTTGCAGCTCAGGGGCTGCCTGGCCTGCCGGCAGCTCCCTCCCCTCCCCCCCCAAAGGGGGAGGGGTGGCCAGGCTCCACCAAAAGCAGAATCAGGCGCCTTGACTTTAGCAGGCTCCTGCAGCCCACAGGATGCCTGGTGCTGCCCGGGAAGGGACTGCCTTGCCCCATGGGCAGCGAAGGGTGTTGGGCAGGAGCCGGGGGAGGCTAGGGGTGTGGGTCAGGGCAAGGTGCTGCCCAGGCTTCTAGTGTCTCGTATGCCATCTCTGCTGCCTTCTCCAACTGCCAGTGCACCCTGCTACCTTCCTACTGCTCCCCTGTGCTGCCCATGGAACAAAGCAGTCCCTTCCCAGGCAGCACCAGATGTCCTGTGGGCTACAAAAGCCTGCTAAAGACAGAAGTAGTGAGGGGCCTGATCCTTTTTTTTCAGTGGAGCCTGCCCCCTCTTCCCTCCACAGCAACAGTGCCCCCCCCACCATCCCCACCCCAGCTATGTGCTGCCCAAGCTCCCAGGGTCCCAATCCAACTTCCCTAGAACTTGCCAGCATGCCACTTGCCTCCCCATGCAGCAGGCAGCCAGCGTGGGACCTGGCTGAAGTATTGATATGAAATTTAAGGGTAAATTTGGGGGGTTCAGACCTTGACTTATTCACTGTGAAATATGGTAAATAATTATTTTATGTATAGAATCTAATTATTGAGGGCATATTAAATTCAGGATCGTCTTGTATTTGGGTAAATATGGTATAATTTGTAGGCTCATCCTCTGAGAAGAGTTGATTCATAACTCTATAGGGAGGGGGTGGGTAATTATCTTGGCTTGTAGGGTGGCTTAATAAGTTGGTGAGGTGCCAGGGGCTGCAAGGGTAGCCCTGCCCCTTGACAGATGCCTCACATCCTGGTTGCCACCTTGGGATTAGAAGTTCTGCCCCATAACTCCTAACCTTTGCCACCAGAAGTCTCATTCCTTGCCCAGGAAGTATTCCTTTTGGGAAGGTGGGATTGCTTGTTTATTGCGTGGGGGTTGTTGAGGGGAGTATGAGGTTGAGTGGTATGGGGGTGAGATGTGGGTATAGTGGGAGTAGGGTATGGGTGGATGGTGCAGTGTGTTTGAGGTGTGAGATGTGGGACAGTTTTTTTGGGGGGTGTGCATGCTTGTGGGTGGGTGTGGGATGTGTGCATAGGTATGATCGTGTGTGTGGTTGGGGTATGGGACTGTTGGGTGCATGTGTGGATATGGTGGGGTATATGGGTGCATATGTGGGGTGTGGGTAGGCTGGGTGTGTGCGTGTAGGGATTTTCCTCCCCCTGCCCAGTTTCCCCCTCCCCGTTGACTTTGTGATTTGAACCCATCCCCTTTGCAAGGGGAAGAGGGTGCAGGGTGAGTGGGGTGAGGATCATCACTGCCTTTCTGCCTTGCAGTGTGCTGCAAAGGAGTTGGAAAGTAGTTGCCACTAGGCTGGTGGGCAGCAAGAGAAGCCCCTGGGAGAGAAGGGAGAAGGGGCAGTGACCTGGGCCTGGCACTGCCAGGCTGGCTCTCTTGTTCTCTGTCCTATACCTGCTCAGTGGGGTTGCAGCTGAGCCCATGCTGGCTTCTGCTGCTGCTGCTCTTGCCCAACCTGCCTGTTCCTTGCCTGCTCGGCGGAGCTTTGTGAGCAGCCGAGCTCCTTGACCGCTCCATCCATACGCTCCCCAGCCCAGCCATGCATGAGCAGAACCAAAGTGGACTGCAGGCTGGGCCCACCTCCCCACTCCCCTCAATGCTGCAGCTTCCCCTCCCTAGGTGCCCAGAGTGCAGCAGGGACAGGAGTCGTCTCTGGAGGCCAAATGAGCCCAGCAGTTCCCCAGATGCCTACAGCAGCAGCTGTACCCCTGGGCTGGAACTTGGGACCCTCCAGTGGGGGAGGCTAGGAGCACAACACATGCTGCCCAGGTAGGATTGGATGGGACTCAGCCCCAAGCGGAGTGCAGCCACTAGCCGAGCCAGATGCAGTTAATTGGTGGGTAGGCTGCATGTGGGTCTGATCCCAGTCAACTGGCAGGCAGGATCCAGACTGAAGGCTGTATTTTGCTAACACCTATTCTATAACATCTGTTTATGGGTATCAGAAAGAAATTGCACACTCTGGAGAATTTCTCCCCAGTTCTTGGGTAGGATAAATGGTATCATAGGTAGCATGGGTCATAATGGCATCCTGGCTCAAAGGAGTACATATCTGCCTACAGCTGAAATAATATTGAGCCTGACATCAACATAGTGTGACTGTAAACCAGGGGCATGCAATTATTTTAATGGAGGGCTGCTTACCAAGTTTTGGCAAGCTGTCAAGGACCACATGGGGAGCCACACCCCTTGACAGGTATCCTGCTCCCTGATCACCACCCTGTGACTGGAAATCCCACCCCCTAACCCCTGACCTTTGCCACCAGAAGTCCCTCCCCTTGACCCTGGAAGTACTCTTTTCGGCAAGTGAGTTTGCCATCTCGGAACCAGAAAAATACCAAATTATATTCTAAAAAGAAAACATCTACAACATTCATTAATTTTATTTCAGAAAATTACTTTATCCTGGTTTACATCTGTTAGTGTAGTGTACATAGAAGTTATTATATATAATAGCTTAAGATGAAGTTTTTCTTACCCACCCCACCACAATATGTGGGGTGTGGGGGAGGGTGTGGGTGTGCCTGTGCGGGGTGGATATGGGGTTTGTGGGGGCTGTGTGAGGGGGAACGGGTGGCTGGGTTGTGTGAGGAGGTGTGCGTGTAGAGGTTTGCATGTATGGCAGTGTGAGAGGGGGGTGTTGTGGGTGCATGTGTATGGTGGGGTCTGTGTGTGGGACTCACCCTATGAAAACACACACATCCCAGGGTACTGGCACAGGCCCATGCTCCTGCGGTCCGACAGTGCAGCCAGGAGCCATGTGATCAGCAGTGTGGGAGCAGGAAGGCAGGGAAATGTCTGGGGTTGGGGCAGGATTAGGCTGCTGCATGCTGTTGTTGGCTCTCCCTGGGTCCTACTGCCCCTGGCTCCTGTCACCTTTGACAAGTAGCCAAGAGCAGATAAATACTAATTTTCTAAATTTTTTAGGGGTCCCACAGGCAAGATAGAATGGCCTGGTGGGCCAGATACAGCCTGCCGGCAGTATTTGCCCACCCTTGCTGTAAACAGAATTATTGCATGACTGATCCATAAACAAGAGGGTTTCCAGAACTGGTTTTCTGTTAGTGTGACTTTGCCTAAGAAAGCTGACAATAACTATCCATATGCAGTAATAGAACTGTATGAGGCACAGGAATGTCAGTGAATGCTGCAGGTCGGGAGCAAGTGGGATTGACTGGAGTAGTGTAGGAATGCAGTGTCAACCGAAGAGCAGAAACATAACATTTGCCTATTGCAGATTCCTGTCCCCTAGGATCATCTAACATATCTTGTGTGTTTGGTTTCAGGACATTGATATTAATACAGATGATGAGCTGGATGCATATATTGAGGATCTGATCACCAAAGGAGACTGAGGAGCCCAGATGCAGCAATGGGGCAGTAGCATAGAGGAGTTGGCCCCTGCGATCTCAGAGACATGGCTTCCTGCAGTGGAGGGGGGACCAAAGCAGCACATGAAAGGGGAGGGCTGTTAGACTGTGTATATTGACGTGTCGGTGTACAAACTGTTCTTGTGATTTTAAATGCAAAAAAAGACATTTGTGCTGTTGGCGGGAAAGTTTTTAACATTGTAGTTCTTCAAACCTCTTCCCTTTGTTTATAAATATTTATTTTTTAAAAGAAACAGGAACTGTACCTGGTACGACAGAAGGGCTGCAGTGTTGTTTTTGTTTTTGTCTTTTTCTTTTTTTTCCAGTGCGGCAAAATTACAAGAGCCTTTCTGCTTTTGGGGAGTATGTTGGGGTTTTAAACAAGCTCATGGCATGAGAACATCCTGTCCAGCAGCTTTGCAACAGGTGTCTCTTCATATAAAAGCAAAATCTAGCAACAGCCCGATGGAAACACCTACTCTGAGGTCTTGAATTGCTAAGCAGTGGAAGAGCGGACCTTGGGAGAATTCTACCTAGGGCAAAAGAGGCTTAGATTCAGGGCTTTCCAACCACATAGAGAGGATCAGGCAGTATGTGTTGCTTTTCTGGGGTCAGCAGTGGGATAGAGTTGAACTGCAAGCACTTTAACAGTAGGGATGTAGTTTCTGCCAGCAAGGAAATTTGGACACATCTGTGCTTTTAGAGAGGTGGAGGCTTACAGGGAATGAGATTTAACATACCAGGGTCCCTAGTACCTTGCTGTGAGTTGTCAGGCCAGGGAGATGGAGAGGGTTAAAGTCAGAGTTCTCTTGCAGCAGTTGCCTTTTTGCACTGTCTTTGCCATTGTTCCTCTGAGGCTTGATTTGCAAAGCAGAGAGACTCCCTGACCAGTAAGCCTTGGAAAGTCTTGGTTGTTTTTCATCAAGAGTTCTAAATACACAGCGATCTCAGCCCAGAGATTATCTAAATGGATCTTGGGTTGCATAAAGTTATGTTACAAGACTGCCAAGGTGGACCCACCATCAGCAATAGGGGCATATTTTCCCCCCAAGATCAAGCTATTTTCAATGCCATTCCTGTATAATGTGCTATAGCTGAAATTTGCAGGGCAGCTACCTTGAACTCCATTAAGACCTTCACCTACTTTAGCTGTTTTGCTTGCCAGTGTGGTCTCCCCATTGCTTTTCACCTTGGGAGACTCCAGAACATGTTGTCATACTCAAGGGTACTGCTCTGGAGTAATGTGTGTGGGGGTATTTACTATATTCAGAGGTGAAAATGAATTTATTTCCCTGTAAGTTCTTTAAAATGTTCACATACCAATGACCACCCTTTTTTTCTTTTGGGGGGTCAAAACTAGCATATCTTTCTATAGCTGAGAAAATTGAGGAGCAGGAAGTGTACACCATCCTTTATCCCCTTGGCGCATGGGACAAGAAAAAGTGGGGGAGGAAAGCACACTCTATGGATACTGCTAAGGTAAAAGTCTTCAGCCACAGGGCATGACTTGGGAGACACCCACATGTGAGAATGTGTTTATAGACAATTAATCTTGAAGAATTTCAATTACTGGTAAGTAACTTTGTTCTTTATCCACAGCAGGAAGGAAAGATGCTGAGAAGTCTGTTAACAAATCAGAACTAGAATTAGAGATCCATCTTCTATGTCCAATTCCACTGAATCCTCCTTAAATCTAAACACTCTGGTATCAGACCATATTTATGAAGGGTAAAATGATTGCCAGAGCTGAAATCAGCAAATATCTAAATATGTCGGTAGTGTGCAACTGCTGCTACCATGCTACTTTTGACTTCATCTGTTGTTTTAAAAGTTGGTGTCTTGCATTTTTTGTCTTTCATTTGGTTCAATACAATAAAATCAAGTTGCCCCAATAAAAGGAACTACAACATAGATTCAGCTTTATCTTCGGGTAAGCTGAAAAACATGCTTGGAGATCCAAGTACAGCAAGAATGCTCCTGCCTCTCCAGGTTATCTTTACCATCACATGAAATATTGCTGCTACTGGCAAAGGTAAGGCAGCCTTCAGACAGCTGCAGTTCTAGAGATCAGTGTCACCAACATGATGTTTGTATCCACCCTTTGGAAACTGAGGCCAAGTATTTACATTCTGTATTTTGTTCAGGGGTGCAAAAATGGGTATATTTTTAATGGGAACTCTTCCTCCCTACCATGAACTTAAGAATGTTTGGGGGTTGGACTCAATGATCTATTGAGGGTCCATTCTGACCTTGGCATCTATGAATGCTTCCTGTTCTCTTTTAACCACACTGTACTCATTGCCATGGTGTGTAAGTATTACTCCTGTGCTGTATTAATCAACAAAACTAACCTCTGCCATGTATAGTTCCTTACTTCTTTAAAAAGGGTATCCTTGTAGCTACATGAGTTTCTGAATGTACGTATAAAGCACTAAGCCTCCAGGCTATAGCTAGGGGCCTGAACACCAGCTGGCTACTACTATGCTGACAGGTGGTGCTCCTGGAACGAGAAGTTGCTTGACAGTGCAAGGATCAGCCTGCCTTTCCTTCCACAGCATGGTGCTGAGGGGGGTGTGGCCAGGTTCCAGCAGGACTCTGTGATTAGCTCAGCAGGGAATTGATAGCAGTATTATCACCCATTTAAGAAAACAATAGAGGGACATTACCAGCTAGTTGTTGATTCAGCACAGACCAGGCAGCATGTGGTCTGCTAATTCACAGACACCTCCTTAGCAAGAGGAGGTGGGGATTCCTGCTTAGCAGGGAGTGGGAGGAGCTGCAGCCAGGGAGTAGAGGGGAAGAGCCAGCCCTGCTGTGGAGGCTGCCCAGCCCAGAGGGCATGCCGAGATGCTGGGGGTGTCTGGTTTATCTTAAACAAGCTAGGGGTCTGGGACAAACATTTCATAAAGGAGGCACTCCGGGTAAGAAAAAGGGGGAAAGGGACTTGATAGTGGGCATCTACTACAGACTGCCTCACCAGGGGGACAAGCTGGACCTGGAATTCTCAGGTCAGCTCATGAAGGCATGGAGTAAAGTCAAGGGATGTAGTTGTCATGGGAGACCTAAACTACCCATGCATCTGCTGGGAGGAGCAGTCAGCCAGGTCCAACCGCTCATGCAGGTTCCTAGTCAAGATACAGGACCTCCACCTAACCCAGGAGGTGCATAGTCCCACCAGGGGAAATGCCTTGCTGGATTTGGTCCTTGCCACAGGTGAGGACCTGGAGAGGGATCTACAAGTACTCGACCACCTGGGTGACAGTGATCATCACCTGCTGGAATTTACTATCCAGTGCCAGGGTAGTGAAAGCAAGCAGCAAGGCAGAGGTCTTCAACTTCAGGAGAGTCGACTTCTGTAAGCTAAGAAGGTTAGTAGGAAAGGCACTGAGGTCTTAGAGTTTCAAGAAGATGGGAGTCCAAGACAGGTGGATGTTCCTCAAGGAGATGATCCTTCAAGCTCAAAGGGAGTCAGTCCCAATGAGCACCAAAGGAGGCAAAAGCACTAAGAAGCCCCCATGGCTTGGCAAAGGCATCCAGGGATGCCTGAGGGCAAAAAAGGAAGGCAGAGATGGAGCTAGGGCTAGTGACCCGAATTAAAGATAATAAAAAGTCTTTTTTTCAAATGCGTAGGAAGTAAGAAGGCACCGGATAACATGGGGCCCTTACAGGACAGGCTTGGCAATCTGGTGATTGTGGCAAATCAAAAAGCTGACTACTTTAACGAATTCTTTGCCTCCATATTCCTGAACAGGGGACAGGACATCTCCCCCACTAGAATGGCAGACGGACCCAGGGGAGGCACTGCCATGCCTAGAGTCAGGGATGACCTAGTTAGGGAACTTTTGGAGGGGTGGACGTGTTTAAATCAGTAGGTTCAGATGCTCTTCGCCCAAGGGTGCCGAGGGAATTGGTGGGGTTCATAGCAGGGCCCCTGGCACAGCTCTGTGAGCACTGGTGAGGCTCTGGCCAGGTACCAGAGGATTGGAAAAGGGCCAATGTGGTCCCCATTTAGAAGACGGGGAGAAAAGAGGACCCCGGCAATTATAGACCAGTCAGTCTTACTTTGGTCCTTGAGAAGAGCTTTGACAAAATTATCAAGGAGCTAATCTCCAAGGGCCCAGCAGGGAGATAATGCTCAGGGACAACCAACATGAGTTCATTGAGGGCACGTCCTGCCTAACTGGTTTCTTTTTATGTTCAGCTCACAAAGTCCCTGGACAAGGGTGTCGGGGTGGACATGATCTTCCTGGACTTTAAGAAGGCCTTTGACACGGTCTCCCATCACATTCTCTTAAAAAAACTTGGTGACTGCGGCATTGATGCCTACACAGTCAGATGGGTGGTGAGTTGATTAGACGGTCACACCCAGAGAGTGGTGGTGAACCGGTTGTTTTCAACCTGGAGGGATGTGGGCAGTGGAGTCCCCCAGGGCTCAGTTCTGCGGCATCTACTGTTCAACATCTTTATCAGTGACCTGGATTGTGGGTGTAGAAAGCACGCTGTCCAAATTCACTGACGACACCAAGATGTGGGGCGAGTTGGGCACGTTAGAGGAGAGGGACAGAATCCAGCTAGATCTAGACAGGTTACAGAGGTGGGTGAATGAGAATAAGATGGAATTTACGCAGACAAGTACAAGGTGCTGCATCTAGGGAGAAGGAACCAGCAACGCACCTATAAGCTGGTTCCGTGGTGGCAGAAAGGAATCTTGGAGTCATTGGTGACTCCAGGATGAACGAGCCATCAATGAGAGGAAGTGGTCAGTAAGGCTAACCACACTTTGCTGTGCATCCACAGATGCATCACAAGCAGATCTGGGGAGGTGATCCTTCCCCTCTATGCAGCGTTGGTCAGGCCACACTTGGAGTACTGTATCCAGTTCTGGGCACCGCAGTTTAAGAGGGATGTGGCTAGCATTGAGAGGGTCCAGAGGAGGGCCACTCTTATGGTTAAGGGGCAGTGGGGCAGGCCCTACAAAGAGAGGCTAAAGGTCCTGAACCTATCCAGCCTCCATAAGAGAAGGCTGAGAGAGGATCTGGTGGCCATTTACAAATTCACCCGGGGGGGGACCAGCAGAAATTGGGGGAGGCTCTTCTCCAGGGCATCACCCAGGGTTACTAGGAATAAAGGCCACAAATTGTTAGGGAGAAGGTTTAGCTGGACATCAGGAGACATTATTTCACAGTTAGGGCTGCCAGGCTTGGGAATGGCCTCCCAAGTGAGGTGATGCTCTCTCCTACCTTGGGGTCTTCAAGAGGAGGCTGGACAGATATTTGGCTGGGGTGATATGATCCTGGCACCTGTTCCTGCCTGGAGCAAGGGATCAGACCTGATGATCTGTTCAGATCCCTTCTGACCCTAAACACTATGATACGATGATAAACTGGTTTGACCCAAATCAGTTAAGTCTGATATACTACATTCAACTAAGTTTATCTCAAACTGGTTTCATTCTCAAGCTGGTTTTTGTGCGCTGAACATCTGTTCTGTTACGGGGTTAAACCAGTTTCTTATCACTTAAACCAGTTTATGTGTAATGTCTGTCCCTAGCCCAGGTGGCCATGTGGTGGTTTCCAAGTGTATTTAACAGTGAGAGAAGGCCAGCTTTTCAGTCTTCAAGACTAGATTTCTCTAGCAACAGGATGGCCTGGGCAACAACAGCACTGTAAGTGTAGCAGCCTCTAAAAATGGGCCCACCTAAATAGAAGGGGAAGAGCTACCTGGCAGAGGGGCAGAGATTGTCCCAGAGGGGATGCTGTAGGCTCTGAGGGCAAGTGAAGCTGTTTGGGGGGCAGCCCTGTTGGAGGTGGGAGGGGTGATGTAGCCTCAGACAGCTTTGAAAGAGAGTGGTTAGCAAAAGCCCGGGAAGGGTTCGGAGCTGGGATTGGCTGACAGGCTGGAGCCCCGGGGGAGCTGAGGAGAAGCTGCAGCAGCAGGAACAGGGAGGGACTGCTTGTATGGAGAATCCAAGTCTGAAGAGACCTAGCTGCAGGCAGCGTGGCTGGGTGAGCACAGCAGAGTCGGGGTGGGGACTGCCGGAGTCTACCCTAGTTTTCCCTGAGGGGTGAAGGGCCTCAGGGAGGCAGGCAAAGCCCAAGGGGGCAGGCTGCATTTGCCAGGGCTGTGAAGTGTGTGCAACGGGGGGGGGTTATTATAGCCTGCAGCCTGGACGCTGCTCACAGCAGAACCAGGGAAGGGGGGCAAAGGCAGGGCTAGGTTGTCTTGCATGAACTGCAGAGGAGCTGCTGCTTGCTACCCAGAGAGCCCAGGAGCACAGAGATGGACACCAGTGCCAGGGAGCATCCACAGATCATGTGCAGGGACACAGACAGTCCTGCTACCTGAGCTACCCTGCCAGGGGCCGCGCACACACGGATTCCTGGTGCACCGTGTGCAAATGAGAGACTGTGTAAATGAGTTCTTGAGGCTTTATTAGACATGTAACCCCAGGTGTGACACTACATGTGCCCTCACCTGAATAATGGGATCCTGGGGTACCCAGTTGCCAGTAGCCCTGCCCAGCCCCCCTGGGAGCTACTGCAGTGCTCCAAGCAGAGTGCCTCCCCATACAATCAAGCACCTTTGCAGACAGTTCTCGAACTAGTTACAAGATTTAATTATTTACATCATAATAAATAATCAAGAAATAAACTCATGGATATAATGTCTAATAAACCCTCTAGAACTCATTTGCACACGGTGCACTGGGAATCCCTGTGTGCGTGGCCCCAGGACTGCACGCTATAGCAACCCTCCTGCTGCCCCACGCAGCCTCACAGCCACCTGCAAATGCAGCCCCTCCCTGGGCTTTGCCCACCCCTGGGGCCCCTCACCCCTCAGGGAAACTAGGGCAGGCTCCAGCAGTCCCCACCCCGGCTCTGCTGCTCTCCAGGGCTCTGAGGGATCTCTGTGCTGAGACTCTCAATCTGGTCTCCAGCCTGTCCCCCAGCTCAGAGTCCTTCCTGGGCTTTTTCTAACGGCTCTCTTTCAAAACTCTCTGAGGTTACATCACCCCTCCCACTTCCAACAGGGCTGCCCCCAAAACAGTTTCACTTGCCCTCAGAGCCTACAGTGTCCCCTCTGAGACAATCTCTGCCCCTCTGCCTTGCAGCTCTTCCCTTTCTGTTCAGGTGCATCCATTTTTAGAGGCTGCTACAGACATTATATCCATGAGTTTATTTCTTGATTATTTATTATGATGTAAATAATTAAATCTTGTAAATAGTTCGAGAACTGTCTGCAAGGGTGATTGATTGTACAGAGAGGCTCTCCACTCGGAGCACTGCAGTAGCTCCCCAGGGGGGCTGGGCAGGGCTACTGGCTACCGGGTACCCCAGGATCCCATTATTCAGCTGAGGGTGCATGTAGCTTTGCGCCTGGGGTTACATAAGTTTCCTCCTTCATACCTTTGGAGGAACCTGTTTCCGGGACGGAGGAGTACAGTCTCCATGGCCTAATCAGCCATTTGTGATAGTTGTGGTGTGTGTGCTGCAAACGGTTCTCGTGGGCACTGAAGTGAGATCCAGAAAACTCATTGTGCAGTAACACAGGCCATCAAAGAGCCAGTGGCTAGTAACTAGGTTTGACTTGCTGAATTGTGCCAAGTTTGACCCAGAGCACTAGTTTTCACTCAAATGCAGTTGATATTACATTGACTTTGCACAAGTTAAGCAGTGATGAAGAACCAGGCCTCTCTCCTCGCTAAGCCATCTGGTAGCTTTGGAAACTGCCCTAGCTTTGGCACTGTGACAGTGCCCATTTTTTCTTCTCTATGCCTGTTTTGTGGCAGCTGCTAATGCCAAGGAGGGAGGGAGGTAATGAGGCACAGTTCAGCTGCTGGGCTCTGAGATGGCAGAGAAGAGAATCCTGCCATTGAAGGGCTGCCTGTGAGCGGGCTAATGAGTGCCTTATTATCCTGGCAGTGGGACTGGCAGAGTCTGGGAACAGCAACAGCATGTGTGGAGGTGTCAGCCCCCATGTGCTGTGCCTATCACCAAGGAAACCTCCTGTGGAGGGAGAGACATCTCCAGTCCCTGCCAGGATGGCCTGCCACTGACCCTGTCTTTGTTGACTCCGCTGGGTTTGTTTTGAGCAATAAGCAGAGCCTCTTCCTTTTCCTGCCAGCCACCACCTCCCTGCTGCAGCTGCCTGGAAGCACCCACTTCCCCTGCCATGAAAAGGGTCAGCTGGTGTCTCCCCCCACCCCAGGAAGGGAGTGAAGGGAGCCACAGATATCCTCAGCCCAAGGTGCAGCAGGGCCCAGTGTTGCCAAGCTGCTCTGCTCTGCATACACGGGGGTCCTTGTTGTGCCACTGCATCCTCTTTCTGTAGGATGTTCCTGGAAGAGTTGATCTTTGGGAATGAGCGATGACTACCCCCAGCCTGACAGGAAGCAGAGTGCTCTACACAGGACAGTCACTGGCTTAGGTCTGAGAGTAACGTGTCTGCAGGCTCCTTTGTGTGCGTGGAAGTCTTGGAACTCCTCCTCTCCTCCTGCATGCACCACTCCATAATCTGCAGGACTGAGCAAAAGACTGTCTTTCCCAGAGCACAATTAACCTTCCTTGCACACAGTTGTCTGTTACCCTACTCCCTGCATGCTGTGACCCTTTTTCTGTTTTTTTTTTCCCCCTACTGAGCTCCTTCAACCTTTCCACAGTTACTAATAATTAGAATTAGACTATACGGTGCAACTCTGTTCTGCCTTCTGCCTGACTTTCAGACTAACATGGCTAATTGCCTCTCCCTTTTCACAGTGGTAGTATTTCTCTTACTTACATCCATCTGCTTTCCCTCTCTTGATCCTCTGGTCACTTAGTTCTCCTCACCCCACTTCACTGCACTAAGCAAACAAGATCTCATCCCCCCTGGGGATGATCTAGCTACTCTGATCATCAGTCTCCAACCCCTCAGCACTGTCTGACCATGGAAACCTTCCCAGAGCTCCACTCCTTTCACTTTGTTTGCAGAATGCAGCTATCTCAGGGGTGCAATCAAACACAATGGTACCCCTTTCCCACACACTACCATGGGCTCCCCCTGTGTCTCAGCATCTAGCTTTAAGTGCCCCCTTGGCTTTTTAACCCTTCTTGAACTTGCCTTGGAATCACAGAGATGGCCTTTTTTTTTCTTGCTTCTGCACTCCTCATTTGGCACTGGCCTCTTCTTTATGCTTTCATATTGTTTCTACATTCCTGCGAATGAAAACTTTCTCTGCAGCACTGTGGTCTCGATGCCTCATTCGCTTTCCATTGTTATTCTTATTTCTGCGTAGCAAAACACTGCATCAGCCCAGGAGAGGTGAACAGGTGGGGGAGGAGGGGTCATGTCTCTCTGCTCTGTTCTTTTTTGTTCCCCTTTACTGTAACATTCACAGTTTCCTCTGAATACATCTCCCAGTCTGGGACTATAGTTTCTAAATGGCCAAGGTGCAGCAAATCTGTTACTGGCTTTTGAAAAGGGGTTTTGAAAATGATAAACAATTGGGACAATCCAGCCTGCCAGAGCTGAGAACTGGAGGGCTGCGAGGTTCACTGCCTTCAATATGGCCCCTATTCCCTAACCAGTAATAGCCATTGGAAGCAAAAAGGTAGTTAATCTAATAGGAAAGCTGCCTGGACCAGCAAAATGATAAATTTGGACTATGAGAGATTCTGACTGGTCTTTCAGGGCACCTGGCCATTTCTGTTGAACTAAGGCAGGAGCACTGCCTGGCCCAGGGGATTAGCAATGATGTGTGGAGCCTACCCCGCTTTGGAAGGACACCAGGCTGTTGGAAATAGATCCAAGTGCTAGGTGCTGAACTTTGCTGTCTTAGATGCATTTTGGCTGAGCAGTCACCAGAAGTCATCAGGCTCTCTCAGAAATGAATGCAGCAGACCTTCCCAGTTCTGATCCCACAGAGTAAGGGTCTAGTCCACAAAAACTGGCACCACAGTAAGCAGCAGGTGGCTTCTTGGATCAAGACTGACTGTGGCCTAAAGGCTGTGGCCACTCTTCTATCCCCCAAGAATTCCCTGGCTGAGGTACCTGGAAACTGTGGGTGAGTTTTTCAACCCTGCTGTCAGAACTTTCCATGTAATGGATTAACAGAAAAGCTCCATTTGTGGGACCATCCATTTATCCCCCATCACCAACTCCCAATTCTCTCTCTTTGAGTGGAGAGAGAGAGAAAGACAAATGTGATTTATGCTTGGGGTCACAAGTGGTCTTGCTTCATTCGGAAATGGTTCTTCTGCACTGGGCACACATTCTTCAGTAACCCCAGCCCTGTTAGAAGATGGACTTGTGTTAAATGGTGGAGAGCCTGTGCTGACTGCACTAAGCATAGGGAGAGAGATGCTGATCGCAGGCAGGAGTTCAATGTACTAATGGAAGTTTGAGAGGGTGTCAAGAAGAACAGAAAAAGCTGTAAAGTTTGAATTAATCTTCTAAAGCCTGGCTGGTAAAATCGACTCAGTGGGTGTATCCAGACAAATGCACACATGTGGTTTGTGGTGCTGCAGACCCATCTGTGATGCGACAACCTGCATGCCTTGCACATGCTAACTGCACTGCTAATTTGCACTGAGAGATCCCATGTCAAAAAAAAAAATCACACCAGAAAAAGGGGGTGGCGCACATGATGGTAATGTGTGCTGCTCAAAACCTGGCCAGCTAAGGTCTTGTTCTGGCTGCTGGCCAGGCTCCACATGCCTGGATCACTGCCCCTGGAACCCCAGGAGGCCCCCAGGGCCCCAGGTAAGGCTGCTCAGGCCAGCCCAGGTGCTGGCCCCAGCATCCCCTACTCCACCTGGAGCAATTTGCCATGTCCCAGTGTGTGTGTGCAGGAGCATGCCCTGGAGACAAGTCACAGTGGCACAAATATGTGCCATTGCTATTTGTCCCTGGGGAGCACACATTCCCATTCATGGTGACATGCCCAGCAGGATGGCGAACAGCAGGACAAATACCCAGCCTGAAGGGAGGGTTGCCCAAGGGCTGCAATGGCCCTTTTGTTCCCAAGGGTATAATAGGCCCTTTTCTTCAAATGATCTCTGCACTACAGTTTTAAGACTGGGTAGTGCTTTCAAGAATACAACCCAAGATGTGATATTTAGGGGAAGAGGTATTCAGCACTTCCCCAAAATTAGGTGTCAAGCTGGTCTCCCTAAATTGCATGTTCCTTTGTGAATGTTGGCCTCCTGCCCAGAAGCTGCAAGAAGTGGAATGAGCCCAGGGGCAGGATGGGCTAGTCAAGGGTAGAAGACCATGCTTCCTTTCTTTCTCTTGAGCATTTCCCACAATACATTGGAGTGCCAAGCAGTGGATAGATGTTATCTACTCTGCTGCCATGATATCATGGCTTTCCTTTATAGGCTTTCCTGAAGGGAGAAGATCATGTGATGGGAATACCTGCCAGCTCCCAAGCCTCCAGCTGCTGTTTCAGTCCCTCTCAAGGCTTTCTGTGAATGGAACTCAAACTCCTTAAGTGGCCACAAATTGCTCCCTGTTGGTCTGCTCCAGCAGTTCTCAGGCTGCCTTCCTTTGAGCTGAGTAGAGAGGTGTGAAGGGCACCCTGCTTTGTCAGCATTTGGTGCATTCACTTCCATGTGTGAAAAGCCATTCATTTGGCTTTCTTCCAGGCTGAGGTGCAACAGGAATCAGATAACGGGGCCAAGGCTTGTTCCATATATTGTAATTTTCCCCATTTTTCCCTTTAAGGCATGTTATTTGAGTCCCGGAGTATTGTCTGCACTTTTGCAGAAATCAGGCAATGGGTTGCATGCAGTTTATTTTGGAGTGTGGGGTGGGGAGACTATGGTAAGATTCTGCAAGTCCTGGAAGGACAAACACCAGTGGGGGTTATTTCTGATGCTCCATGAGGCAGAGTTGGAAGGAATGGTATGGGACTAGGCAGTGAGAAGCTTAGGCTGACTATCAGGACAGACTCCCTGACAGCAGGATGCATTGTGCTGGGTGTGGAAGTATGTCCTTGGAAAGTGGCTGCAGCTCCACCCATCCTAGAATCATAGAAAAGTAGGGCTGGAATGGACTTCAGGAAGTCTGGACAGGGATGATACTGCCAGAAGCAGGGCATTGGACTCCTATCTTCCCATACAAGTGCTTGCTGGTAATAGCAAGTGGGAGTGGATCAAAACAGGTGTTGCAAAGGTCAAAAAGCTGCTAAACGAAGTGATGGATCCTCCCTCATGTTTTCAGATCATATCCAGATGCCTTAGTGAAAGGGAGCATTTGTACAAGACACAGTGTTCAGTCCTCATTAATTAATCGTGACTTTAAAATTTTAGCCCAGATTAATGTTTGTGTTTGCTCTTTTGAACAACATAAAAGAGCATGAAAATAGCATGCTCTTTTGAACAACATAAATCACGTGTGTCATTCCCTGCATGTTCCAGCCGGTGGAGCCAAATACCAATCTACCTCCCCATAATGTCTGTTCTAATAAATTATAGCAGGAGGACATGTAAACCCACCTCTACAGGCCCTGCCCCCTGCCTCTACTATGAGTCTCCTGCTAAGTCTCCCCCCACCTGGGCATGGTCACCCCAAAACCCTGTCACTTGCACCTGCCTAGGCGAGGGCCGGTCTCCCAGTAAGCAATCCCCATGGTAATCCTGATGACAAACTGTGTGAATCATCTGCTCCTGTCTCTTTCCCTTCCACCCATGTTACAAAGAAATGAGAATTTTTATATATGAATCTTTTTTTTTACTATATAATTGATATATCAGAAATGTACAGTGCAGGGTTGAGACTAGTGGGTGGGTGGCCACATCTTTGTCTAGCCACTGCCTGTTGCGCTTCTTCAGGCCACAACTCCCTGAAAACCTCTCCACGGGTCTCTCAGATGTTGTACAGCATGCAATCTGCTACTACAAAGGCCGTGATATTTTCTGGCTCCAGCTCAAGCTGGCACATAAGCACCCTCCATTGTTCTTTCAGTTGGCCAGAGGCGCATTCAACAGTCATCATAGTATCATAGTCTCTAGGGTCAGAAGGGGCCTAGTCTGACCCCCCCCGCCAATGGCAGGAACAAGTGCCAGGGTCACAGAACCCCAGCCAAGTATCTATCCAATCTATTCTTGAAGATGCCCAAGGTAGGAGCAAGAACAACTTCCCTAGGAAGCTGATTCCACATTCTAGCCACCGTAACTGTGAAGTAGTGTTTCCTAATGTCCAACCTAAACCTGCTCTCCAGTAACTTGTGACCATTGGTCC
>JAGPOW010001764.1:903637-927150 GCA_030014935.1 Caiman crocodilus | reverse complement strand
CAACATCCTGAGGGATAGCCAGCATGGATTTGTTGCACATAGGTCTTGCTTGACCAATCTCATTTCCTTCTATGACCAGGTGACCTATCACCTGGACAAGGGGGAAAAGATTGATGTCATATATCTTGACTTCAAAAAAGCCTTCGATCTGGTATCCCATGATCACCTCTTGGCAAAACTGGCCAACTGTGGCCTTGGGTCCACCATCATCCACTGGCTAGGAAGTTGG
Source organism: Caiman crocodilus (assembly GCA_030014935.1). NCBI lineage: Eukaryota > Metazoa > Chordata > Crocodylia > Alligatoridae > Caiman > Caiman crocodilus. Next base: position 926,921 of record JAGPOW010001764.1, on the reverse strand, counting down.
CTCCAAGGTCAGACCCAGAGGGTGGTAATTAATGCAAGTCAATCATCATGGCGCCCTGTGACCAGTGGGGTCCCCCAAGGCTCTGTCCTTGGAATGCTGGGGCACTGGTCAAAGAAGGCCAGTATATAATCAGTGTGGTGTGTGTGACATGTACCTTAACTCTACTTCCAGGTTTTCAAAGGTTTCAGTTTAACCATTCTGCACATTCACACCTGAAGACAGGAGGGCAATCCAGGCTGACCTGGACAGGCTCAGCAAACAGGTGGATGAGAACCTGGTGGTGTTTAACACCAAAAAATGCAAGGTTCTCCACCTTGGGAGGAAAAACCTGCAGCATGCTTATAGGCTCAGAAGTGCTACGCTGGCTAGCACTATGGAAGAAAGAGACTTGGGGGTCATGATTGACCACAAAATAAACATGAGCCTTCAATGTGATTCTGCAGCTAGTAAAGCAACCAAAACACTGCCTTGCATCCATAGATGCTTCTCAAGCAGATCCCGGGACGTCATTCTCCCCTTGTACTCAGCCTTGGTGAGGCTGCAGCTGGAGTACCACGTCCAGTTTTGGGCTCCACAATTCAAGAAGGATGTGGAGAAGCTTGAGATAGTCCAGAGAAAAGCCACGTGCATGATTAGAGTTCAGGAAAACAGACCTTCCAACAACAGGCTGAGAGCTACAAGGCTCTTTAGCCTGGAAAAGCATAGGCTCAGGGATGATCTGATGGCCACCTATAAGTTTATCAGGGGTGACCACCAGTATCTGGGAGAACGTTTGTTCACCAGAGTGCCCCAAGGGATGATGAGGTTGGACGGTTATAAACTACTGCAAGACCATTTCAGACTGGACATAAGGAAGAATTTCTTTTACTGTCCGAACCCCCAAAGTCTGGAATAGCCTGCCATCAGCGGTGGTTCAAGCACCTACACTGAACACCTTCAAGAGGAAATTGGATACTTATCTTCCTGGGATCCTATGACCCCAGCTGACTTCCTACCCTTTGGGCAGGGGGCTGGACTTGATGATCTTCCAAGGTCCTTTCCAGTCCTAATGCCTATGAAATCTAAATCTAATCTATGAAATCTAAAAATGGCCCATCAGGTGAAACCCTGACCCTGCATTGTATGAGGGGTCAGAGGAAGATACTTCAAAACAGACTGTCTTTTGTAACTTGTGTCTTCACTGCCCCCAACCAGGGACTGTTTTCAGAATGGGAGGTGGGAAAAGGGAGCAGAGGGGGTTTGTCTGGGATTTTTTCAGTCCCTGATGGAGAGTGGGGTGGGTGTATTGGAGCCCTCTGCCCCCGCCTCTGAGGTGGGTGGGTGGGTAGTGAGGCTCCAAGACACCCACCCCACCCTCTAGCACTGGCTGAGGAATTTTAGAACAAGCTCCCTCTGCTCCCTTTCTCCACTCCCATTCTGAAACAGGGACATGCTGGGAGGGTGTAGGGGCCATAGCTAAGGGAAAGTGGCTGCAGGTTCCCAACCAGAAGCTAGATTTCCCTCCCCCCTGGAAGCAACAGTGAACTTTTGTCTGATTCAGGGGATTGTTGTAAGTCAAAACGCTTCCTGCAAAGACTGCTTAGTGAGGAGCTACACTTCTGACTGCACTCAAAGTAAGCTGCCTGCAGTCCTGGTCCCTTCATTGCCCTTATATCAGGCTCTCATCTCCTGTGTCTGTCCAGTACAGTCCAGTTTTTCCTCCTCAGCTTTCCTCCCCAAACAGAAAGACAGGCACCATAATGGGACTAGAAGATTGAAAAACAGTCTTCCTGGTCCAAGTTAAATCAGTCTCCCAGCATCCCAGCATTTTGTAGCCCTGCACTGGGCTGTACTGTCTGTTCCAGAGAGCAGGGCTGACCCTGCCCCTCTGCTTCCTAGCTGGAGCAGTGAGGGCTGGCTCACTGGTCTCAATGGCTGGCTCACTGTCCCCCCCAGGCAAACCTCGGCTGGGGGCTGGGGTCAGAGGGAGGGGGGTTAAACTTCCTTTCGCCTGAGTGTAGAGCTGCCCTGCCCTGCTAAACTCACTGTGGGCTGAGACTGTGAACTACAAATCCCAGAGACACCTAGAGGTAGGAAGAGGAAGTGATAAGCAACCTGGCAGAGACCTGCTGCTGTGTTTGTGGACTGCAAATCCCAGAGACCTCAGGGGCAGCAGGAAGAGGAAGCAAGCACATAGTCTGTGCTGGCTACAGAGTCCACCCTAGCGCCCACCAGCTTCTGTCTGAACGATTGCAGCTATATGACAGCATGTCCTAAATCAAAAGTGAATGTCTGTTCATCTGCTTCTTGGTTTAATCGTTTCAGCTTAGACTAACCTGGAAAGACTGAATCAATTCAGCCTCAGGCTTTTTGATTGTCAGTGCTTAGTCCTGGGAGGAGGAATAGTAGAATTAGTGGGGATGTTTTTTAGAGGAAGGCAGAAGAGGCAGCATGAACAGAAGGATAGTTTAGCATAGGGGTATAAAACTGTTTTGGTACCGTAGGCCAGATGAGTGATGTGGGGTGGTCCATGGGTCACACCAAAGCCACAGACCAGTCCCACATTCCAGATCTGGAGTTGATCCTACCACTGGGCTCTGCAGTGTAGCCCAGAAGCCACAGAGCTGTTGCTGCATGCCACACAGCCCTAAAGTACACGTGGCTACTCTGGGACTGTGCTGCTTATGGTGTTTGCTCCATCACTCAGGTATGAAAGCTAAGGCACTGAACCTTGCATTTAACAATCATTGAATAAAATTAATGGAGAATAATGGGAATGTTCCCAACCCATTGGAAGAAAAGACCCAGGCCCTGCACCCTTCCAGACTAGCAACCACCTTACTAAGCCACACATTTTCTATCTTGCTCTCTTCCTTTTGGCCTTATGTGTCTCCCTCTCTTAGCTGCTTAGTGAGCCAACCTCAAAGATAAGGCTGGAAAAAGGGATGGGTTCAGGCCTAACCTGTGACCTGGCAGTCAGAGAAGTCAGAAAGATTGCAGGTTTAAATTGTCTATTGGGGAGCCAAGAACCTGGCTTTCCTGTTTTGCAGGCAAGATCCCTAACTACTCAAAACATAGGAAGCTGCCCCCTCCCTTCACCTCCCCAGCACTGAAAACCCATTAATCACGGGTTTTCACCAGGTAGAATGTCATGGCTTACACTCACCCAGTGTAGTGAGTATGACACCACATACCTGCCCAGCCAGTACACAATCTACTGAATACCTTCAGCAACCAGATAGATACTTATGCATCCAAACCGCACAGTTAATAGAATAAAAAACTGCATAAGTTCAAAAGATGGTTAAGTTATGCAGGTGGAAAACTGCCATGTGGGCACATAAAATGAAATAAGATTCTTCCCTTATTCTGTCTCATCTGTATAAACGAACAAACAAATGAAACAGAATCTTACAGCTTTGTAAACTATAAAAGTCCTAAGATGAATCTTGATTGTTTGATCTCTCCCTTTCTATAAATCCAAGATTATGTTAGCATTTCGGGCTAGATAAAACCTCTCTCCTGCCTTATTTTCTCTACCCTGCTTTGATTGCAGGGAATGCTGGACAGCTCCCCTTCAAAAGTGAGCACTCCTTGAATTAAGTTACTTGTTTCTTTTTCCATGTGCCCACAGTGAGAAACTCTAGCTCTTTTCCTCAATCAGGTTTCCATGTTGTGAATCTTGTTCCATGTTGATGGACAACTGCTCCATGATGACTTTTCAGCTCTAGTCATTCAGCTAGGTCTTCCACACCCTTCTTAAGTAGACCAGTATCTGTGATGTCCAGGGCAAAGCTAGACATATTTAGTCTCTAAGAAAAAAAGGAACATTTTTGAGTCCCACTCCAATATGAAAACTCCAATTAAAAATGGAAGGCATGAAATATCAAGCCATTTAATTGAATGATGCACGCACTTGGCTGCTGATAGGTGCCAGGTGCAACCGTGCTCCTTTTTGAAGGGATCAGTCGTGTTCAAGGCTGCAGTCCAGCTCAAGGGCTAAATTGAATAGACTCATCACCATAAGATTTCAAGAGGCATTTCTCTGACCTCTTCATCCTCTGGTCTCCATTCACCTTCTTTTAATTCACAATGCCTAATTTGCTTCTTTTGTGCAAGGCAAAGAGCCTCCCATACCCAAGTGGTACTCAGCTTCCTCACTGCATTCCCATGCCAGCTGGGAACAGGAGGCAGTTGCTGTTAAGTGGTTGAGGACAGCAGAAGGGTTTGAGGCATGGATATGGAGACGGTACATCGACTAGTAATGTCTGGCATTTATAACTCCAGCTTGTCTCTGCTCCCTCACCCCTTCTGCCCTCTACAAGTAAGATCATCATCCATCTTTCTCCATGAACTGAGGCTTTTTGACTAAAGATGTTCCTTTAGTTGTACTCATAAGAGATTGTGCTTTGGTGAAGAATGGCAATACAACTGCAGAACGCCTTATTCCCAAGGACCCATCCCACTGGACCTGACTCCTCCTCCTCCTTCTCGTGCAAACCCAGCGAAAGGGAAGCTTAAGAGGGGTGTGGCCCATGTGCTTTTTCCGTGGAAGGGTTGTGACTGGCACTGCCTGGGCATGGGGAAGCACCTGGGTGTGGAAACCAAGTTTGAGAAAGCCATGGTGCTGTGTTCCCAAGTCCTTGCCCTTCTCCGTACTTCTTAGAGGTACGTTTTTAATTCTCAGTGTTTAATTCTTCCAAGTACATTCCCAGCCTTTGATTGTGTGGGCTGAGTTCCAGTGTAACCTCCTGCGGGAGGGGAGGGGGAAGCAGGAAGAAGGGTGGGACTGTAGCCATCTGATTTTGTCCTGATGCTTTACAAATGATGAATTATGCAAACTTCTGCAGGCAAGGCTTGGTGAGGACTCTCTGTCAGGTGGAGGCATTGCATCCATCCGCATCCTAGACACTGCTCCTTCCTTTCTGTCTTCCTTGCACTCTGTCTTCACCCAGGTGTTTCCCCTCTTGAGCACCCACTCCTTTCCCAGAACTCCAACCACAGACTTCTTTCCTGCCAAAGTCCTCTTCTCTTCTTTAGGACACTCACTACACTGTCCCCTTTTCCATGCTATCTTGCCTAAACTCAGTCTCTCTCCTGCACAGCCTGTGTTCTTGCAGCTGATCACCCAGTGAGGATAGGGGTGTCAGAGCTGCCAAAGTACTGGGAGATGGCCCTGTCCCCTGGGGGTGAGTTCTCAGCAGACACAAATCTACTCTCAATGTGCTCAGTATCTTTGATTTGCAAGCATCAGCAGGGCTTGAAAGTCTCATGGTGTTTGTGCATAATTTCAGCTGTATTTCAGTCATAAGGGGTACCATATACACCTCTGGCATTAGGGCTGAAGGGGAATTTGAAAGCCGATTTCCCCTCTCCAGTACACAGGAATACATCCAGTTACTGACATCAGTGGAGATGTAGTCTAGTTTTACACCAGTGTATCTCAGAGCAGAATATGACTATGACTTATCTCTTCTATGTGCATTTACCATGAGAGAGCAGCAGGGGAACAGCACTGTCTAGTCCACGGGTTCCCAAACTGTGGTGCAATGTACCCCTGGGTACAAGGCATCTCTGGGGGTATGCAGGAGGCATGTAATGGAGGATTTAATTTTCATTATAATTATACTTGGCATTTAAGGCTTTAAAATATAAAGCACAAGTTGGTACGGGTATGCTAGCAGCTGGTAAATCTGGAGGCGGGTAGGCAGTAAAAGTTTGGGAACCTCTGGTCTAGTCGAGGGACCTAAGGACACATCTCGACAATGCAGTTATAGACAGGGCATTTGTCACCTCTGCCATTATGTTTAGCTCCGTGCACGGAGGTGCCTGCCGGTGTGTGAAAGAAGAGGTTATTTTAAGGACCCCCTCCGACTCGGCCGTGCACGTCTCGGTCCCAGACAACAGGGGCGCGGGGACGTTTGCGGTTCTGGCCCGTCCGCAGAGGAAGGTGCCCAGAAGTGAGCAGCCTGCCCTGAGCCTCCCCCTGCGCCCCGCAGCGACGGGCGAGGCCGGGGGCAAGGGCAGCCGGTGCAGCGGCAGCTGCGGTTATTCCCCACTGGAAAAGCCGGTTCTATTACGGATCCCGCCAGTCCTGGGCAAGCGGTCACTGGGAAGGGACCAGCGCCTCCTGAAAGGACCCGTGAGGCACCGCTTGCCCGAGCTGGGGCACCGGCAGCCACCCCTGGAGCCCCCTCGGTCGGTGCCGCCCGCCCGCCCGCCCGGGGAAGGAAGCCGACCGGAGCTCGAGCGCTTCTGAAAAAACATTTTATTGGGGGCGCGGGGCCGGCCCGGCCCGGGAGCGACGTCCCCTCCCCTGGGGAACAGCACGGGGCACGCCGGTGAGCTCAGAGCGCCCCCGGCCGGGCAGCCCGGGCGGACACGAGAGCAGCGGCGGGGCCGGCCCTGCACCCCAGCTCCCCGCGCCGCCGGACGGTCCGAGCGCGGGCGCCGCCTACACTTTGGTGGCCAGGGAGTGCAGCTCGGACTTCTGCGTCTGGCCGCTGAGCGTGGAGGAGCCGGAGCCAGCGCCGGAGCGGGGCCCAGGCCCGGGGCGCGCGCGGGCGCCGGGGCGAGTGGGCAGCAGCCCCCGGCAGCGCGCGCGGAAGCGCAAGTCGAAGAAGGCGTAGAGCAACGGGTTGAGGCAGCTGTTGACATAGGCCAGGCACGTGGCGTAGGGGTGCAGGCGCGCGATGAGCGCGAGCAGCGCGCAGGGCAGCGGCAGCAGGCGAAGGCCGTTCAGCACATAGAGGCTCTTGAGCAGGTGGAAGGGCAGCCAGCACAGCGCGAACACGGCCACCAGCGTGACGATGATGCGCAGCAGCCGCCGCCTCTTCTCGCCCTCCTTGCGCAGCTGGCGGAAGTGGCGGCTGACGGCGGCGCCAATGCAGCAGTAGCACAGCGTCATGAGCAGCAGCGGCAGCAGAAAGCCCAGCGCCGTGGTGCCCAGGCTCAGCCCGCCCGCCCAGTAGCGCTCGTCGCGCGGGCTGGCCACGGCACTGAAGTCCATGTCGCACACGGTGAGGTTGTCGGGCTCGGCCACCTGCGTGTCGCGCAGCAGCAGCGCGGGCAGCGCCAGCAGCCCGGCCAGCACCCACAGCGCGGCCAGCGGCAGCAGAGTGGCGGCGCGGGGGCGGCCGGGCCGGGCGCGCGGCAGCGAGTGCACTATAGCCAGGTAGCGATCGAAGCTCAGGCCGCCCAGGCAGAAGGCCGAGGCGAACATGTTGAGCAGCACCAGGTAGCTGCTGAGCTTGCAGAGCGCCGAGCCGAAGGGCCAGTGGAAGCGCAGCGCCGTGTAAGCGGCCCACAGCGGCAGCGTCACCACGAAGGCCAGGTCGGCCAGCGCCAGGTTTCCGATGTAGGTGTCGGCCGGGCGGCGCTTGGCGCGAGGGCCCCGCCACACGGTGAAGATCACCAGCCCGTTGCCCGACAGCCCCAGCACGAAGACCAGCATGTACAGGACGGGCAGCAGCGAGAAGGACACCTCCCAGTCCGGCTGCCACTCGCACGGCCCGCCCGCGCCCGTCTCGTTGCCGTTCCCGTCCCCGTCCCCGTAGTAGTAGTAGGAGTCGCTGTCACCGCCCGGGTAGTCCATGGCCCGCGCTAGCGCTGCCCCGCTCGCCGCCGCCGGCCGCCTATAAGGGGCAGCGCGCAGAGCCCGCCCCTGCCGCCGCCCGGGGTCCCCGCCCGCAGCGCCGGCCTGTCCCGGCCCCCACGCAGCCACCCCCATGCCGGCGCCGGCCCGAGCCCTCGGCGGAGCGCACGCAGCCCCACACGCCCGCCCCTGCTCCGCGGCTCCCGGCCCGCCCTCGGCGTTGCGCGGAGCGAGCAGAGGAGGACGCAGCTCCCGCCGCTCGAGCCCCGCCAGCCTGTGCGCCGCGCCGAACCCCGCACACGCGCCACTGCGCGTACCTGCGCCGGGCGCACGGGGCCCCGCACGCACGCCGTGTCACTGCCTCGGACCTCGTCCCTCCGGGGGCATCCGCGCGTCCTGATCGCCGCTGCGCTGCGGGGAGTCCTGGGGAGATATGAGCGGAATGTGGCTGCTGTGTAGGCGCCGGCAGGAGTCGCCTCCCTGTCAGGAGCCTGCTGAACCACCCCGGCAGAGCGGGGCGGTGTCCTAGCCCAGGTCACGGTGGGTTGCCCTCGGAGCGCTGCACCTTCAGGAAGATCTCGGAGTCTTCACCTTCCCTGAGTCCCTGGCATTGGCTGCACGTAAACACACACATGCCCAGCTCTGCCCTGGGGTCTCCTTCCTTTGGTATTGCAGGTATTATGTCTGGTAGATGTCCTTCTTGCTGTTGTCCTGTGTCTGGCATGAGGGTTGCTCTCAATGCTTGGAAGGATAACTTAGATGGGGGTGATCCTGCCCTGTGCAGGGGGCTGGACTTAGATGACCTCCTGAGCTGCTTTTCAGCTCTATGATTCCATACTTATTGCCCACCCTGGGCAACAATGAATATGCAGTACATGCTCCTCCTCCACCATAGCACATATTCTCACATACCATGCACATGCTCAGATTCCACCTACATCATTACACACCCAGTCCCATAAGCATCTCCCCACGCATCATACCATGCATGCTCCCTTCTTTCCCAAACCATAATATACTGCACACATATCTCTTCCATTACCATATGCTCCCACATCTATACACATATCACTGCACATGCACACTAATATCCTTTCTTCTACATGTACACATTTCCTTTATTCCACTGTATCAGGAAACAGCATTCATCTCCCTACACTGCAGAGTTAGTATTCATTGCTTCTGCATGGCATTCAATCACATTCCACACATAATAGCACAGGCACATTCAGTCCTCCCTCTAGCATGGCACAGATACCTCCTCAGCCACCGCACCTGGACACAGTGGGAAGGCATGTATGTTCCAGTGACCCTGAGAGACAGGCCACAGGAGTTTAAGTCCTGGATGAGCCATCCAATCCAGACTGGTGAAAGGATAGGGAGCAGATGAAAAATAACCACAAGTCTCAAGTGCTGAAGCTGAGCAAAAGGCCAACAGCCTCTCCTTCTGAAAGAGAGAAGTCATAGAAACAACCCAAGGTGGTCACTCCAGTGTGATAGAGGAGCCTTGTTCATGTCTAAAGCAACATCTGACAATTCGGGAACAATTCAGACTTGTTTATACACATATGACAAATGCCAGCACATGCTTGCTCACAGTCCATATTATTTGCATCCCTTTCCACTAAAGAGATTCTCTGAACTAGTCTTTTGTCCTGTGCTTTCCACTTACTTATTATCACCAGTTTAGCTCTGCCAGTGACAGCAGTGGGAAGAAAGACCAGGTCATGGTTTTAATGACTGTGCTCAGAGCTCAGAACTGAGTAGCAATAATGAGTTTTAAAGAGAAAGGGTTAGTGTAGAGAAGGCTTTGCATGCAACCCTATACATCTGTACACCAGCATGTTGTATACAACACATTCATTCACACCATAGAGACATGTATCTAACCCATACTCCAGAAACTTCTCTCTCTTTCACCCTCCCCCCTTGATTTCTCAGGGCATCTGGAATGAGCAGATGTGCTATCACCTCCTTAGTCAACCATTGCAAAGGGAAAAAGTCACTGTTCCCTTTCTCTCCCAAGGGACTTGAGGTCTTAATGTGTTTTCTCAAAGCCTGGAGAAGCAAGTTTGTTTTTTCTTCTCTACTCAGTGTTTTGCTAACGGCTGCCAACACCCTGCACCTTCTGGGATCTGGGTGATAAGGAGAAGACAGACAGCTAGAGAAGAAAACTGTTTCTGGAGTCTTTATCCTTGTGGGGATTAGAGCAAATCATTAGTTAAAACTAACATAGCACAAAGTGAGCCCTTTGGTTATTCATGTGTTATGTGTCTGTGGGATTCTTCATTGCGGCACAGCCCTGGGCTGAGAAATGTTTTCACGCCTATGGCCTGCATGGGGACATAGGAGGGGTGGAAGGGAGAGGGAAGAAGGGGGAGGAGAGGGTTTGTGGTTACCCTGGCTTTGGACTTAATTGCTTTTACAATCATGATTCAATCAGTCACAGATTTTAAGTGTTGCGCATTAGTGACTCTGTAATTAGCTTGGGAAGGATATCCTACAAAACATCTACCTTTCTGAGAAGCTGAACATTCCCCTCCCTACACAAGCAGCTGTTGTTGCTCACTGCCCTCAGTAGTATCCTCCATCCTGATTCTGCAATCGGATACTGTTGGGCTGATCCATACAAATGAATTTGTTGTTCATTTATTCTCACTAATGTCCTAGTGTATGATAATCAGAGCTACAAAGCAATAGGGATGCCAAGCAATGTTGAGCATCCCACATTCTCTCTCTTTACCCCCTTTGAAGAATACTTAAAATATTTTAAAACATATAAGTAAATTTCTATGTAAAAGCAAGAGCTGCAAAAAGGGCTCTTTTTACCTTGACTATAGGGAGTAATTAGGATCCAGTCTCCAGCCTAGGTCTGCAAAGACAGAATGAAAGCCATGAGATCCTGCTGCCTTTGAGCCAACAGGACTAGTGTGTGATTATCAGACCTCTTTGTCCCTGTTCACTGGAGTGAACATAATTTCTAAAAGCTGACTTCACTGACATGTTTATCCTGCAGTGCTAAAAACTCCTTACACCCAAACTCTATCTGCTCTGTTCCTGTAAGGGGGTCCATCTCTTTCAGATTGAGTGTGCTGTGAGGGAGGGCCTTTAGTATTTGCAAGGTGCAGTGTCACAACTTCAAGAAAAGATTTGTATAATGCCTGATCTGTGGCTTGGTGGTTAGAGCACTTTTCTGGGAAGTTAGCTGAATGCAGGACCTAGAAGCTGAGGCTCATGCTTTCTAGGAAAGTTTTTTAACCATTCCACTGTCTGGGCTAAAACATAGGATGTATTCTTCCTTCTTGCAAGATTTACACTCAGGTATACACATAGATAGCTCCTCACCTCTGGGGCATGGACACAGGAAGGTGTGGAGCCCTTTCAGAAGGGCTGGAGCTGGTGTGTTCTAATTGTTATGTATGAACTTTAATCCTGGATGAAGGACCACTAAAGTTGGAGTTATTTTGCTACATTTGAATCATTCTCAGCTTCAGTTCACACACAGCAACTAGAACTAGAGCGACTGACCTTTTGAAACCTTCCCCCTTTCCTTTTGAAATAGCTCCAAGAATTCATGTGTCCACACCCCCCAGAATCTGGACTGGCTCCAAATAGTTTACCTAGCACAATTTAAGGTACTAATTTTGATCTACAAATCCCTAAAAATTCTGGCCCTACATACTAAGGGACTACCTTATGGCCCATACGAATCCCTCAAGTCAGCCAAGATCAACTTCCTTAGTATCATCAGCATGCCAAGTTTGCTTGGCACAAACATATGGTAGGTTGTTCTCCACAGTGCTCCTCAGCTTTGGAACTCTTCCCCCTGAGGATGGTAGGATCCTGAACCTGGACATCTTCTGGAAGCACAGTAAGACCTTGTTTGGGCAGGTGTTTAGCAAGGCAGGTTAGGCTGTGGTACCATTTAAGGCGTTTTTGTTTTATATTCTATTCTACTTTTCTGTGGTTGTTTGTCTGTCTCACTGGGTGTATCTACATGAGACGTTTACTGTGGAGCTGATCGATTGGCACATGTTCAGTAGCCATGTGAATGCTTACATGTCCACACTGCACAGGTAATAAAACTGCAAAATATGTATAAGTGCCAAAAATGCCATTTGCACAACTGCCATGTGGGTGTGCAAAGTGAAATAGAAATCTGCCAAATGTCTCCCACAATGTAATTGAGGGCCCCAAAGCAACAAGATCTCCAAGGGCTTAGGAATCAGGATCTTGTTCTTCTGGGCTGTTTGTTCACACAGGTGGGTCCCATCTCTCAGGGGCTGTTTTTTCCCCCACAGACATCTGACAAAAACATTCTTCTTTAAAGAAAGCCTGTAAAAGATGCTTCCCTTCCTGTGGTCCCAAGGTTGTGCTTCCCCAGGTGCAGTTCCTCATGTGCGCATGGGGAGAGAGCAGGGGTTTGGGCAGGATGCTAGCTCTCAGCTGAGCTGTTTCCCTGCTCTCATCCAGCTGGGAGTAACTCCACTTCCTTGTTTATACCTTATTTAAGCATGTGTTGCCTCTCTGAGGAAACCTAGCTGGGCTGGACAGGGGAAAGGAAGGTACTTATACTGCACTTTTTAATTGTGCGTGAAGGGGAAAACCTGCCTTCTAAATCAGTAACCGGCCTTTTCTGACCCAGCAGGGCCCCACACACTCCTTAGAGACACTCCTGCCCCAAAAGGCCACTACTCCTGAGAGGGGTCTATTTGTTACTGCTGAAGTAGCCTCCCCCTGGCATCTCTGGATAGGAGGAAGGATGCAGGGGGGAAGCTGAGTTCTAGATCAGTGACATGAAAACAAAACCCTGTCCAACACAGTACTTTGCCAGCCCCTAAGGAGGTGCTGGCCCTGCTCCCAGTGAAGTCAGACGAAGGTGTCCCTGAAAGGAATATTGGGTCTGGTGTTTGTCTGCAGAAATATGAACTCAGAGCTGGCTAGCTCCACCCCCACCCCTGAATTCCAGAAATAAAGCCATAATCTCTAGAGTTTTTTATAATTTTACTTAAAAAAATACAAAAAGAGGAAATGACATAAACTTCAATTAAAATTCAATTTGCTGTTATTTAAATAATATATCATAAAAATAACATTATAGATAAGTGACAAATAAACTAAGCATTAAATTAAACACTAATATGTAACAATAACAAATAAAAAATTTTGTTCACCAAGATTCCAAGCCTGAGAAGATGACTCTCTGTGTCTTTGCTGCCACAATCTCTAACACTGCTTGTGACAAGTCTATATTTTGAGCCACAGCATTCTTGATAGACAGCAAAGATACCTATCATCTCCCATGGTTGATCGCAATACGTTTTTCTGAGCTTCAACTTCGAGAAGCTCTGTTTGCTGCTCACCACCGACATGGACATGCTTAAGTGGATCCTGAGAACTATCCGTGTGTTTGGGAAGTTGTCATGAAGCTCATTGTTATAACTAAATTGTAGAACTTTTCAAGGAACGTTACAGTCCATTGGAAGTAGACTTTGGAGATAGCCAAGTTCTTCACAGCTCTTCACATTCATAGCTGAATTGACACTTTTTATGACAGATGTGTGGGGCTGGTTTAAACAGTAGATCAACACCAAGATTGTCAGTTATTTCCTTAGCTGTTATCAGAGCTCCTTTGTACCTCACTTCCCTGTAGTTACAATATAGTCACAGCAGGTATTTATCAAGTTTGTGGCTGCAACAGTGCCAATATTTTTCTCGCTATGTATGCTTTTGCTTGTGGGGGCCGAGAAACGCTGGCAAAATGGGGTCACTGTTGGAGTGGAATTGAGACGCTAGACACACAGGTTGTTGGAAGCCAAAAAAAAATTTACTCACAGTCCGTAGGCTGTAGGCACGTTCCTTGAAGTTACAGAACTTAAACAGGAACTCAGGCACACAGAAGCTCACACTCACGCAGGGTATGGGGCATCGGATGATTCCGGCGGGGAGTCATCATCAGTTGATCAGGCCTTCTTCATGGCTTGGAAACACACGCGGGGATCTCTCCTCATGTGCATCCGAGCACTCCTCTGGTTTGGGCAGGCATCGCCCAAGCCCTTTATTCGGTCAGTGAGCCAATTGCCAACAGACATGTTTGCATAATTTACAGTGGACCAATCGTAAGCGTGCGCTTGGTGGTGCAGTTGCAAGGTTTTGGCAGGCTTTGGTCCTGCACCTAAACTTTTCCGTGCTACAGGGGAAATTCCCTGCACCTGTGCTCACAATGTGCTTAACACAGGTGTGCCGAGGCATCTCTTTAACTGTTTTGCACAAACATTGCTCACCCTATAGATTGAAGAAGGATATTATGCCACTTACAAATGAGACAAAAAACTTCAATTCAATCAGTTGACATGCTAAGGTGAGCTTTTCATGATGGATACCAACATCTGCTTGCTCTGATTCGGCCAGTGCGATGACAGCATTGTGCACTTTGGCTGCTTGGCATCAGACATCTTTAACACTTTAAATTCTGCACTCCCAGTGTGTTTTACATGCTGACTTAGTTGTGACATCGACATGATCTATGAGAATCTTCTAATGATGAACAGAACATAGATCCTTTGCAGAAAGCTGAAGAGGGACTTAGACTTTGTTGAAGATGTTGTAGTATGCACCACCATGAGACTGAGTGACTGACATCCACATGGAATGAAAAATGCTCTCAATTTTTAACTAAGAATTCTTGTCTGTACATCCTTGTAGTACTCTTCATATTTGCACCATTGTCATAACCTGGCCCTGGCAGTCTTGGATATTTATGTCCCATTCCTTCAGAATAGTAAATATAGTATCAGTAAGTTCTTTCCCTGTGGATTAGTGTACTATTTTAAAGTGAATAAAGTATTTTAAAGTAAATACTATTTTAAAATAAATTGCTCCTAAATGGTCACTTTGCCATCTATAGTAGAAAACATCTTTTCAGAATGACTCACATCCAGTATCATGGAGTAGTACTTGGCTCTCCTCAACCTTTTAAGAACATCTCACAGCACTTTCTTTGCTAATAATTCAGGTATCTCATTCTGGATTGTTTTTTCTGAAGTAGTGATTCATCACCTTTCTGGAAAGTGTGCATCCCAAATGTTCCTTCATAACTTCGTCATACTTTCCTAGTGACTCCACCAAACCCAGAAAGTTGTTTACTGTTGTTCACTGTGAAGAGCCTGTCAGATGAGCCTTAACAAGCCATGTTATTTTTAGAAAGATTCATTTTTATTGCCATGGCCTCTCTAGAATATTCTCCTAATGTTTTGTTTCTTGTTTAATCACATGTTCAAGCTCCATGTCACTGCAATTATCCTGTTTTATCTTTTGTTCTGCTTTGACCGACATTCAGCAGGAATTGAAATTACTAGGCAGTTTTTCATGACCCTCCAGAATCTGAGATGTGCTTCCAATCATTCAATCCCTGAAATGCTAGGGGTAATTTTGCATTCAGGTTGAAGGGCTTGCAGAAGAAACAGAAAACCTTGTCAGTGGACTCAAAGTAAAGCAGTCAGCGCCATTTCAGAACGTCACCATTCTCTAGATTTCTGTATAAAAACATCATATAACAATGGTGATTCAGCTCATCCAGAGGAAACTTTATGTCCTTTACTTTTGATGGACCATTGGTCACTAGCAGATCTTGAATATTGGGTGTTAGACTGGGTCAAAAAGCGGGATCAGATATAGCCTTGCCAATGCCTATAATGGGAATCATTTAACCACTGTTGCAAGTGGCATCATCATTATTCTGGTCCAGATGAAAAATCCTGTTTTGTTTGGCTCTCTCTGCTTTTCTCGGGATGATTCTTGACAGTTGAATTGTGGATCATCTATGCATTCTTCATCTGATGTCTCCATTGTGACTGTTTTGCTACTACTTCATCTGTTATTGTTAACAGATTTCAAATATTTTTTTCATTGTGTTTGCATCTTTCAATCATTTGACCTTTTCATTTCCTGTTCTTTGCCTCTGACATCCTCTTCTTAGGTACTTGCAACATTTTGTTTCTTTCAAAGTCTCCTGAGAGCACCTGTCACCTGAGGAAGGCTGGATTGCATTCAAAACTTATCTAACGTTATCCCAACTACATAGTTGGTCCAATAATAGATATCACCTTAGGAAATCCTTGCCTCTTGCATGAACAGTTAATGGAATTTGCTCCCCACAGAAAGAAATATGACTGAGCCTGATTTTGGTTACTTTAAGCAGGCAATGCAAGATATATTTTTTGGATCTTGCTTTTTTCTATACAGAAACTATGGATTCCACATAGTGATGGTTAGCCAGCTGTTCTAGTTGAGGTTAAAGAAGGCAGAGGAATGAAATCTCTCATTTTGGAACACAGTATGATAGGTGCCTTCATAGTGTGCACAGGCATAGTTCTCAACTTTTTTAGACCAAAGGCACTCCTCATTAGATACAGGCACCCCTCAGAAAATGCAACCCCTTAACTTCCACTAATTTCTGTGGAATATGGAAATTTCTTCTGTTGCAATGAATTCAGAAAAATGATTCCTATTTGAAGTCTCTCAGTTTATCTTGTGAATCATTTGTAGGTGCTTACACATCCTGTGACACCCTAAAATGATCTTGTAGCACACCAGGGTGCTTTGGCACCTTGGTTGAGAATCACTGGAATATAGTCTGCACCATGGACTCTTTCTGAGCAATGAAGTGCTTGGTGTGAATGTCTACATGTTCATTAATGCACCTTTGCTACTGTGCATTAAGTTTAGTACCTCTAATATGAGGTATTACATAAAGGTACATTACCCCATACTAATGAAAAGGTGAATTTTTTTTTGAACCTTAATATGCAGATGGGCAATTCTACTGTGCATTATTGCATTAACATGCTTTTTGCCATGATGCGATAATGCACAGTACAACAGTAGCACATTAAGACATCTTGTGTAGATGCGGCCAGGGTCAGGCAATGTCCAGGTGACTGGTTTCCCCATTACCAGAGATTTGGCCCAATGCAGAGGAGCTGGAAGTTGATGGTCCAGTGTGGGAAGTGATGGCCTGAATCTAGAGGTACCAGAATGGGAATTCATGTGTGAGGAGTACAAGGACTCTGAGATCACATGACTAGAATGGTACATACGGCTTGAGCCCTCTGTAGTAGGGTCTGCAGCCTGGCTAGTGCACAAAAGGCTCACCATCCATGAGACCAGCAACTATGGGATGCTCCCCATAACTCAAAGCCCTCTGAGGGGGCAACAGGAAGGTGAGAGTCAGGGAGATATTGTATAGAAGAGGAGCTGACCCAGGTGCCTTGGAATCAGTGTCCTGCATTGTTGGATCAGGGTTTATGAAATAAACACTTTTTTCCCCCAGACTTTCTAGGACGAGTCATAAGCAAAATACACATTATACCATTTGTCTGTGGATCACTAATGGCCTGGGTGTTTAACATGGGCCAGACTACTGGTGGGCTACTAAAAGTTGGGGGAGAGGTAGTTGTGTAACTGAAGGAACAACACATGCCTGGTGCTACGCCCCCCAAATGAGCTGCTTGCAGCTCAGTCCTGTGCCACAACCTGCCTTAACCCAGCTGGGCAGCGCTTGCCCCTCCCCTGGCCCCAGGCTGCTCCAGCCCCACTCCCTCCCTCATTGCTGCCTGCACGCCCTCCTTACCCATTGCAGCTGCTGGAAGCCTGCAGCTGGGCTGCCTTGTGACCCTACCACTGTCCCGCCCCGTTAGCCCCCTCCATTCTGCCACCTATGATTGTCATGCTGTCCATGTCCAGGCACCACTCCTTATCACTGCCTAACAAATATATTTAACTATAGCTAATAGTACATACTAAAGCTTCTCAAGGGGTATGTCTATGCATTCATTAATGCACTTTTGCTAATGTGCATTAAATTTAGTAGCTCCATTGTGAGGTACTAGAAAAAGGCGCATTAGCTTATTTTAATATACATTAGTGAAAACACATTTTTTGTGATGCCTTAATGTGAATTAAAATGGGATAATGCACATCAAAGTGCATATGTAGATGTGCTCAAGAAGGGTCATATAATAAGCCTTCACCCTCTGAACCAGGGAGCTGCCAGAAGTATAGGACCTCTCACACTGCACCAGCCCTGGTGTGGGCATTATCTGCTAGACACAATCTAGCTCTGGTGAAGCCAGTGCCTCTTTTAAATGATGAATCCCAATACCTCTGCTACAAAGGCAAGATCACAGAATGAATGACTATGAATGTCTGCTGCACATTTCACCCTTCTTGGCAAGATAAGGATTAATTTTTTTTTTTTTACTTTTTTTTGACCTGGTAAGCCCATAATGTGAGGAGCCCCAGTTAATGAGTTTGGATAACTGAACTACTGATCAAGGAAACAGGCTTTTATAGCATTTGTCTGCAACAGTATTAATTGCAAACACTTCAGAAGAGGGAAAGGAACATAATTAATACCAAAGAAGGGGGGAAAGACACTAATTAGCTATATAAAATAACTTGGAAAAAACATCCCATCTGGAGGTTAGTGCTTCCTGGTATTGTGCTGTCAGAGGTATCAGGAGAGGACAGCACTGCACAAATACTCAAGCACTTCCTTCTCCCCAAACACCCGCTTCTTTTATAGAAGCAAGAGAGATGAGCTAGGAGAAATAGGGCTTCCAGCCTGGGCAGTAAGCAACTATCTTTCTTTGTTTATTACCTGCATTGCCAGAGGCAGATGCTCATCAATGCTCCCAGCCCCAACCCAAGCAGTGAGCCTAATGCAATCACATCCTGGAGGGAATGGACTTCACTTCCAAGGACAGGACAGAGCATCAGAACTAAACTCATACTTCAGAGGGCAGCTAATAGCTACTGCCTTTACACTTGCCAGGATACTTTCCCTCAAGCTCAGTTTTCCCTTTGCTTAGTTCCAACATAAGGCCACACTCCACCCTAATGAAAACAAGGTCAGCCTATGTAATAGCTGATATAATATAAATATTTTTTTGCCATTGCTTCCCAAACTAAAGGATATTTATTTTCCTTTCTCCCTACAAAGAGTGTCTATGAATGTACACAAAGTAGGTAAGGTCCCCCAGTTTTTTCTCAGACCCGTATGCTGGATTTAGCTGTAGCTGCTCTATTCTCCTTTCCCATTCCCTAAATAGCGGTCTGGTTATTCTGTAGTTACCTGCATTTTCTACTAACTGTATCTTTACCTGTTGACCCCTCTGCTCTGATCTCTCTAGCAAATGTGCATTCTGGATCAGTTGCCTGGCTGTGGGTGTTTCCTATCCTTCAAGCCTCAGACACCGGTGCAGGCAGAAGTGACAATTTTCATCAGATCTGGCCACAGGAAGCAGTTTATAGCGGTGACCAAACACAAGTGCATGGGTCAAAATCTGACGACTCATTGCATTAAGTATCGTGCTATCCCATTGCTATGGGAAACTGGCTGCAAGCTTCCAACCCCAGCTAGATTCCCCTCCCTTCTGGAACTACCAGTGAACTTCTGTTTGGTCTGGGGTAAGGCTGTAACTCAAAACACTTTGCAAAAATTGTTCTGAGTTGCAGCTGGGAGCTGCCTTTCTGTCTGCACCCTCAGCATGTGATCCTGATTTAAGTTATAGCAATGTTATAGCAATGAAATACCCAAGAAAGGAAAGGCTAGTGGCCTTTCTCCTTAAGCATCAAGGCAAAGAGGCATTGCAGCTCCATGCAGCTCTTCTTCACAACTGAGACACAGTTTCTAAAGCTGGTTGGGTCTGCTTTTGCTGCAACTGCTCATTCTTTCCTTGTGATGAAAGCAGCTATACAACCTGCCCACCTGGAATTCTCTACACCCCAGGGACAGGGATATTGTGCTAAACCATATTAATGACCAGACCAGTTTTAGAGGAAAGGGCATTCAAACAAGGTTGTTTCTCCTTGTCAAAAGGCATGTTTCTCCTTTGCTGCTGTCTTCCTTCATGCTGGTACCCTAAATAACTATGATTCTGCATATTATTTTAAATGACACCAAGGGCTTGTTGGTAGGCAGACTCCAGAGCATTTTATCTAAATCAAGTGACAATCTGTGATTCATCAGGGTCCATAACTGGATAAGACCAAGAAATTACCCTTCTTGATACCACAATGGGGGCACAGGCAATAAAGTGGAGTGAAGCAACTCTTTGTGTGAGTACCATAGAATCTGTGTTAGTAGCACTTGAGAAAGGTTAGAAAGCAGACCTCTGAGACACAGGGCAAGGCACAGCACTGACAAAGAGGTTGTGAAAAAGAGCAATAAAGTATTTTGTTACAAAATCAAAACATTGGGCAATAGTCATTCTGGAACCTAGGCTCTCTGATGGCTGGGGCCAAAAACAATGAAAGTGTTGATCATATTATAGCCCCTGAAGAAAAGATTCAACACTGTAAAATCTAAAATGGCTTTCAACAAGCCAATGAGGGAGAAACACTGTGAAATTACTGACTAGTCCTGAGAAGTGGTAAGACCTTCATTGTTAGTGATCTGGCTATAGGTTCTGACACTGAATTTAAATCAAGATTGGATGTCTCTTGTCTAAAAGCATCACTGTAGATCCTGTGTTATTGGGCAGATGTTGGAATCAAGGGATAGTGTTCTTTGCCCTGTATTCTCTAACAGATCAGACTGTAGAATCACAGACAATGGCCCTGACATCTCCCAGTGGTTCAGGGAAAAATGAAGACTAGCAGCATACCTCCCTTGCAATCAAGAGGTGTAACTGCAGGATGTGCAGACTTTCTTAAACAAGTTTTACTTTTCAACAGCAGAGAAGGCATAGTCACAGGAGCTAGCTGGTAGCAGGCAGTCTACAGCCCATGAAGAAGCTGGTGCTAGTACATTTTCATTGCTATTTAAACCCAAATTAGAGAGCTATAAGTTATTAGATGTGTGTTTATACATGCAGCAATCATATCTCTGGCTGCAGCACAGACATTTAATGAAAGATGTTGGACCTACAACTGCTTGTTGTAAGCTTGTGTCCAGTGGGTTGTGCAGGGATGTAGCACACAACCTACAGCCCTTTCATTGGCAATTTCAGATCATATGCTCTTTGGGGCAGAAAGCATTGCTCTATTCTGTGTTTATAAAGCAATTATCACAGAGGGGTCATGTGCCATGACCCCAGTACAAATAAATAAATAGATTCATAGACATTGTCCCAAACTCCCCTTCCCTTTGGGTTCTGGTCCTTTAGGGCCTCACTGACAAGCCTCCTGAGCTTGTCAAAGTCAGCTTTCCTGAGTCAAGGACTTCTGTATTGCAGACTTGCCAGCTTTATGGTGGCTGGTGAAAGTGATCAGCTCATGGTCACTGTCACCCAGCTCCCTTAGATTGTTAAGTCACTGATTGGTCCCCCATTGCCAGTACCAGGTCGAGCAGTGCTGTACCTCTCATCGGCCCATAGACTTCTTGCATCAGATATTGCTCATCCACACATGGTAGAAAGCTTTGCGACCGCCTAGATTTGGCCAAGCGCTCTTCCCATGAGACGTCTGGGGTGTTGAAGTCTCCCATGACAACCATGCACGGGGAGTGCGTGGCCTCAGCCAATTCCCTGGTGAACTCCTGGTCAAGCCCTTGATCCTGGGTAGGAGGTCTGTAGTAGACTCTGACCATTCATAGAATCATAGTGTAACAGGGGGCCTGCACAGGGCCAATCTCCATGGCCCACCCACCTGTTCTTGGGCCACCACCTGCCTCCTCTCCTACCATGCCTTGATGTTAATTGATTAATTAATTGATGTCATTTAAGTGGAAGGCTACCCATTTTGCTGCCCCAATGCCAGAGGGCACTCTCTGCAGCTCCTTTCCTTCCCTACACCACAGCCCAAGCCTTACAGATGGCATCCTGATGTTCACATAATCACTGCCCCCCCACACACTGGGCCCCAGAATCCTCCAAACAGGACCCCTCCATGATCCCTCCACTCAGACAGCCTCTCTGCCTTCATTCAGGCTACCTAGCCCCCCAAAACTATTTTCCCCTTGGGTATGGTCCCCCAGGGACCTCTGGCTACCAGCCCTGGCCCACTTCCAGGCCAGTGGGGACCCCAGGCTGCCGGCTCTTGGCCATCCCTTGTGGTGGGCCCCTGGCCCTTTTGAATGTCCTGGTCCTGGCCCCAGCATGGGTCAGTGGAGGGTACTCTCTGTTCAGGTTGGGTCTCTGGCCCCTCACTAGCTCCAGGGGTCTGCCCTCTGGGCCCTTCACACAGGGGTTACCCACCCACTGGTGGGGGCTAGGGGTAAAGGCACCCTGACTCACCTTTCACCAGGGTGGTAACTGGCCTGGCATTTCCTGGGGGCTCCCATGCCACTGAGAGCCCCACCAGGTCATCAACTCCCGGCAGGGTGCAGTTTTAGGTCATGCCCAGGACCAGGAGCCTCTGGACAACCCCCTACAGCTCCTCCCTTACCTCCAGATGATACCAGCAGCCCTCCAGCAATATTGTTGCCTGGCCTCCAGCAGCCAAACTGCCCTGTTTATATAGACAGACCCTGACTCCAAAATGGCTGCCCTCATCAGGCACCTGGTGGCTGCCAGCTCCAGGCCTTTAAAGTGGCAGGTACACACAGTGCCCTGCCACACAGAATAATAGAAGTAGGGTCAGAAGGGACCTTGTAGATCTTCAAGTCTGATCCCCTGCCTGGACAGGAGGAAAACTGGGCTCAAATGACCCCAGCCAGGTAGGCATCAAGCCTCTTCTTAAAGACCCCCAGGGTAGGAGCCAGCACCTCTTCCCTTGGAAGTTGATTCCAGATCCTAGCAGCCTTAACTGTGAAGTAGTTCTTATGGATGTCTAATCTAAACCTACTCTTTAACAACTTGTGGCCGTTATTCCTTGTTATCCCGGAGGACGCTAAGGGAAACAAGGTTTCCCCCAAACCCTTCTGTCTAGTGAGTTTGTAGACAGTCACCAGGTCCCCCCTCAGCCTTCTCTTGTGAAGACTGAACAGGTTCAGGACCCGTAGCTTCTCACTGTAGGGTCTGCCCTGCTGTCCCCAGATCATGCGGTTGGCCCTCCTCTAGACCCTTCTCCATGTTGTCCACATCCCTCCTGAAGTGGGGTGCCCAGAACTGGACACAGTACTGCAGCTGTGGCCTGACAAGTGTCACGTAGAGGGGGAGGATCACCTCCTTGGTCCTACTTAAGATGCACCTATAGATGCATGATAAGGTCTGGTTAGCCCTGCCGACCATGACCTCGCATTGTCGGTCCATGTTCACCTTGGAGTCAATAATGACTCCAACGCACCTTGCACTTGTCAGTATTGAAACACATCCTGTTTTTGTTAGCCAACCCCTACAACCTATCCAGGTCTTGCTGCAGTCTTTCCCACTCTACTAGCATGCCCACCTCACCCCAAATTTTGGTATCATCAGCAAATTTAAACAGGTTGCTTTTCACCCTGTCATCCAAACCGCTGATAAAGAACAGTGGGGGCCCAAGGACCGAGCCCTGGGGGACTCCGCTGCCCACTTCCCCCCCAGGTGAAATATGACTCGTCCACCACCACCCTCTGAGTACAACCCTTCAGCCAATTAGCAATCCATCTGACCATGTAGGTATCGATGCCACAGTCACCTAGTTTTTTAATGAGGTTGGGGTGGGAGACAGTGTCAAAGGCCTTGCTGAAGACCAGAAAGACTACATCCACAGTGACACCTGCATCCAATGCTTTTGTGACCTGATCATAAAAGGCAATCAGGTTGGTCTGACATGACCTGCCCCTAATGA
>JAGPOW010001764.1:859219-898869 GCA_030014935.1 Caiman crocodilus | reverse complement strand
CCCCAGGGTAGGGGAGAGCACCACCTCCCTTGGGAGCCTGTTCCAGACCTTGGCTACTCTAACTGTGAAGAAGTTCTTCCTAATGTCTAGTCTAAATCTTCTCTCTGCTGGCTTATGGCCATTATTTCTTGTAACCCCCAGGGGCACCTTGGTGAGTAAAGACTCACCAATTCCCTTCTGTGCCCCTGTGATGAACTTATAGGCAGCCACAAGGTCGCTTCTCAACCGTCTCTTGCGGAGGCTGAAGAGGGCCAGGTGCCCCAGTCTCTCCTCATAGGGCTTGGTCTGCAAGCCCTTAACCATACAAGTTGCCCTTCTCTGGACCCTCTCCAGGTTATCCACATCCCTCTTGAAGTGCGGTGCCCAAAATTGCACACACTACTCCAACTGCAGTCTGACCAGTGCCTGATAGAGGGGAAGTATCACCTCTTTGGATCTATTCGTCATGCATCTGCTAATGCATGATAAAGTGCCATTGGCTTTTCTGATGGTTTCGTCACACTGCTGACTCTTGTTCATCTTGGAGTCCACTGGGACTCCAAGATCCCTTTCCACTTCTGTGCCACCCAGCAGGTCATTTCCTAGGCAGTAGGTATGCTGGACAGTTTTCCTCCCTAGGTACAGCACTTTGCATTTCTCCTTGTTGAATTGCATTCTGTTGTTTTCTGCCCATATGTCCAACCTGTCCAGGTCTACTTGCAGCTGTTCCCTGCCCTCCGGCGTGTCCACTACTCCCCATAGCTTTGTGTCATCCGCGAACTTGGACAGAGTACACTTCAATCCCTCGTCCAAGTCACTGATGAAGACATTAAAGAGTATCGGTTCAAGGACCGAGCCCTGCAGGACCCCACTGCCCACACCCATCCACGTCAATATCAACCCATCCACTACGACTCTCTGGGTATGACGCTCTAGTCAATTCACCCACTGGACTGGGTAGTCATCCACGTCACAGCCTCTTAACTTGTTCACCAGTATGGGGTGGGATACCGTATCGAAGGCCTTCCTGAAGTCTAAGTATACGACATCCACCCCCCCTCCTCCTGTGTCCAGGCGTTTTATAATCATGTCATAAAAAAAGACTAGATTAGTCAGGCATGATCTACCTGCTACAAAGCCATGCTGGTTTCCCCGCAGAATAATTTGTCCTGCTGGGCTCTTGCAAATGTGAGCCTTGATAATTTTTTCAAAGACTTTGCCAAAGATGGAGGTGAGGTTGACTGGCCTATAGTTGCCCGGGTCCTCCTTCCTCCCCTTCTTGAAAATAGGGACCACATTGGCCCTTTTCCAGTCCTCCAGGACCTGGCCTGTGCACCACAAGTGTTCAAATATTCCCGCCAGTGGCTGTGCAATGATATGACCAGCAGCTCTTCCACCTGTGAAGGCTCCCCAAGAAGGGCCTGGAAGAGCTGCCAGGTTTCTACCAGGACCTCCTCAGGGCCTGGAGGCTGGTTTTGCAGCTGCTGGTGTTGGTATGGAGGTGCCCTGGGTGTGTTGATGGATGGTCCTGGCCCACATCACCTGTATCAGGGACCTCCTGGACTATGCCAAGCAGGGGTGGGCAGACCTGGTGCATGGAGCTGCCCATGCTGTGTGTACCCCGTCTTGTACCCCAGGAGGTCAAGGCCACCCTGCCAGACACTGCCCTTGTCTACACAGACCAGATCCTGCATGAGGGCAGTCCTCATCCCCTGGTATCCTCCAGCCCTCTGGAGCTTATTGTGGGACCCCTGCCTTGGCAGGTTCCATGGTGTTCCCTGCCATACCATCTCAGCAGGCTGCAGGATACAAAATGGATCCACTTTCCATCTCCCCACTGCTGCCAGCTATATACACTCATGAACTGCACTTTCCTTCATCCCATTCTCATGGCTCACACTGATAACAAGTGGTGAGACACCCTAGGTGAGGACAGAGGAGAGGGTCCCTGGTGGGCTAATCTGGATTCCACTTTGAGCCACTGGGGACCTCAGCTGGTGGCTCCTGCATGGCACAGTTCACAGACACCCCTTCCCCTTCTGTGAGCAGAGAGAGACCCTGGTACCCACATACCTGGAGTGAACCGGGCTGCAGCCGTTGCACCACCTCCTCCAGAACCTCTTGTTCTGATTGCATCATTCCCCTCACCTTTTTATGCACTCCCCACCTGTGATTCCCCTGAGTCTTGGGACCTCCTAGTCAATCTCCTCCTGGGATTGGCTAAGCTGGCTATATATCTGACCAGGAAGGAGGCTCTAGCCAGGAGTGTCCCTGGGGACTGTGGGTCCTCTTTCCTTTCCCTAGTTCATTCCCATCTCTGGGCAGAGTATCCTGGTTTTATTTGAGGGCCAGTGGGCACTGTCAAGGTGTGCTCTGTTCGATGTGTCCCTTTGGCACTCTAGTTACAAATCTTTGACCATCAGTCCCATCCCTGTATTTTTCAGTGTGTCCTCAGCAATCTGTTGTCACCTTTTCTGTAGCCTCCCAACCTGAGGGAGGCTAATAGGTTACTTAGTGGGCCTAGGCCCATCTCTACCAAGGTGAAAAATAAGCCTGGTCAACGTCCTCCTGGTCTTAGCTAAGCTGGCAGTGCATCTTACCAGAAAGGAGGCTCGGGCTGGGAGGGTCCCCAGGGGCTTTGGGGACACTTTCCTTTCACTTGTGGTGATTCATTCGGTGCTCCCACTCCCTGGCTGGTGCTTGCAGGGGGGCCTGCCTCCCCCCATCTGCTGCCTAACCAGGGAGTGTGGCCTGTTTAGGGGGTACACCAGTGCTCTCAGGGGGTGCATGTGCACCCCCATGCACCCCCTACGTGTTGCCACTGTAGTTGTTAATTTTAAATTTACTACCTACTATTTTCAAACAATGACCCCTTGTTCTTGTATTGTGAGGCAGTAAATAATAAATCCCTATTTACTTTCTCTTCACCATTTAGTATTTTGTAAACCCTTGTCATGTTCCTCCTCAAGCATCTTTTTTTCTAAACTAAATAGCCTCTCTAGCAGCACAGGTATATATATATGGCAGGGGTTCATTTTCCTGGTACCACAGCAGCTTGAGTGTGCATGGGTCTGAAAAGGACTTGCTATTTTTTAATGTAAAGAATTCCCAGTGCACTGTGGATATTTATTTTTACCAGAGGGAAAGTTTTGGTTGCTGCAATGAAGGCATTACTTGGCTGCCCAGAATCACAGCACACAGAGGTCATGGCTGAAGTCAGCAAACAGGAACCAGCTATACATTACCCAGCCTTCTGCAGCCAGTCTTCAGGAAGACACCCTCATAAAAGGAGCAATCAAGAAGAAAAGAGGACAGCTCAGTAAGAGGAAGACTTGGAAATTAACGTGTTCTCTGTGGAGGAGGAGGAAACCCAAAATATAAATGGTTACCAACTATTAGGAAAGCACAAGTTTGTACAACCTTCCAACCTCTACAAAGGGCTCAGGGTTGGTTGGCTTTAGTTTGAGGCTCAAAAAACAATTCTGGATCCACCTTTCCGGGTCTGTATTCTCCATGGCCTTTCCTATAATTGTTCTGGTGCCCTTGTCCAATCATTGTGAAGGTCTCACCTGCACTGAGGACTTGTATGGCTATACCTACCAAAGTAAGGCTGCTTGGCACTGATCCCTAGTGTTCACTTGGCCTTTGGGGACAGGGGACACCTTTTTCTTCTGTGTGCGCATAGGGGTCAGCACAAGGCAGCCTGATCTACAATTGTGCTTACTTGGCACAGCATAAAGTAAATCTGAAGAAATGAGATAGTAATATCAATACTTGGGATACCCAAGCACTTAGTGGTCTCCAATGGTACTGTGTTGTGCAACAAGGTGTCAATCATTTCAGACAAACTTGCCTCACTATGAAGGTGGATAGTTGAGATAGACAAAGGAAAGATCTGTGACCCAATATCACCAGGATCTTCTCCTTCCTCCCAGAACTATTTGCCCTGTCTGCAGTCGAACATCATCTCTGGAATCACCAATGAGTTCCTTATTTACTGGAAGACTGTCATCCTCATTTTGAGGGACTGCCAAATGGGGAGTCAAAAGCAGCTGCATGTTGTGCTGGCTATACACTTGTTTGTGTACAATTGGTTTAGAAACTGATGTGCCTTAACCATGATGGGTTACCAGGTTTGGTACAGAGGTTTGACTTAGTTATAAATCATAACACCACAGACAGGCAAATGATGCAAATCATCAAACAGGTTGAATCAGTGACCCTAGATTCAAGCAAGGCTAAGCCTTATTGGTAAACGTCTGTTTGTATTATGGACAAACTGCCTGTATGTATTAGGGACTTACGTCCATGCTGGGGCTGCAACCGGGACAATTTTCTAAAGCCAGCAAGCCTGAAACCATGGGATAGAGGATAAGCTCCTGTAGGATAGAAGTGCAATTCCAGCATATATAGATATACTCAAGTCAGCTTCTAATACCTAGCTCTGATATCAACAGCAATGAGGATTTCAACTGGGGTATGTACATGCTCCTCCTGGGATTAAATTCCAGAGGTTCCTGGTTAAAGGGATGTAGCATATTTTAACAATCCTTGCAGCAGCAGGACACTTACCACTGTTGTTCCCCTGCTTTACCTATGGCAGGTTAGAGTGCTGTGTCTTGTAGTTGTGCCATGGGGTTGGTTGTGTACTTTTAGTAATAGGTTAGACCAATAGTTCCCAATCTGTGGTACAGGTACCACCAGTGGTATGCAGACAACCTACCTGTCAGTGGTATGCATTAACAGATTTATTATAATTGCTTTATATGACAAAAATTTGCTGGTGGTACTTAAGGTTGTATTGTTTTAAATTGCTGGTGCAGAATCTGTCAGAGTTTGGGACTTGCTGAGTTAGACAAAGGTTTGTATGGGATGGTTTGGATAAGGATGATCTTACTTCCAGACCTCCTTTTTTATGATTTTAGGAAGATGTAGCAGGTACAGGCTTCAGTTGCTAAGTACCTTGGATCCTTAATGTTCCCATTCAGCCAGCTCTAAAGCCAGACATAGCTACTCTGATATTATATTAGTACACAAACCAGATATCAAACAGCAAAGCTGATCAGATATGCCTATCCATGCTGCAATAATCCTCAGGCTGCAATGTAGATATCTTTTAAGACTGTGTAAACCAGTGGTGCTCAACTGGGAAAGGTGTTGCAGCTCAACCTAGACCAGGAAGCTTGGGGTTTGGGAATTTGGCAGGAGGAAGGGTGACTATATCTGGATTCAGAGAGCCACAGTGCTCTGCTGTGGAGCCCTGCAGGGGACGGAAAGGGCCTGCCTAGCTCATCTCACACCTCTGATTAGATCCCAAATGAATACCTGTTTCAACACAGCTCTGCTTCCAGGGCAGCCCAAACCTAATGACCCTTGGTCTCCAGCTCCCATTCCCACCTGCCTAATACCATTCAGCACCAGATCAATCTGGCCTTCTGCATCTCCCCAGCCCAGCTTTAATCTATATCCCTGTTATCCCATAAGGCTCTTCACCCACTGATAGACACTCACCAGCTGGGCTGGCTAATGTTTTAGCTGCTTGGAGAGCTCTCGTGATCTTTCAAACAGCAATGCCCTCTCCTAAATGCAGTACTCTCATGTTTTTATGCCACCAAACCCTATTATAATGGCAAATCTATCTAAGCAGCATTATCCTTTCAGGAGCTGGCCCTAATCCTAACCATTGCCTTATTTTCCTAATTAAATGTGTTTCTTAAGTCCCTGACTGAATCTTGCCATGAAACCACAATTCCCTACAATCTCCTTGAAAACCTCACCATTCAGTATCCATGTCACAGAGGGAAACTGAGAAAGCTCCTAGGTAAAAGGCAGTGAATGATGCCAGCTGGCAGTGGGAGGTCTGTCAGGCTCCATTTGAGAAACTGGATCCTGTAACAAAAACAATTTGTGTGCAGGTCTTTCTCTCCTGCCAAGCAAACTTCCCTAATGTGTATGGATCCCACTTCAAAGACTCTTCAACTGGAGATTCCTTTTAAGGAAGACCACAGGGTCAAGTCCTTTGTGCTTTTCTTGTTCTTCCCCTTCCTGTAAAGTAAAATCCTTCAGTTTGTTGTCTCTTGCCCTCTGCAGCCTTTAGAAACCTCCTTTTGCTCCAAAAACTCCCAACTTCTTCCTAAATCTCAGGTTCTTGTTGTCTCCCTCCCTTTGTCTCACTGTTTCTGTTTCTGTCTCCACAACAGATAGCATCCTGCTTCCTTTTTTTGTTAAATCCTTCTACATTGAAATATCATTTTTACAGATCATTTTAAACCTTGGTAGCTGCATCTACATGAGATGCTGACTGTGCAGTAGCTCATTACTACTGTGCAGTAGCATCTCATGGCATGAAGTGTGATGCAATGCTTTTGTGCAGCAGTAATGAGCTACTGAACAGTCAGCACCACCAAAAAGCCATTAGGGGATGCTACTGCACAGTAACTCTGGTTAAGGTGCAGTCTTTTAGTACTTGTGTATGCAAGTACTATATGACTGTGCAGTAATAACTGCACAGTCAGCATATAATTGTAGGCATGGCCAATTTCCATTAGTAAGGAGGGAAATGGGTTGACATACTCCCAGAATCTGTTAGTCATAGAACTTTGCTATCTGCTGTTCAAACAAGTTGCAAACCAGAGACCAGGCATCAGCAGCAGCAGGGTCTCATGTGCATTGGCCTTATTCATAGAACAGAGTTCCGTATACATAATGGATTTAAGACAGTTTGAAATTATTGTTTGCATTACAGTGATGCCAAGGGACCTCAGCTGAGATCAGAGTCCAGAGTATTGCACACTGAACAGGCATCTAAGAGACTGAAAGCTTTTTTAAACAGGAATTATCTTAATACATGGGTGCTATGACTCAGCCAGCCACTTGGGCAGCAGCAACCATAAGATATGATTGAGTTCACGATCCTGAGGAAAGGAAGGATGGTGAGCAGGAGAGTAAGAACCCTGGATTTCAGAAAAGCAGACTTTGAGTCACTCAGGGAAGTCATGAGTAGGATCCCCTGGGAGGTCAGTCTGAGGGGGAAAGGGGTCCAGGAGAGCTGGCTGTATTTTAAAGAAGCTTTACTGAGAGTACAGGAACAAACCATCCCGATGTGCAGGAAGACTAGCAAGTATGGCAGAACACCAGATTGGCTTAGTACAGAACAGTAACAAAAAAAATCACACAAAAGATGGTTTTAAGAAGTGGAAATGTGGACAAACAACTAGGGAAGAATATAACAGTATCGCTCAGGCATGTGGGGATGAAGTCAGGAAGATCAAAGCACAATTGGAGTTGCAGCTAGCAAGGTATGTGAAGAGTAACAAGAAGGGTTGCTACAAGTATGTCAGTAACAAGAAGAAGATCAGGGAAAGTGTGGGTCCCTTACTGAATGTGGGAAACAACTTAGAGGATACAGAAACAGCTGAAGTGCTCAATGCCTTTTTCACCTCAATCTTCACAGGCAAGGGCAGCTCCCAGACTATACACTGGGTAGCACAGTTTGAGGAGGAGATGAGCAGCCAACAGTGGTGAAAGAACAGATTAGGGACTATTAGGAACGCTGAACATATACAAGTTCATGGGGCCCTAGGGTGCTGAGGGAGTTGGCTGATATGATTGCAGATCTACTGGCCATCATTGAAAACTCATGGCAATCGGGAAAGGTCCTGGATGGTTAGTAATATCAAATATAGTGCATATATTTAAGAAAAGGAAAAAGGAGGATCCAGGGAGTTACAGACCAGTCAGCCTCACCTCAGTCCCTAAAAAATCATGGAGCAGATCCTCAAGGAATGCATTTCTAAGCACTTGGAGGAGGAAAAGGTGCTTAGCAAGTCATACCTGACCAACCTGATTGCCTTCTAAAATGACATGACAAGCTCTGTGGATGCAGGAAAACCAGTGGATATGGTATATCTTGATTTAAACAAGGCTTTTGATATGGTCTCCTACAACATAAGTGACGCATGGGGGGCACGTGCCCCCTCTGAGATTGGCCGCTGCCGAAGTCACCGCCGGCTTCTGCAGGCAGTCACCGCCGCCCACTCACTGCTGATATGGCTGCCGGCAGCTGTGGGCAGTCCCAGCTTGCTGCTGCCAACAGTGCAGACAGCAGCTGTGGGCAGTCCCTGCTCGCCACGTGTCCCGCCCCCCCGTGACACCTCTGCCAGTGGGGCAGTTGCCATGCTCCCCCAGCCTCCAGGGGCACATGTCATTCATGTCCCACAACATTCTTGCAGGCAAGCTAAGGAAATATGGACTAGATGAATGAACCGTAAGGTAGATAGAAATTTGGCTGGATCATCAGGCTCAGAGGGTAGTAGTCAATGGGTTGATGTCTAGATGGCAGCCAATACCAAGTGGAGTGCCCCAGAGGATCAGTTTTGGGGACAGTTTTGTTCAATATCTTCATCAACAACCTGGAAGATGGCATAGAGTGCACCCTCAGCAAGCTTGGGGGGAGTAGTAGATAGGCTGGAGAGTAGGGCTAGGGTTCTGAGAGATCTAGACAAATTGGAGGATTGGACCAAAAGAAATCTCACAGGGTTCAATGAGGAGAAGTGTGAAGTCCTGCACTTAAGCTGGAAGAATCCCATGGCTGGTTATGCAGAAGCTCTGCAGAAAAGGACCTGGCAGTTACAGTGAAAAATAAACTGGATATGAGTCAACAGTGTACCCTTGTTGCCAAGAAGGCTAATAGCATACTGGGCCACACTGGTAGGGGTATTGCCAGCAGATCAAGGGAAGTGATTTTTCAGCACTGGTGAGGCATGGAGACTTGCATGAAAAGACCCCACAGCCAAATATTGCCAAAGCCCTGGCTCTTTAGCCCTGATCCAAAGACTTCAGGGGCTGTAGGTTGCTGACCCCTGAACTATGGAGTTGGAGATGAGGAATCAGACCCTTTCCCCTTCTTTTGAAATTATGGTTGCTCTATCATGACCAATGTGCCCATGTCACCCCCTGGAAGTGATTTGTAGTCAGCATGGAGGTTTTTCGCATTTCTGCAAAGCAGACAGGAAGTTGAGCAATAACTAACTCTCACATGCTCCAGGAGCTCCACTTCACTCCACATCACACTTGGTCTCTCACAGTGGGCTCCCCATTGCACTGCAGTCATTATGGCCTAGGATGGAGACTTTTCTCCAGCGCTCCAGGAGTGTGTAGGAGATGTAATTTCTTGAGATTTATTGCTGGGTTTTTTTCAAATTGCAACAAAATTAAAAATTTTTAATCTGTTGTTAGAAACACAACATTATTTATACTGCCTGGAAACCCACCCTTCCCCATGCCACTGCTCGCTGGTGTCCAACTCAGTGCCTTTTTCCAAGGAGCTGGAGATCTTTGCCTAATTCCTATTGGGCAGGAGTTCACTTTAAACAGTCTGTCACTCTTGGCAGGATGAGTTACTGCCCTTATTGACAGCTTTAGAGACTGAATGAGAGCTAGGGTATAGAGAGGTGGTCACAGCCAAAGCACTGGGTGGATGGTGACACTTCACTAGCAAGTACAGGAGAGAATGTCACAATCAGCATAAAAGGAAACTTCTTCATACCTAAAGACAACCCTCTGCTACCCTGATTCCTCTCAGATGTACATAAGATTCTGAGCAGCCCCAGGTATATGCTTAGGGCCTGTTAGGCACGGCACTCTCCAATGGAGTCACAATGGTGTAAATCTGGCCTAACACAAGGATGGATGAGGTCGTTGGTGCTTTCCCAGTGGACAAGTGAGCTGCCCTGCTAGGGCCATTCCTGTCCACCTGGCCATGGGGCTAGAGTTCATTTCCTCTCGCAGACACCTGTATGCCCTTAAAGTTTTCCTGTCCCCTGGAGCTGATGGATCCTTATCTCTTGCTGGCAGAGATATCATTTGTGGTCCAGTAGGGGAAACAGCAAAATTGCTGCCTTCCCCTGGCCTTGTTTTAATTAAAATGGATGTCTGCACTGACAGTGGTACCAGAGCTGAACCACACTGCAGGTATTCAGGAAGGACTGCACACTTCAAAGAGACCCATTTCAGATGTAAACAAACCATTTCAAAGGCAGAAGAAGAGGTTTCACACCTGGTAACCCTTAGCCTTAGGAGATTGCTATCATGCTAATTGTTATTAGCTCCCAGCAGGCAGGTTGAGAATGAACAGTGCTCTTGGGCGAATGGCCCTCCACCCGGCACTGAATGTTATGGATAAGACAATAAGAGAGGGAAGGATGCAAGTCCAGGTTTGTGCTGGATAAAATGACATATGGCAAGACTGAGCTTGTATCATGCACTAGAGGAGAATGTCTGGATCCTAGGCAGGATCAATACAAGAGTGCTGGGCCTGGCATACATGTACTCTAGCAACTGGTAAGAAAGCCTTGAGAACACAGGCACCAGGCTGCTAGTTCTAGGTGTGATACAGTCCTCTGTGATGTTAGTTGCGCCAGAAAGATTAAAAAAACACTGTAATTGGATACAGAGTGCTTATACTGCGAAGTGCAAAGGGATCCTACAGTGGAGTCAGGCAGGAATTATCTCCTACTCACATTGTATTAGAGGCTAAGGATAGTTTGGGAAGCTATATGAATGGGAGCTGGCTACTGCCAGAGTTAGGGTGAACTTGATAGGCTGTTTGTTGACTTGATCTGGTGTAAGAGCTGCTATGCAGAAGTAAGATTCCAAGCTTCCCAGTTAGCAGGAGCTCTGGTTCCAGTCACTGCCAGCATCTTGTGATTTGTGTGATGGAATAGGAGGGTTTGATCCAGGTGACTTGCTAAAACAGAGACACAGGGACAGGTCTAGCCAATGGTAACCGAGCCTGTGAGTATCATTGTAGAAGGCAAAGAAGGCTTGTTTTACTGATCCCTATATATAATGCTAATCTGTATCTTCACCTCAAATTCAGTGTAACTGAGAGTAATAAACTGTACTTGTTCAGGAGGTAGAACTGCATGTGAATTGTTAGAGAAGTACCCCAAGGTAAATGCCATTTGCAGCAGTTAGTGTAATAAGATAAAGTTAGTGTAATTTAGAATGATTCACAGAATCTTAGAAAGGTAGGGCTGGAAGGGCCCTCAGGAGGTCATTTGCTTTAGCTGCCTTCTCAAGGCAGGATTATCCCTATCCAAACCCACCGAGAGAAGTTCTGTCTAATGCAGCACATGGCCTGTTGGCTAAATCTGGCCCATGGGGCCATGTTGTCTGGCCTGTGCAGATCCCAGAGAGGTAAGTTGGTGGCAGGCAGTGTGCAGCAGAGTTAACCCCCAAGGCCGCTGCCACTCACCCCATCCCTGTGTCCAGATCCAGCCCACGAGGAGCCCCATGGTTTGGATCCAACCAGGAGGTAGGGTGTTTGACAACCTTGGTCACTCTTAAACCTGCTAGAACTAGCCTCATGAATTATTACAGTACGAGGCACATTGCCCCCAAACACCAAGAACACTCTCACCACAGCTAAAACATGAGACAAAAGCACTGTCAGTGTCCTGTTGCAGCAATTGAAGGAAATTGTTTGTTAAAATACACTCCAGAGATCTATGGAACAAGGCCATGCCCTCTTGCTACAGAAGAAGGCAAACATCCCCACAGTACATGCTGATCTGACTATGGGGTAAAATTCCTTCCTGATCCCAAATATGGTGATGTCTGACACTGAGCAGAGGAACAGGACCTCCTAACCAGGAACCTCTGGGTTCAGGAGCATCAACACACCCATCAAAATCTCCAGTCTTGCGTGCAGCCAATACAAAATGCTTTGGACATATATAGCAAGAGGAGCGGTTAAAATCCTTCTTGGCCTCATGTGGCAACCAGCAAAGCTCAGAAGTATGGGAAAAAAACAAAACCCCTTTCCTTTGCAGTGCAATCTGGGGACTGCAAGCACAGCTCCACATCACATGCCGGAGAGCCAGAATTTCCTTTTCTGTCATCCTATCCCTTCTACAAACGTGTTCCAGCTCCTTTAATCTATCATAGCCAACCTTGTTATAAAGTTCTGCTTCACTGTCCTGTTTTTGAACATGATCTCCAATTTCCACCTACTTTGGGCTGCAGATGCACAAGTGAACTTTAAGCAATGTACATACAGTTGTATGTCTCCTGGGCTTCCAACTGCTGCTCTTCACAGCACGCTTCAGGCATGGCTACTCCTGACCTAGATCATCCCTGATCAATGCTTTTCCAACCTTGCCTTGACACCTCCAATCATGGACAACACGCAACTTCTCTAGGTAGCCTACATCACTGCCTTGCTGTTCTAACAGTGAAGAAGGTTTTCCTGATATCTAATTGAAACCTACTTTACTGCAATTTCAAGCCATTTCTATATGCTTCTCTCTGAAGGGAGGGAGAAAAGGTGTCCTGTCTCTTATGACAGCCCTCCAAATATTTGAAGACTACTATTTTGTTCACTCTTAACCATCTTTTCTACAAGTAGAAAATGCCTGTTTCTTTCATCCTCTTGCCTTCTAAGCTGTTTATCGTTTTTGTGGCCAGAGGAATGAGCTAAAAGCAAAAAATAAATGTGGAAATTATATAACAAGTTATTCTGAGGAGTGAAGGAAAGCATAGTAAGGGTGAGGTCAGAGAAGTGTTGCTATTTTTCAGGAAATCTTATTAATTCCTTTTCTGTTCCTTCCCTGACCTCACTGGTACTAGCCTCTATTCTGATCTCTTTTATTAGAACTGCCCCCTCTGATCTCTTCAACATTTTCCTCTGTTCTGTTCTCTTCATCACTAGCCTCATGCTTATCCCTCCAGTTGCCGGTATTATTCCAAATGAAGACTTCAAGAAAATACTCATAGAAAGGGAAAGAGGGAGCTAGATTTTCTATAGAAAATATCTTGTTTCTGGCCCAGTCCTAGAGATTAGAGATTCCAAGACCCAATAGAAAAGTGGTGTGTGATTAACAGATGAGAGCCCAGGCTTTTGCTGGACCCACAAGTGAGTTGACTTTCATCTGTGAAAAAGTCATTCTCCTGCTGTGGCCAGCATGCAAGAGGCCTATGTCTTACATTCACCAGTGATTGTTTTGGTGTTGCCTGCAGAAATGGAGCTGAGTGTGGAAATGCTCACTTGCCCCGGGTGCAAAGTGAGGCCACACAAGGTCAGTAACACTAGGTCAAACTGAAAAAGGAATTTCTCTGATGTTATAGCTTGCTGGAGTCAGACAAACAGGAGAGGAGCCCACAGGGTTTTGGAGATGCCTGTGTAATTTGTAATCACATGAGGCACAGGTTATATCTCAACAAACTGGGCCATGACCACACTCACCAGCTATATTATGGATGCTTGCGGTAACTTCATTGGGTTTCTCAAGCTTCATAGATTCATAGATTGTAAGGCTAGAAGGGACCTCAGAAGATCATCAGGTCCAGCCCCATGCACCAGGCAGGAAAGGCAACTGGGATCAGATGACCCCAGCAAGGTAACTATCTAGTCTCCTCTTGAAGATTTCTAGGATAGGTGATTGTATCACCTCTGGAGGGAGCTTCTTCTACAGTCTGGACACAATGACCGTGAAGAAGTTTTTCCTAATGTTGAGTCTGAAATGATATTCATTACTCCTGGTTTTCCCCAAGGGTGCCCTGGTTCACCAAACCCTGGATGTATGCCCCTGATGTAGTGGTAAGCCACTGTCAAGTGCCCCCTCAGCCTTCTCTTTTTCAGGCTGAAGAATCCCAGGCCCCTCAGCCTTCCCTCGTATGGTTTGCCATTCAACTCTGATCATACAGGTGGCCCTTCTCTGGACTCTCTCAAGCTTTACCATGTCCTTGTTGAAGTGCGGCACTCAGTTCCAGACACAGTACTTCAGCTGTGGTCCCAACAATGCCAAGTAGAGTGGAAGAATCACTTCCCTAGTTTTGCTGGAGATGCACCGATTGATGCATGCCAAGGTATTATTTGCCCTGTTGGTTAAAGTGTCGCACCGCTGACTCATATTCATACTATGGTCTATTATTACCCCCAGGTCCCTTTCATTTGTGGTGCTCATCAGTTTGGCATTGCCAATGTATATATGTATGTATGTATGTGGGGGTTGGGGTGGGGATTTTTTCCCAGATGGAGTACTTTATATTTCTCAACAGTGAACTTCATTTGATTCTGATCCGCCCAACTTGCCAGCCTGTCTAGGTCCACCTGTATCTGCAGCCTACCTTCAAGTGTGAACACACTTCCCCATAATTTGGTGTCATCCATGAACTTGGCCAGTGAGCTCTTCATCCCTGCATCCAAATCATTGATAAAGATGTTGAAAAGCACTGGACCTAGCACCAACCCCTGAGGGACACCACTGGCCACTTCTCACCAAGATGACACAGATCTGTTCATTATAATTCTCTGGGTCGTATCCCGCAACCAGCTTCCCCACTTAACTGTTTCCTGGTTAAGCCCACAGATCTCCAATTTTCTCACAAGAACATTGTGGGATACCAGATCAAAGGCCTTTTGGAAGTCAAGGTATACAATGTCAACCTCCTCTCCCTTATCCAGCTGGTGAGTTACCTGATTGTAAAAGGAGATGAGGTTGGTAAGACAAGACGTGCCCACGATGAAGCCATACTGGCTGTCATTCAGAATCCTACTTTTTGCAAGCCTGTTGCATATATACTCTTTGATGAATTTTTCCAGGATCTTCCCTGGGATAGAAGTTAGGCTGATTGGCCTATAGTTATCTGGGTCTTCCCACCTCCCTTTCTTGAAGATGGGCACAACATTGGTCCTCTTCTAGTCCTCATGGACCTCTCTGGAGCACCATGAGCTTTGGAACAGTTTTGCCAAGGGTTCCATGATGACATTGGCCAGCTCCTTCAGCATCCTTGGATGAATTTCATCTGGTCCTGCTGACTTATATATGTCTATTTTTTTCAAATGATCACACACCAGTTCTATGGTAATAGTAGAAAGGCAGTCATTCATACCCTGCTCATTCTGTACCCAGTATGGCATGATTTTACCCTTGGCCCAGTGAAAAACCAAAGCAAAGTAGTCATTCAGTTTAGTTTTCTCCTGAGTGCTGGTAACCAGCTTTCCTGAGTTGTTGAGCAATGGCCCCACACTCCCATTTGTTTTCCTCCTGTTCCCTACATACCTAAAGAAGGACTTCTTGTTGTCCTTGACTCCAGTTGCTAATTTTAGTTCAGTTGCCACCTTAGCCTTTCAGGTGTGGGCCATTGTTGTCTAGTCCTCCTTGGGGCATGCCCCAAGCTTTCATTGTTTGTATGTCTCTTTCTTAAGAGGACTATAATATCCCTGTTTAGCCAAGAGGGCTTCCCAGCCCTTTTGTTACCATGTGGGAATGGACTTCCTTTGTGCTTTGAGAATCATGTCTTTAAGGAAATATCACTCTTCTTGCACTCGTTTCACCTTCAGCCCCTGGTCCCACAGCCCTTTCCCTACTAGTGACCTGAGTTAGTTGAAATTTGCATTTTTGAAGTCCAAAAATTCAGTCCTGCTATTTAATTTGTCTGCCTTGCAACAGTCAGTGAACATGATGATTCATGGTCCCTGTCACCCAGGATACCCTCTATTTTTAAGTTGGTCACCAGGTCATCCCCCTTGGCCAGGACCAAATCTAGAACAGAGTTACCTCTGGTGGTTTGTGCACCTCCTGAGTCAGGAATACTCTTTGATGGAGGTTAGGAAGGAATGCTACCGATCAGACTTGGCTGAATGTTCCTCCCAAGAGCTATCTAGATAACTGAAGTCTCCCATGATGACCATGTCCTGTGCTCGTGTGGCCTCTGCCAGTTCTGGACAAACTCTAGATTGAGTTCCTTCCCCTAGTTTGGTGACCTGTAATATATAGCTACAGTTAGGTCTATCTCGCTGTGCCCAGCCCCGCAGTTTGACTCAGAGGGTTTTAGGCCTTCCTTCTTTGGAGCCAATGTCAGCCTACAAGGAGCTGTACTGCTTCTTCATGTAGAAAGCTACACCTCTACCTTTCTTCTCTACTCAGTCCCTTCTATGCAGGGCGTAGCCTTCCATGCCTACACTCAAATCATGTAAGGAGTCCCACCAGGTCTCTATAATCCCTACTAGGTCATATTGCCTCCTGGAGAGTAGGAGGGCTAGCTACTCCTGCTTGTTGCCCATGCTCCTGACATTAGTGTACAGGCAGCTGAGTCTTCCTTCTGAGGCCCTTGACTTCCTGTCACATTGAAGGGGAACTATTCCCTCAGCTCCTGCAAGAGTGGCTCTCCTAGTGTCCCTATCTATGGAGCTTTCCTGTATGTCGGTCCCTGGGCATGCTCGAGTTAGTGTATCCCCTTCCCCCAGTAATCTTAGTTTAAAGCCCTGTCCAGAAGATCAGCCATCCTGACCAAGAATAGGGACTTACCTTTCTGCATGAGGTGGATGCTGTCCCTTCCCAGGAGTCCTCTCTCCTTGAAGTGAACACTATGGTTGAGGAATTCAAAGCCCTCTTGGTAGCACTGCCACTGGAGTTGTTGATTCACTTCCTTGATGCATCCTTCCCTCCTAGGACTGGATATGAGGTCACAGAAGCCTGGGGTTGATTTCTTATTCTTTCAGTTCCTTGCTATGGGACTCTGGATAGGTCTACATGTACATTAACATGCCATAGGTACTGAACATTAAGTTTAGTACCTGTAATAATAATAACAGGTACTAAATGAATGTGCAGTGCATGCTTTTTTACTGATGCTAAATGTGCAGTTCTTTGCTGGACAGTAGCTGCATCCTGCACTATTCAGGGCTTTTATAATCCCAGAAACTTCCCCAAGATCAAGCCACTGCATTATAAGCAAAGAAAATGCAATCATGACTACTCTTCAGTGATGGGAACAATTACACTTCATTCAAACTGGTTACAAGCAATGGAGCAGCCTTCCTGACTACACTGTTCAGAAGCATCTACAGTTGCACCTTGTTGTAGATGGGTTGTTGTGATTTATATATGGGGTGAACAAATTGCAGTTCGTAGTCCATGGAAAGGGCATGATGAGAAACAACATCTGGGCTCTTAACCTGACCCTCCGAGTCCCTTTGAGTGAGTTCAGCCAATGAATGGGAGCAAGAGGGAGAAGAAATAGTTTCTTGCTGCAGTCTCTGCAGTAACAGGATTTCTGTCCTCTTAAGGAGAAGACAACTTGCTGTGGAAAGCATGCCACCCCACCACCCCTTCATGGGAACAGATGAATTGGAAGGATTCATTGGCCAGTTCTGTCCAGTTGTGCTCTATCAGCATAATGACAATACTTTCTGCTTCATGCATATCTTGAATGATATGGGAAATGGCTCAGTCCCTCAGGGATATTGAGTTCCCACTCTCTCAGTGATGCCACACAATTGCCTATCATCTCTGATTATTTCCTGTCTTCTAGGCATGCAGGGGACTACTAGTAGGCATTTTCAGATGCTGCAGTCAGTACTGTAGAAAAAGCACACTTGTCATAAGACCTGCTGAAATATGCAGCTTGACAGCATGGCAAATTGGCCACCTGGCCCAGTCTCACTTCAGGAGACAGTAGCTGATGTTATCCCAGCTCAGGACTCTGGCACCAGCCCATGCCATCATTGGTGCCCAAGGTCTTCAGGAGCTGGGAAATCACCATTTCTTTCAGAACCTGTAGGCTTGTCTCATAGCAAGCAAGCTGCAACCAAGATCAAGCAGATCCCTGATGCATGTGGATAATTGGCAATCTGATCCTAGAAAAAAGGCTCAGATAACAAGCTTCCAATAAAAGCAATACTCTCATAGCCCTAGTGCTCACTGGCTGAGTGGGCTAGGGTCAGAGCCACAGAAATCCATGGAACCCACTTAACCTTGTTCATTCTTCTAAGAAACCACAGCAAATACAGCCAGGGTTGCAGAGCATTGATTCAGCATGCCTGGAAATGCCAGTGTCCTAACAGTTCAGTGTCTCTGCCAATGTTTTCCTGGTACAGTATCTTGGCACTGTCAGCTCCTCCTTGGTTTTGGCCAGCCTTGCCAGGCCCTCAAGCTTTGATATTTCCAGCATTGCCAGGGCCTCTGTGGCTTACTATCCCTGGCCCTACCATGCAGTGCCTCATTTCACAACTCTCCTTCCATTTCTCTTAATTTCTGAACCCTCTTCAGCTGCTTGAGCTCTCCCCAGCCCCTGATGCCAGCACCCTCATCCAGCAAGTCTGTTTATACCACTCATTCCTGTTTGTACCACTCATTTGTGTAGGGCTAGCAGGGCATGTATAGTATATGCATGTTCCTCATGGAAAACAGCAGGAGGAAAGTACCATTAAACAGAAGATGAAGATAAGTAAACCTTGTTCCTGGGGCCACTCAATTACTGATGTGAGCAAAGAAGAAATCATTTTCCTCATCCTGGGCTTAGGAGCAGCTTTTTGTCACCCTCAGCTGAGGCACAGTCTGAAGGGAGAGGTTCTGCTTAGACAGAGTGAGGGTTGGGAGGCTGTGTGAGGTTGGAGAAGGCTTAGCACAAGGAGCGTGGCAGGGCCTTACAGAAAACAATTCTTGGAAGAAAATGTTTATTTACTAAAAATAAACAAAGGGATTTCAGCCTCCCAGGACAATCCCAGTTGAACAGTTTCCCTGAAGTCAGCTTGTTTATTTGGGACATGGAGGGATCTGATTTGTGGGCTTCCTTCAGAGAAGGCTGAAATCTACTACTGGCATGGGTGGATCTAGGAATCTGAAAAGGGGGTGCAGGAGATGCCACCAACACTGCAGAGGTAGTTACAGCACAACTCTCCCCTCTTTTGGAGAGATTGCAGAGGCATGGAAAGTCCTCAAAAGAGAGTAGACTCCCTCCCTGCCCTCTCCTCCCCGCTCTCCCATCAGCATCTACTCCTCTCTGGTGCTCAGCAGTACCTCTCCTCCCATTCCCACTCCCCACCTTCAGTTGGAGTTACCTCTCAGTGTAGGAACTGGGGCCTGCCAACCTCTGCCGCTGTCTCCAGCTGGCTTGGAGTAGGAGGAGCTTCAGAGCTGCTTCTGCCCTGCTCCAGCTGGGGTTTATGTCAGGCAGTGCGGAATGCTGGGCTTGGACGGGACAGTGAGGGCTGGCCCTTCCCCACCTTCCCAGAGCTTCTGTTTCCCCTCAGTCCCCTCTGCATGTCACTCACTGGCCAGGAGCTGGTACTGCCCCTCCTTTCAGTATTTGCTGAGCCGCAGCTAGAGCCCTCAGGCCAGCTGGGAAGCATTGTGGAGGGGGAGGGAGCAGAATCCCACTCTTTGCTGCTGCTGCAACACCCTGCACAACCATGCCCTGACTGGAGCAAAAAAGCAATCAGCTGGAGACAGAAGAAACAGCAGCTGGTGGGATCCCCATCTTCACCTGCTCCCTGGTTGGTCTCCACAGGTGTCCTTTGGCAGCTTAGGGCTCTAGCCCTGCCTCTAACACCGCAGGTGACCCAGGCATCTGAGGCTGTGGTGAACTGAAGCCCTGTACATGACCTGTACTGTGGAAGGGGAGCTACAGCTGTGCTACTGCACCCCCTGTCCCCACCGGATCTGCCCCTGACTACAAGCAATCAGTCAAGGAGTCTGATGGATAAAGTCACAACCAGAGTCACTGGCCAGGGAAGATGTTTACTTCCTGCATCCTTTCCATAGTCTTCCAAATCTTTCAGAGAACATCACAGCCCTTGGGATTCTGGATCCCTCACAACTCATCCCCTCAGTGCTCCTTTTTAATGCACCCTGGTGGGAATGCAGAGAGCCATGGTCCTTCACTCTCTTGCTGAGGCATCTACCTAGGGGAAATGGCAGGTTCTGTAAAGTGGATATCCTCCCCTCACCCCCAAGAATTAGGACCCCCTTCTCACTGGGTGACCTTAATCAAATCCTTTTCCTGATTCACTGACTCTGCTTCCCCATCAGTAAACGTGGAGAACATGGCCCAGATTTTATAATGTATTTTAACCTAGCTAGAGGCCTTATTACCTTCACAGTTCTGAGACAAGAATCCTGACCCAACTCTGTACAATGGGTTGGGATCTGGATAGAAACTGCTGAGTAAGTATCATTGACTTCTGGATGGTGCTATTGAGGAGCAGTAACAGTGAGCCAGAAGGATCCTTTTACTTGAGGAAAAAAAGAGTCTCAGGTAGAGTGGGCTACACAGAAAATGGCTAGCCAGGGGAAGTGGCAGAGGCTACAAGTGCTTATCCCAGAGCTGGTTACTCTGTGGGCACAAACAGAAGTGACAATTTTTGTCTGATCCAGCTACAGAAAGCAGTCTAGAGCCATGACCAAACACAAGTGCATGGCTGCAGACCACTTCAAAAATGGCAGATTGGGCAAAAATCTGACCCCTCATTGCATAGGGGGTCAGATGAAGATGTTTCAAAACAGAGTGTCTTTTGTAACTTGTGTCTGCCTACCTGCCACCTTCTGAGCTGTTTTTGAAATGGGAGGGGGGAAAGGGAACAGAGGGAATTTGGTTTGGGGTTTTTTGAGCCCCCACTGGAGGTTGGAGTGAGTGCTTTGGAGCCCCCTGAGGCAGAGAGAAGGTGCCAATTCACCCATCCCACCCTCCTCTGCTCCCTTTCCCAGCTTCCATTTTGAAAACAGCTTGTGTTGGCAGGAGCAGCTAGATTCCCATCCCCCTGGAACCAACAGTGAACTTCTGTTTGGTTCAGAGGATTTCTGTAACTCAAAAATCTTCCTACAAAGTGTTCTCAGTTACAGCTGGGAGCTGCACTTCTGTCTGCACCCACAGATAATCCAACAGGACAGAATCCTGCTTGGAAAGCACAGGCCCTGCTGCAGTAGCAAAACCAGCAGCAATAAACTGTACTGGAGGCTAGTCAGCAAGCCTACTCATGAAACACGAGCCATGTGACTAAATGGGGCAAGGTTTCCACTCATAAACCCAGGGTCTGAGCCAAAGCAGGCTCTCTGGCCTGGAAGCTGCAGTGGAAAGAGCTTCAGAGCAGGAGAGCCAGGAGAGCCCCTAGCTGGCATCAGTGCTACCTTAGGAAGCCAAACTAAAGATTGCTGATGTATACAGGAATGTGACCATAGGCAGGGAGAAAAAAATTTTGGGGGTGGCTGAGCATGCACATGTCCCCCCCCCCAGCAGGTAAGTCTGAGCATGGAAGGGCCAGGGGAGGCAGATCAAGGCTCGCACAACTGGG
Source organism: Caiman crocodilus (assembly GCA_030014935.1). Taxonomy (NCBI): domain Eukaryota; kingdom Metazoa; phylum Chordata; order Crocodylia; family Alligatoridae; genus Caiman; species Caiman crocodilus. The sequence goes on along the minus strand of JAGPOW010001764.1, from coordinate 877,814 downwards.
GCATAGCATGGGACGGAGCCAAGAGTGGCTTGTCCAGAGGGAGCCTGGTACAGGGAGGGGGTGGCAGCTCTTGCCATTGCATGCACCTCAGGAAGCATGGGGAGTGTGACCCTGGGTCTGCGTAGGGCAGGGCGGGCTGTAGTTGTGGGCTGGGGCCGGTGTGGTGCCAGGCTTTTCCGGGCAGGAGGGAGCTGGGCCAGCCTGCACTTGGGGTGGGAGGTGGCAGCACTGGGAGTGGGGGCTACAGCAAATTTTGGGGTGGCTGCATCCCCCTCCCCCCTGGTAGCTCCACTCTCAGTGCCACTACCACATGCCCTGACCACAGCTTGGCCTGGCATCCCCCTGCTGGGAAGAGTCCAACACTGCCCTGGCCCCAGCCCAGAGTGAACAGCAGGCTGCCCTCCTGGGGTGTATGTAGCAGCGGGAACCAAGCACCCTGGATGAGCTGCTCGCAGCTCAGTCCCACTCCCTGCTGGCTGTGCAAAGCCTGCCCTAGCCCCAGCCCCACTCCCTTCCCATCCCTGCTGCAGGTACGGGGCTGGGCTGCCTTGTAGCCCTACTCCTGCCCTGCATTTGGTGGGGGGGAGCAACCCCATTAACCCTGCTTTCTGCCACCTATGAATGTGACTCAGAATAAGGGAAAGCCTGGTGGTACAGACAGGTAGCCACAGTTTATGTTTGAACCCAGAGTAGATTAACTGGGGTTGTAGCCAGGGAGGTTTGGGGGGGGGGGTTGTTATAGTTAACCTGATGGTTTGTGGAAGTGACTAAGGGGTGGTTTGGAGGTCCCATTTGTGCTTGAGGGGCATGTGATCAATTAGTGCCCTACCAGGGGTCAAGCTCAAGGCAGAGTTTGGGCCAGAAGGCCCAAAACCCAGATGAAGGCAGAGTTTGGGGGACAGAGGTCCTAAAGCCCTAGAAGGGTTAAGTCAGAGCCTGATAGTGCAAGGCTGGATCTGGAGCCCAGAAGCCAGATCCAACACAGTGGATCCTGGGTTAAACAGCCCAGCAAGAGAAAAAGGGTGGAGGCGGAGTGTGCCAAGACCCCTACAAGGAACTGATCAGACTGATTGATACCACCTGCAAAGCATGGTCATGGTGTAAGGAGTGGATGAAGCCATGTGATTAGCCTTTAAACCTTATACATGCCCTGGAACATGGATGTGCAGAGTGTGCCCACTCAACAAGGGGAGGATTGAGACCAGAAGAGAGCAGGGGGGATCTGCTGGCTATTAGAGGAATTGGGCCTTGCTCTAAGGCCCATTAGGCAGCTTCCCTTTCAATTCAATAAGTACATCAAGGCATGGCAGGTGAGAAGAAAGGCAGGGTATCTTAGGGGCAGAACAAGGAATGAGTTACAGGGTCCCAGGGCATAGTACAGCCACCCCTGGAGCATGACCTGGTTTCAGGAGCATAGGGAACATTTCTTAGTGCAGGTAAGGAGGATAGACCCTCCTTTGTCAGCCAGGTGGTAGAAGCAGAAGTGGGAGGGCTGCATTCCAATGGGCTGGAGCCAAGCAACACATTCTTGTGTCTCCCAAGAGGGCATCTCAGCAAATCCCTGCATAGTTCAGTTGGGGAATTGGAAATGCCTTTTGGAAGTTGTGAGCAGCAGATCTAGAGCCTGATGTGTGGCTAGATCCTGAAACATGTTTGTGTTCTGCAGATCTCACAGCAGCACTTTACAGGAATGAGCAAAAAAGGAAAAAAAGCACTAGAGTTTGTTATTATCTAAACCAGAGTCCTTCCAAGCTGGTCACTACAGGAAGGCAGACAGCATTTTTATTGTTAAATTAGAAGGCGAATTAAGGTGATTCCCTAAATGAGTGGCACCCTTATTTCAGTAACATTCCTGCTGGAAATTATATATCCTTGGGTCCTATAAAATATTACCAGAAAAACATCAGTAGCTCCAGAACAGGCCAGGTTGCACTGTATGTATGGATTGGGGGTGGGGAATCTCAGAGTCACTTGATTGAGTTTTCACTTTCTCATCTGCATTTCTAGTGCCTTGAATGGAACCCAAACTGTTAGCACATCAATTCACTATAATTTCCAGGAGAAACAGGCATACTCCAGCCAGCCAGGGGAGGTCAATGAAGTCAAACTACCAACTAGAGCTTACGCCTTCTGTGGTTATAACACAATGGGACAAGACTTCTGTTTAAATGGGAAAATACCTCATTTGTACTATCAGTGTTCAGTTACCGTGTATGCCAGTGTAGGTCCACAACAGCTTGCAAATTGTTAGTTGTATATATCCATACAGCTAACAGCTGCCTGGCTGAAGCTGCCTCCCTTCAGCACCTTACCTTCAAAGCACATGTAGCGAAGACAAAAGGGAAAGTTGATCACCTCAAAATGGGTAGCAAACCCAGGTACATTACAAACAACTGCCTATTGTCTTGTGTTACTCTATTGCAGGGTGTGCATGTCCAGTATGGTAATGATTAGTTCATGCCAAGAAAATAGACCCAATTCTAAACAACAGCTGTTGTGAAATAACAGGATGTCTACAGCCAGCACCAAGGAATAATACCAGAAAAAAGGTAGTGAGTCAAAAAGAAAGATCATGACAGATAGAAGACCTTAGGCATCCACTGTACAGTCACATATAAGTAACTAAATAGCTTAAAGTGCAAAGGAGTTTTGTGTTAGACACAACAGCTGCCAGGATATGGAAAGAAAGATTACACACCATCAGGTGCTCTGAAATGGACCTGAAACCTCAGAAGGACCTTCCCAGAGGGGCTGATATGGACTGGCCAACATAGCAGTTCTTGAATTCCCTGTGCACATAAGCTAAAAGATAAAAAACAAACATAATCAAGTGGAGCTACTGTAATAAAACAAATATATGCAAACATGGTAAAGTGCAGACTATGGAGCACCTGCTCAGTTGCCAACTTCTTGGTGTACTTCTGTACTTCTGTATGAGGGAGGACCTTACTGCACCAATGAAAAGAGCCATTGCTTGTGCATGATTCTGGAAAAAAAAAACCTCGTCTATGACAAGGAAAGAAGAAGAGGAAGAAGAAGGCCTGGAAGTTTCAGCTAAGATTATGACCCACTTATGCTGGACACTTCACTGCACATAAACAGCAACAATTCCTGTCCCCAAAATATTAAAGAGACAAGAGCAGGGGACAAGGTTTGCTTAAGTTCACAAGGGAGTTCCGCAGCTCAGTAGGGAACAGAACACAGGTATCCCAAGGCACTTGCTAGTGTCAGATGCACTGAACCAAGAGGCTAATGTTCCTCTGTACTATACTGAATCTTTCTCTTTTCTTTTCATCCTTCTCTCATTTTCTGATTCTCTCTTGTCTCTTCCTTTCCATCTCCTGTCTCCTCTTTTGATGTTTTTATTGCAGCTGAAAGCAGCTCATGTGTGAAAGTTGACCTTTCCACTGCAGGATGTGTCTATACAACAGAGTGTACTGGCATACAGACATATCAGAACTAGCTTGCTTAGAACTTCTAGCCCAGGCGTGGACAAAATAGGGCCCATGGGCTGGATCCAGTCAGGCAACCAATTGGATCCAGCCTGCGGGGCTGCCAATTGATTAGATTTGGCCGGTGGCTGCCCTCACGGCACTTCTCATGGGGCCAAGCCCTGCCTGGGGCAGCCTGTGCCATGCTCTAGCCTGTGCCTGCTGGCCTCTATTCAGACCAACACACATAGCTTTTGGTGGGACTGCTCCTGGTGCAGCTACAGCTGCCTAGGTGCTAATCAGCTCCTCCTGCTTCCAGCAGTGGCTCAGCCTCCAGTCCTACTCCTGCTGCATTGCTCCAGGCAAGGAGAAAGCTCCAGCTGACTGGCTCCTGCCCAGCACATGGGGCTCTGTCTCCCATCCCAGCTGCATTCTGCCCAGTTAGCCACTCATGCTGGATGGGCAGCATGGGTGGAAGGCAGTTGAGAGCTTGAGCCAGATTTTCACATGCAATAGCAGGAGCTGCCTGGCTGAAGCTGCTTCCAGGAGACATAGAGAGGGGTAACCAGGGAGACTGAGCTGCCCAAGAGCAACCTGCTAAGGTGCCACAGAGACTATCAACCACCTCCTACGGCTCTGCTTGTATGCGAAGGAGATGTGGAAGAAGGTAAAGAGGCTCTGTGAAGCAGTGACAGGGGTTGGACAACTGTCAAAAGAGGTGGTGCTGTAGGGACACCTGACTAAACACCAGGGGAGCCAGTCAGCCCACTTTGATCAGTTCATGTCCTGCATCAGGAGCGCCCTGTGGAAGTCCAGGAACCTCCTGATGTACAGGCACATGAACCTCAAGGTGGTAACCTGTGTTAAAGTGGCTTTGAGCAAACTCCAGTCCTACTACCAGAAATTGTTAGCAAAGGACAATGAGAATGCAGTGAAATCCACCTGGCAGACAGACACTTTGCACAGGATCTTTCAAGCCCCCCCTCCTCCCCCCCCAGCTGGGAAATGGCCAGTAGCAGTGAAGAGGATGTCAAAGACAACCAGAAGATCAGAAGACAGAAATGAGAACAGCAAGTCCTCCAGAGAAAGCGACAGTAAATTAAACGAGTTGAAAACCCCGTATTTGGAGACAGGACAAAGAGGCAAGGGGTTTGATGGAGATGTTGCCTTGCGGATGGGTGCATGGGAGCGCCATTCTGCAGGTGCATATATTGTAATGGGTGCACGGGTTCCTATGGTGGGTTCAAAAGGCAATGATCAGTGACTAGAAGGTGTGTGTGATTGTGTGTGTGTGTAGTAATTTAAATTTCATTGCTGAACAAGAAAGATGTCTACACCTCCCAGTCTTTTTGCCATATGACACCACCAGGGAAGAAATCTTGCCTTATCAACACATCAAAGAGCACCTCACAAGGACATTCTCACAGACCCAGAGAAACAGACTTCCACTTTCAGCTTCCTGTGTGGAAAAATGAAGTTTATTTTATACCTATGGGGACTTTTTATCATCCCTAATTTTCCCTGATCCTGAGAAAGGGTGCATGAGCTTGAAAGCTTTCAGAAGAAGACCTTTTTTTTTCAGACTTTCTCTGATACATTGGTCAGATACCAGATCAGTATCAATATAAAGAAAATTGTCTATATTGGATATTGGCCTGATGGGGCCGATAATTTGGTCAATAAATACCTGTGCTATGTGCAGCCACAGTGCAGCATGGAGCAGAGCTGGCAGCATGGAGAACTGCCTCCAGCTGGTAAATCAGAAAGGAACAGAGGAGAGAAGGGGTGTGGATGGGGCAGATCAATGCCCCTCATAGTGAGGGACAGGGCAGGGACAGGCGCTGCCCAGCCTGGATGGGGTAGGGGGCATGGGACATAGGCACGGCTCATGGGGTGGGGGCAGTTCCTGCTGCTGCTTGCACCCTGGAAGGGCAGGGGTGTATGTGCCCCTGGATCTGTGCAGTACAGAGAGGCTGCAGTTGAGGGGTGGAGCTGAAGCTGGCACTGCATGAGGCTCTTCTTGGCAGGGGCTGGGCTTGGAGTGGGCCCCAGCCACCCCAAATTTTGCCACAGTTCTGCTTGGTATTGGCTCCCAAAATCTCTATTGGTGCACCCAGTGGGGGATTTAGGCATAAGCTAAGTAAGCTACAGCTTAGGGCCTCGCATTATGAGGGTCCTCTAAATACAAAAAAGAATGCAGTAAAACCTCACAAATCCAGTGTGCTCAGAACCAAGTACATACTGGAAATGTGCCAATGCCATTTTTTTTAAACTGGCACTGCACCTGGTCACAGAGCTGGGAAGGGTGGGGAGTAGCAGTGGTTGGTTTTGTAGCACCAGCCACACACACAGAGCAGTGACATAGGGTGCTTAATGGAGGCAGCGGCAGCTGTGTGCAAGCTTCCCCAACCACTTCCGGGCCAACGGTGGGGGAGCGGTGGTCAGTCCCGAAGTGGCAGGTAAATGCTGGATTTTTGAGAACGCTGGGAATTTGATATCCAGATTCTTGATGTTATACTGTAATACAAAGTTTCAAGTTTTACATAATCGGTTGTTAAAAATATAGAGGACTTTTGAAAGTGGATGTAAAAAAGGACCCAAGAGAAGCAGCTGATCGAATGGCAGCTAAATTAATTACCAAAAGTTGACACTTAGTTCAGTGTAATAAAGGAGGGAACTCATACTCAAGACAGTCAGCCAGAACCACAGCAACCACAGGCATCCACCTCTTCTACTACGATAAATTATACAGATGTGAACGTGACTACTACCTGACAATGTTACAGAGCCTGACATCCCAGCTGACAAAAGTGGGTACACAAAGTCCAATGATTGTGGTCTCTGGGGTATCTTGACTGAGGATGATATTTCATTCTGGATACAGAAAGGTCCCTCAGAGTGTCAACTGTGGTGGGCTTACCAATTCAGCCTGGCTCGAACAGGCATGGAAAATCTTCATTTTGATTGGTGGCACCAGTCTACCAATCAGGTAAGGGCTGGGGTGGGGCTGGCCCCACTCCTTGCACGGAGACAGGGGCAAAGAGCTTCCCAAACCTGACAGAAGCTTGGATTCTGCAGGTTCAACAAGACTTTGGAGGCAAAGCTTCCAAAGCAAATAAAAAGAGCTGCGTGCCCAGCACATGGGGAGACGCATCAGGAGATAGAGAAGAGGGAAGAAGGGGCAGAGAAGAGCTGGGGAGAGTTGCCTAGTGGGTGTTCCAGTTGCCCTGAAGAGCCCCACAGGCTCACTTGCCAGGTCCCATGCCTTAGCCCCCTTCAGTGTGCAGCACAGCGCATGGAGCTCAGACCCTGGGAGCCACCCAAGGCAGCTCGGATCTGCAACCCCTTGAGTGCAGCCAGACTTCTTGATGCACAGCATGGTGCACAGAGCCTCAGACCCTGGAAGCTGCATCAGGCAGTTTGGCTTTGCAACCCCTGGCAAGCAGCCAGGCTTCTCGCTGCACGGGGCGGTGCATGGTGGGACCAAGACCCTTGAAGCTGACAGCAGCAACTCAGGTCACTGACCCCGGCTCAAGGCCAGGGCATGGGTGCAGGCAATGCTGCACAGAAAGTCCGGGAGCGTACTGAAACCCGGTGCTGTACAAGGCGGCCCAGGCCTCCAACCCCTAGCACAAGGCAAAGTGCCCGCTACATGCAACGGTGCATGTGACCCTAAGTTGGGTTGCAGGTAATGGAGCCAGGTGGTGGGAAAGCCTGGTGGGGAGCAGAGCTTGATCCAGAGGATGGGAGGCAGCTCTCCGGCACTGTGGAATAGTAATTTACTCTGGGAGAGATGGTCTCCAAAGGGGAGGGCCCCCAGGTCATGAAGGGGCACCACGTGGACTGCTGTTTGGTGATAGGGATGGGCTTAGGAGTTTTGGGGGTCTCCCTCTCCTTTTCTTTCCCCACCTTCTTTCCTGTAGTTGTACCTTGGGAGTGGGGTCCCTGTCTTAGAGGGCACACAGGTAGTTTAAAGATTGATTATTATATTTGTGGACTATGCCTTATATTTTATGTGACTAAGTTATAGTAATAGTTTGTATTTTAATAGAGTTTTAAGGTTGCCTGATCAATATCCTTTGTTCTGGGTTGTTCTATTGTTCATTTGGATTTTGCATAATAATTGAGTTCCTATATATATATTGTATATGGTTTATTGTTTCGTAAATTTGTACATATGTATATATATACACATTTGTGTGTGTGTGTGTGTATTCCCCCTTTAATAGTTTTGCTATAATAATAAACTTGTATATAATTAAGTAATTGATTGACTGGGCCTAACTCTATGGGAGAAACAGGCAGTCTCTGTCTCTGTGACTACCCATAGGCACTGCTGGCATTGTTTGCAGCACCTTTTTGCAGGGGTGCACTGCCACACTCAGGGGGTGCACACACACCCATGTGAACCCCCTACATGTCGCCAATGTCTCTCTGACACTAGGTGGGAAGCATGTGCAAAGGCTAATTCAGCCAGAGCTGAGAGTTATGATTCAATTATTGATGCTCTAACTCATTTTTATACTGATGACAGTGAAAAATGGTGATACAAGGAGAGAAGGTGGCATTCTTCAAGAGAAAATGGAGGAATTAGAGTTTGTGTTCCTGTTAGAACTTTGGAATCATTTGTTAGATCAGTTCCAGGAAACCAGCAAGGCCCTACACGATACACAGATAGCCTTTAGTACATGTGCCAAGGTTTACACATCTCTCTCACTTCTTGAAAGAAACCTGAGAAAGTTTTGATGAAATTGAATTCAAAGCAAAAGAAAATCTGCCTGATGTAGACTACAAGTATGTGAATAAAAGCAAAAGAATGAGAAAAGAACAAGTCAGTGATGGTGATGCACCTACGCTGATGAAGCACTTTCTCCAAACGACAATTTTCAAGTGAAATCCTTTATTCCTATGATGGATGCACTTGAAACCCATTTGAGGAAAAGAGAAGTCATACACGAAAAAACTGCACAGAAAAAATATAATTTTTGGTTGATTTAGATGCCTTTCAAAAGCAACTGAGTGAAGGTGTAAAGCTTTGGATGAAAGACTATCTTGACAATGTTGATGTTAACCTTGTTGGAGAAATAAAGCACTTCCATGCTTATATCAATCAAAATTATTCAGATAAAGGACATTTATGCCACCAGGACCTGTATCAAGTCATCATCCAAGGTAAGATTCAGTTGGCTTTCCCTAATGTAGAAGCAATATTGTGGCTCTTTTTGATTCTAATGGTAACAAACTGCTCAAGATAAAGGTCATTTTTGCGGCTGAACAAGATCAAGAATGAACTGCGAACAACAACCCTGGAAGAAAATCTGTATGCACGAAGCATTATGCACATAGAAAGTGATAAACTATGTAGCTTATCATTTGAGGACATCATCAATGACTTCGCTCTCCAAAAATCATGAAAGAAAATGTTTTAAATTTTATGTGATGTGCAAACAGACATAGTACAGGTTGTATTGCTGCTTCCATTTAGTAAGTGCTAATCTGTGTAATTGCTCTTGTGGTGCTGTAGATTAAAAGTTTCCACATATGCTAATTATGAAATCATAAAGTATTCTAACATGAAAGTATTTCATAATGCAAATAGGCAAGATATATGTTTTAGTTAGATTATTAGTTTTTCATTGCATCTTCGCCTATGTATATATGCAAATGTAAAGCTGTAATATTTCTATTTTCATTGTGCTTTCTGTTAGAATAATACACTTTTTTCGGTAATACTATGGGGCCTCTTAAGTTTGACATAGCTTAGGGGCCCAGCATGTCATAACCAGGCCCTGCGTGCACCCCTAATTTTTTTGCGATTTCTTAGCTGGTCTAATAAAAGGTATCATCTCTGAACCAAGAGTTCTAAAGTTTTGCATTTATTTGTCTGTGTGTGTGCGCATGTGTGTGTATAAAACGTAGAGAGAGAGAGAGAGAGAGAATGAAAGAAAGAGAGAGAGATACATATACGTTTACAAAAAAAAAATTCCTCCTTACCCAGAGTTGTGCAGCAGGTGCAGAAGGAAGACTTGCTGCTGGAAGTGTGGGTGGCTTCAACCACACACTGGAAGCAGCCCCACCAGTAAGCTGTGTGTGCTGGCCAGGGTTGGGCCAGTGGGCATGGGCTGGAGCACGGTGTGGGCTGGAGTATGGTGTTGGCTGCATTGGGTGGGATTCAGCCACATGCAGTCCTGCAGGGGCAACTGCAGACTGCACTGCCGGGGCAAGTTCAGCTGCACATGTCCCCTTCCCCCTCCCTTCTCCCCTCCCCTCTATAGCCAGCTCCTGGGACCTAATGACCAGGCAGCCTACACTCCCCAACATGCACACATGCCCCCTAACCTCCCTCAGCCCCCCAACACACCACACCTCCCCACAAACACAGGGAAGGAGCATGCAGGGAGTGGATTGCAGCTCTGCCCTGGGCCACGGCTCTGTGCTGTCACTGCCCCACAACCTGGCTCCATGATCCCAGCTTTGCCTTCCCATCTTGCTCTCAAACACTGCTCTCCACCTGTTCACAGCTTCATCCCCCATAGGGAGTTTTAGTGAGTTGTTGCAGTGGTAGTGGGTGTGAGGTTGAGCTGACCCAGCCCACCACAACTCATCAAAACTCCCTATGTGGTCCCTGAGCCCAAATAATTGTCCACCCCTGTTCTGAATGTAATTACCCTCTCATTGGTCTCCAGGGATATTTCCAAGGGGAAGCATGCCTCTTTGCTAAAATGGTGGGCAGAAAGCAATGTTACACATAACAACTGCATTTCCTCATAGCACAATAGCAAATCTTCATTGCAACCTTAGCAAATTGTCAAGGCTGAGCCTGTTCTCTTTGGAACCAAGCAGATGTTCAAAGTACTGTGTTTTTGAATGGGAGGGAGCTGAACCTAAGACTATGGTGAGCTGTCCCATAATCTGGCATTTCCTTACTTTGTAGGGATTGTACTGGGGCAGCAAATGTGCCATAAATGGCATAGGCAACCTCTCTGTGTGCCATGTGGCAGATTGGGCAGGGAGCTGAAAGCAGAGGAAGGGGCTTGGAGTGTGACTCAAGAATGATGCAAGCTAAATTTGTGGCATGCCTGTCAAAGAGCTTGGCCTCCATTGTATTGGAGAATGCTCATTGCCACTCCATGTGGCACTGGTGAGATATCATCTAGAATATTATGAACAGGAGTAACTAGAACTGTACAAGACAGATGAATTTAAACTGGGGCAGGTGTACAGAATGTTGACGTGATGATCAGGAGAATAGAAGTCAATCTCCTGAGCTGGCACTAAGGCCACACTTCTATCACTTTTTCTCAACTGGATCCTGGTCCCTCTCCAAGGTAACAAGCTCTGATCACTTCCTTGTGCAGGAGAGTGGCTGAGACACTAGGCAATGTGCATGGTTTAGGAATAGCCCTGAATTGCTGAGCCTCCCCTTAAGCAAGACTGAGAGCCCAATTGAGGCAGGCAAAGGAGTGCCTCTTAAAACTGCTTGAGGTTGCTCCCAATCCATTTAAACTGCCCAGCTTTGGGTTTCAGGTGCAGCCTGGTAGTAGTGAGTGAGCAGCTCTGTTTCCTCAGTGATGGACTGCAGGGTGGGAAGGAATGATGTAGGCCTGACCTGAAAAACACTGGATGGTTTAACCTAGCAAAACAAGGGCTAGGGGGGAATGTAATTATAAATACTACCAGAAGTAAATACCAGAGATGGAGAAGTACTATATGGAGAAAAAAGTTGGCACAAAAATATATGGGTATAAATTGATCATGAATGAATTGAGGATGTGTGGTGCCCAAAACTGGATGCAATACTCCAGCTGCAGCCTCACTAAATCTGAGTACAAGGGAAGAACTATGTCCCAGGATTTGCATGAGAAGCATCTATGGATGCAAGCCAGCATTTTGGTTGCTTTACTAGCTGCAGCATCATATTGTAGGCTCATGTTCATCTTGTGGTCAATGATGACCCCCAAGTCTCTTTTTGCCATAGTGCTAGCCAACATAGCACTGCCGAGCCTAGAAGGATGTTGCAGGTTTTTCCTCCCAAGGTGGAGAAACTTGCATTCTTCAGTGTTAAACACTATCAGGTTCTCGCCCACCCATTTACTGAGCCTGTCTAGGTCAGCCTGGATCGCTCTCCTGTCTTCGGGTATGGTGAATGCTTTGGCCCAAAGTTTGGTGTCATCGGCGAACTTGGCCAGTCCGCTTCTGGCTCCAATATCCACATCATTAATGAAGATGTTGAACAATATAGGTCCAAGGACAGAGCCTTGGGGGACCCCACTGGTCACAGGGCACCATGATGATTGACTTCTGTCTATTACCACCCTCTGGGTCCAACCACGGAGACAATTTCCCAGCCAGCAGGTCGTGGTGGACCCAAGGCCACAGTTGGCTAGTTTTGCCAAGAGGTGATCATGGGATACCTGATCAAAGGCTTTTTTGAAGTCAAGATATATGACATCAATCTCTTCTCCCTTGTCCAGGTGATAGGTCACCTGGTCATAAAAGGAAATGAGATTGGTCAATGGCCTTTTTAATAAACTTTTCTAAGACTTTCCCTGGCATAGAGGTCAGGCTGACAGGCCTGTAGTTTGCTGGATCCACTTCCCTCCCTTTCTTGAAGATAGGCACCACATTGGCCTTCTTCCAGTCTTCTGGGACTACACCAGACTGCCAAAAGCTCTCAAAGATCCTTGTCAGAGGCTGAGCTATGATGCTTGCCAGCTCCTTGAGTACCCTGGGGTGCAGATTGTCAGGGCCAGCTGACTTGAAGGTATCCAGACTCTCAAGGTGTTCCTTCATGAGGTCAGCATTGATGAAGGGCAAGGAATCTCCCTCACCTGGACCTCTCTGTCCTGTAGGGGGCATGGGCATCCCGTTGGACTGATGAAAGACCGACATTGTGAACTCAGTATCTAATTCCTTGTATGATGATATGCTCATAAAGGGGATTGTATGGCAGGGTGCCTGAGAATGAAGGGGATTGGACCCAATTCCTTAAGGGGTCCAATATTTCTGTCACCTAACCAGCCCCAGTATCTTTGAAATGATGCTTTTATTTATGGCTACTTGCCAAGATCCAGATCAAATACAAGCTCTGGGCCCAGGACACTGGATGACATTCTCTGCCACAGAAGCATAGGAACTGCCAAAATGATTGAGGATTGAGGTCCAGCTAGCTCAGTAGTCTCCAACCTTTTGAAGTAGGAGATCCCTTTTTCAATTAAAAAGCAACCCAAGATCTACAGTGTGCCACCCCCGTCCCACCCTCTGCTGGTCAGTCTGTGAGAAGGGAAGAGGTGGAGGGAGAACAAATTATTGGGAGGCACCTCCCCCAGGAGGTAAGTCTGTGGGGAAAGAGTTGGGTGGAGGGGAAAAGGCCACGTCGGGGGGCAGGTTGAGGCCCCAGCAGTGAGAGAGGGAGTGGAGCACAGGCAGGGGTTGGGAGGAGTGGAGCCCTAGCCAGGCTGGCTGGTAGGACAAGCAGAGGTCTAGGGGGCATGCACGCCCCGGGCCTCCACTTTTTCCACACCCCCCAGCCCCTGCTCCTGCCTGTACCCCACTCCCTGCCTCTCTCACCACTGGAGCCTTGATCTGCCTCCCCCCCTCCCCACGGTGGTGAGAGAGAGAGTGGAGCTGAGGCAGGCCCTACACAACTGGGTTGGGTGTCAGATGGAGCTGCAAGTAGCTTGTCTGGGGGACACAGGGGCGGGGTGGGCATGTAGCCTGGGAGGGCATGGAGGGCACGTGCCCCGAGATCTGTGCTGGGCTTTTCCCGAGCTGCACTTGGGCTGGCCAGATGTGGCAGCAACACCAGGAGCGGGACTACGGGAGGATAGGGGGGTTCCAGGCACCTGAAAATTCACTATAGCTCCCCGCAACCCACTCGCAGTGCTGCTATCACCTGCCCTGAGTGCAGCACAGCCTAACTCCCCCTCTAGAAACAGCTCAGCACAGTTTCCCAGGCCCAACCCACAGTGGCACCCTGTTTTCCCTTCCATGTAGATTGCAGGCAAATGGCTCCCATGCCTTCGGGGGGCAGGTGGAGAAGGGGCTGGGAGGCTGCACCAGGCTCTTCCCAGTGCAAGGGACAGGCTGTGCTGTGTTCAGGGTAGGTGGCGGAGGCACTGGGAATGAGGGGTTGGGGGGGCTATAGTGAATGTTTGAGCACCTGCAACCCCCCCATAGCTTTGCTCCCAGCACTGCCATCACCTGGCCTAAGCACAGCCTGGCTCAACACTCCTGCCTGCACCACCCCAGCCCCAGCCTGTCCCATCCCATATGCAGATCTGAGGCACATGCCACCCATGCTCTTCCAGGCTATGTGCCCCTACTCCCCGTGCCCCCTGGATGGGCAGCTCACACTTCCATCCCACACCCAGCCCAGCTGTGCAGGCCCTGCTCCTGTGCTAGGCCCACTCCCTCCCTCACAGCTGAGGCCCACTCCCTCCCTCACAGCTGCTGCAGCTGCCTATGCTGCCCTGCATTTTTGGAGGGCACATGCCCCCCATCTGTGTACAGGGCAGAGGTGGCTGCAGTTGTGCACTGGGCTTTGTGCCCCAAGCCTCACTGCAGCTGTCCCAGGAGCAACTCAACACCATGTATGTCCTGCTGGAAGTCTCATCCCCTGCCCGCCTGACAACTGGACGCACATGGCATCGCACCACTCCCAAGCCAGCTGCAGCAGGGCTTGTGGTGCAAAGCCCAGCCCATAATGGCAGTCACTTGTGCTGCACACAGATGGTGGAGCATGTACTCCTTGAGGCTTCTGCCAAGGTGCTCACAGTGGCAGGTGCCCCTTGCACCCCTGAACAAGCTGCCCAGGCTTGATCCTCCCACCATTCACCTGGCTGAGGCTCCACTCACCTTACCCCTGCTCCTGCCTCTGCTGCACTCTGTCCCTCACCTCAATCTGGCCCCCACCCCTCCCTTCCCCCATGGACTGACCTGCTAGGCTGATATGTGCACGTACATGCAAGCTTTCAGCCACTTCAGCCTCTGGTCCATTGCAAGAGGCTCTGTGATTGACCAGTCAATCACAATCAACCAGTTGATGACCACTGATCTAGTTCAAGGGCCAGTCTCAAACAGTGTCAGAACCATGTGCCCCTGAGGAAGATGCAAGACCCTAGGTTTCATTCAATTCCCTAATAGACAAAGAATGGCTTAAGCCCTGAAGCACTAGCCACAGAAGCATAGATAACCTTTCTGATTTTTGTGGTAATCACATCAGCTCTAGCTATTCTTGTTATCTATGCAAATATCCAACCCCTTTTTGAATCTTGCTTAAATCTTGACCTCAGTGACTCCCAGGGACAATAAGATAGACAGTTTAATCCCATGTTATATGTGAAAGAATTATGGAATTGCAGAAAATTGTACTATGAGCAGAGGTTTTTCCTGAATCGTTTGCAATGTCACTCAGACACTGGTTCTTGGGTTGGTACGATTAATTTAGGACCTTGTTTGGTGCATGAACAGTTTAAACATTTTCTGGCCCCTCCACTGTGCCTTACCTTGCATTAGTCAATATTACATTTGACTTATACTGTAGATGGTCACATTGGATGATCATATTAACCCTTTCTGCCTTTAAAATCTGGGAAACGGTACATCAAATATTCATATATCCCCTGCCTAGGTGAATCACTAATTAAAGCTACTGCAAAGTGACAATGTCAGAAAGGGTCTCTGGCAAACATATCGGTGTGCATATTTTTCCTCTCCTTGTCATCAAAGGATCTGGATGGTTCCATTTAGAAATCAAAAGGGATTTTAAAATTGCATCCCCAAAGACTCTCCTGGGATATGCAAATCTAGCCAGACTCTTTCAGGTTCATATATCACCACACTAGGAACATACAACCTTCAGACTGACAGACATTACTAGATAATCTCATGGCTAGCAGGCAAGGTGGAAGAAATCACTGCTCTTTCCCATAGTTGTTTTGATTCTACAGGACAGATGGCAGTAAAGAGCTGGGTTGCTCAGAGCCTTAAACAAATACATTTGCAGGACACATCACAATGAAAAGTGTCAGTTCCCTTATAAATCACAATTTAAATATCCATATGATGCTTACAAAGTACTATGTTTTGCGTTCTTGTAACTCACTCTCTGGTTTCTTATCTGTAGAGAATCATGCTTTCAGCTCTTTGCCCATATTCATAAAGACTAAAAACATAATTCTTTAAGAAAATTAAAGCTGAGGTTCTCAGATATCCACATGACTATTTGGAGGTGGGTCTTGAAGAAAAACACCAAACACTGCAAATCTTGTTTTCAGATCAAGACAGTTGGCAACACTATGTTTATTTAAAGATATATGTCTTGAGTGAGATGGACTTGTTTCTAAGGCTCTCTTTGCTGAGTAGTACTAAGGTCCTGGGAAAGAACATTATCTTGAAATACCATTAGCTCATGTCACTGGGAACATATTAAATCTGCCTGGCTAAGTAACAATCTCAATGCTGGCAGAAAGCTGCTGTCAACAAAACCTCAAGGCCAGAAGCTCAAGAATAGGACCAGAGCAGGCTGCAAAATAGGAATACCATATAGTAAGTACACTAGGCTGAACCCTTGGCTTTTAATAGCACTGATAATGTTAATAACTAATTGAGCCACTAAACAATCCTGGGAACAGCCATTATATTTTCCTTTTGATTACGACATTTACTTTGGCATGTGACCTGCACCATCTACAGCAGTTGATGTTTGAGGCTGAGTTAAATAAGAGGCAGGGTAGATTAGCTGCACAACACGACTGAATTAGCAACTGATGAGCTGCTGTAACTCCACCTGTACATCATTGCATAAGTGTCTGGAATGCCAGTAGACCTGAGTTCAACACCCTCTATACCAGGGGTAGGCAAAATATGGCCTGCAGGCTGGATCTGGCCCACCAAGGAATTTTATCTACAGAGGGACTGGGGTGGAGTGGTACAACCCTGGCAGTGGCACCTTCTTCTGGCTGCTGCAGCCAGCACATCTTCTGGGTGCTGCAGTCCACCACCACTGGATCCAGCCCCACTACCTGGGCACCCCAGCCTCTCTGCTTTGCACCCACTGCTGGAGGGTGCTGGACAGAGCAGGTGGGTGGGGTCTCCATAGATATCTGGTGGGATCCCTATGGGGAGGGTGCACTCAGCTAGGGGATGGGTGATATAAATGGGGTTGTGAGCTGGTGGGGATATGCATCTGGGAATGGGATGAGTAGGCAGGGCTGGGACCTGGACTGCTGGGTGGTGACAGTGCAGGGTCAGGGCTGGCAGAGCCAATCATGATCTACTCTCCACATGATGGATCATGACCAGCTTGACATGGGAGGGGAGCAGAGTACATGCCCATGACCCAGCCCTGACTACCCCTTCCTCAGCCCAGGTGCATGTGGGCAGCCCCAGTACAGTGTGGCTGTGAACTGGTGTGGACCAGCAGTGCAGGGTGATCTAATCTGGTTACTGTTTACTGAGGCCACCCTGTGCTGCTGAGCTGCACCATTACACTACCCCACTCTACTGAAGCTGCTTGCACATGCCTATGTGCTGGTGTATGGGCAGTGGGGACTGAATCACAAGTGTGTGCTCTGCCCCACTCCTGCGTTGTGCTGGTCAAGATCTGTCATGTGGAGAGTGGATTGTGGCTCTCCTCCAGATATGGCCCTCTACTGTCCCCACCCCACAGTCCCAGTCCAGGCCCTGCCTGCCCATCCTATTCCTGGATGCTGCTCCCCACCCACCCATGGCCCCATCCCATCCCTTGGCTAAGTGTGCCCTGCCCACAGGGGTCCTGGGCCACTTAGCAGATTTTGGTGAGCTGTTGCAGAGTGCCAGGGGGGAGGGGAGAGGGGGGCGGAGGAATGGTGTACAACTCCTGAAGTGGCCCTTCAGCCCAAAAAATTGCCCTCTCCTGCCTTACACCCAATGGACCAACTAAGTCAAGTACTATTTAATTCAAGGTAGAGGTTTTAGTGTGTGGATGGGAGTCAAGTTAGAATTCAAGCTAACACTGGCGAGAAGAAAACCTGCACTCACTGTGGCCTTACCACCAATGTGAAACACGGTAATTCAAAAGTAGTTGGGTCAAGAGTTGGGTCTGGGTCCTTGGCTAGTAGACCTGTGCGAGTCGACAGTGATCTGATCTGGCTTTGGATCCAGCCACTTCAGATGGCCGTGATCCGATCCAAATGTCCAGACCTAGTTTCCACCTCAATCCAACCAAAGCAGTTGGGAAGCTTCAAAGCCAGCTTGGAGAGCCAGCCATAGGGTATAATGGGGAATCAATTAAATATCTATAGTTTTGTTGTTTTGTGCCTGATTTGGATGAAGCTTGCAGGGATTATAGCTTCTGCTAAGAGCATGAAATCTGTCAAGTTTCAAGAAGATTGGTGTAGGGGTTTGGGGGGAACTGTACCCCAAATTCTTGAAAGCCAAACTCCTGTCATGATTGTATGTCTCACCACAGGGGGTCAAAACTACAGGGGTGGTAGCTCTTACTGAGGCCACAAATCCTGCCAAGTTTCAAGAGGATCGGTGTAGGGGGTTGGGGGGAACTGCACCCCAAGCTGCGGACAAGCAAAACTCATGCCATGGGTGACACTGAGTGTGTTAAGACACAACGGGGTGACAGCTGCAGGGATGGTGGCCCCTGCTGTGATGCTTGCCAGCTATCAAGGAGATCAGTGCAAGAGGGTTCTGGGGCCTGGTACCCTGAACTGCTGACAGGCAAAACTCATGCCAAGACTGTGTCTGTCTTGGGGCAGTTGATTGTCTGTATTGATTCCTTCCTCTCCTTAGCCTGGTTTTGTAGGTGCTAATTGATGCTCATTAAGTCATTATGTAGTAGCTAGGTCCTGTGTGTTGAGATGGTCCCCAAGTCCCTGGTCCCTGAGTGAATCATGATTGATTGATTGGTAACTGGTAACACAGCAGCTTCGTGGCCAGGCCTGCAGCAGTGTCTCCCCTCCCTACCCCAAGACATTTACAGTCAGTCCCACAAGCCCCCATGTCACCAGTTTTGTTTGTCTGCTGCTTGAGGTGCAGTTCCCCCCAAACCCCAGCACCAATCTTCTTGAAACTTGTCAGGCTTTGTGGCCTCAGTAAAAGCCACCACCCCTGCAGTCCCTCCCCAACTACCTCTCCACCCCCCACCCCCTCCCCCGTGTTGTAACACATAG
>JAGPOW010001764.1:844468-859119 GCA_030014935.1 Caiman crocodilus | reverse complement strand
AGGCTTTGTGGCCTCAGTAAAAGCCACCACCCCTGCAGTCCCTCCCCAACTACCTCTCCACCCCCCACCCCCTCCCCCGTGTTGTAACACATAGACATGACAGGAGTTTTGCTTTCAACCATTTGGGGTATAGTTCCCCCCGAATACCTGCACCAACCTTCTTGAAGTTTGGCAGACTTTGTGACCTCAGTAAGACCTACCACCCCTGCAGTTTTTACCCCTCTGCCTAGAAGTGACATGAGTTTTCTTTCAAGAATTTGGTGTGCTGCTTCCCCCAAACCCCTCCACCAATCTTCTTGAAACTTGGCAGGCTTTCTCTTTGCTGCAGATTCTACCATCCCTGCAAATTTCATCCAAATAGGACAAAAAACAACAAAAGTATAGATATTTTATTGTTTCCCCATTATTCCCTATGGCCAGATCTCCGAGGCGGCTCCAAAGCTCTTCAGGAGCTCTGAACTGCTTCAGGAAGCTGAATGAGGCCAGCACTTCGACCTGGATGTGCTGCTTTGGACCCCAAAGTGTCCGAAGCTTCTCCAGATCCAAAGCTCTGTCTGAAGCTTCACACAGCCCTATTGCTTAGTGTCACTGCCAGGTTAGATTTTTGTACTAAGTAGCTGCAAAGCTAACACAGCAGAGTATCTACAGACTTAGTAATTGTATCAACTGCTAAATCTTCAGGATTCTTTAGTGATATAAATGTAGCAAAACCTCTTCAACTTTAACCTTGCTTCATTCAAGGTGCTTTAGCTCACTTGTATCACTGCAGATGTAAAAATTTGTGACAGGGCCATCTGGCTGAGGGTCAAATCACTGGCCTGCCCATCTGGCTACAGCAGTCTGCTAACCTGTGTTTCCTGCCATGCCTTGGATGTATCTAATTAGTTGTTGTTTATAAGATGGGAGGCTGCCATTTACTTCCCAATACCAAGAGTGCAATACACAGCTCCGAAGCTTCCCTTATACTACAACTCATGCTTCACAGATGACATCACTATGAGACTTTGGCCCCACATGGGACCTCACTCTATGCCCACCTGGTGTTCAGATCCCATCTGGATCCTTTCTATTCACAAAGTCTACTCTGCCCTCATTCTGGGTGGCAAAACTCCCTAAGCTCATGGCTATGGCCCCCTCCAGGACCTTTGACCTCACTGGCCCTGGCCTAGCCTTTAGGCCAATTGGGACTTCCAGCCTCTAGCTCTGTCCGTCCCTTGCAGTGGGCCTCTGGCCCTTCTACTGGTCTGGTTCTGGCCTCAGCATGGGCTAGTGAGGTTATTTAGGCTAGGTACAGAACTGCTCACCCTCACACTCCCATATGGGTCTGCCTCCTTGGGCCCTTCCTAGCATTTCTTGCTTTCTACTCAGGCCAACCTGTGTGCAGTCCTTCAGGCCTGCTCATGTGGACCCTACTTTATGTGGCCCATGCAAAGTTCTTCAGGCCTACCATACAGACCCTACTTTATGCAGTCTGATCAATCAATTGCATGTCCTCTCACTGGAGCCAATACTCCTCTTTCTCACTGGGGCTATAACATCATCCCCTCATTGGCACACCCAGTCTTTATGTACCTTGGGTGTCAGGCCTCATGACATGCCTGGACCCACAGCTGTCCCCTCTATGTGGTAACCCACCAAGTCATGGGGACTGAGATTACACGGAGCCCCATACTCACCTCTCACTAGGGAAGCACTAGTGTAGCATTTTGTGGGGACTGTCCCACCCACAGGCAGCCCCACCACACCATCCTACCCTAGCAGGGTATAGTTTCAGGAACCTCCTACATCCCCATAGCTCCTACCCTTGACTTCCAGATGTTCTGGGAGCAGTAGCTCTGTCTGGGTGATGTTTGTTCTCTGGTTCTTTCCAGCAACTGCCTGCTCAGCTATGCGAGCGGGGGACAGTGGGGGTTATAGTGAGGTTGCTCTGCCCCATCCTCCAGTCCAGGAGTCCCCTTCCAGTCATGTGCCTATCTTGTTGAGATGCACTGCACCTACTGACTGCTCCATAGCCTGCTCAAATCTCTTAAAGTGGCAGGCACCAAAGGTGCCCTGCCATACAGCAGCAGTTTAACAGTTGATGTGGGCCCCCTGAGACATACCTTACCCTCATCTTTTAAAGTGGTTAAATAGGGGTGGCCAATTATTTCAGCTATAGGGCCATTTAACAAGGTTTGGTGGGCTGTTGAGGGACACACACATAAAATTAATGATGAAAATATCATTTTAACAAATTATGGATAAAAAAACAAATCATATGTTAAAAAATCAAACACCCACTAGAAAATATTTTAATTTTATTTCAAAAAATACTTTTGTCCTGGTTTATGGTTTTTTGAGTAGTGTATGTAGAGTAGTGTTTTTTGAGTAGTGTGTTACACTACAACTGCAGTCTGGGTTGTCACAAAGACTCTGTTGGTGGAGGCTGAGCAGTGATGAAGGCTGGAACCTATTCAGCAAGGCACTCTGATGGCATGGCAGGTTGAAGCCAGGAAGGCACACTGTAGCATCTGTGATAAGCAACCTTTTAGGGGTGAAGTCAGCCTACATTCCTCATACCAGAGGGTCTTTCCACATGGCTCTTGTGCAGCAGTTTGGGCCACAGTGAGTGTTATGATGGTAGACATGCAACAGGTGGATTTAAAAGACTATCATACAATGGCAAGCTTGGACTCGTATAGATCTTCTCTAGTAGATTGCTAGTTGCGACTTCCTGTTGGATATGAGGGGGGACAATGTTGCTCAGGACTGGGAGCCATGGTAGAGGGGTCAGTTGAAGAGTTCCTGAGATTAGGTGTATCACCAAATGTAGCTGCACATCTAGTTTGGTGTATGATGACTGATTCCAGAATGGTGTGCAGTGCTCTGCTGCAGAGTATGAGATGGCAAGAGCTGACATCCTTATGGCTGAGGCTCTTACACCCCACGACGACCCAGCCAGCTTGTTAAGGAATACCACCAGCCTGGATGGCATCACAGCTATGATATCAGACTGGACATATGTGGCTTTGGATATGGAGTGTAAGACAGAAGGTCAAATCCTCCAATTTTGTGGTGTCTGACTTCAGCAGATGGGATGCGTGTCTTCTGTAGAAATACAATGCTGATGGCATGTTGGAGAGCAAGAATACTTATTAGATGTCTCTTGGCAGCTGACAGTCCCTCAACATTAAGTTGTAAGATTCAGAGTGCAGGTCCAATGGCATGAAAGCCATAGAATTGCATAACATCTTGGTGGTTGGTAGCAATGACACTGGGATTCCTAAAAAATTAGAATTTGGGTCTCCACTGCCAGCTGACCCAACCCTCAAGAGCTGCCTACACCCCACACTTGGCTGTCCCCCACCCCTTCCCATTCACACTTTTTCCACAAAGCGTAAGGAAACCCAGCAGCCTCCTTCAACCTGCCCAACTCCCTGTCAGGGCATGCAGGCTATAACCACCCACAGCTTGGAGGACTTCCTTTCCCAAGAGGAGCCCCAGTCCCAGAATGCTGGGGGGAACCTTACCTGGGAAGACAGTATGAGAGCTGTGTTTGCTGCAGCTGTGAGGCCACATCATGACACTACATGGGGCAATTCAGGAGGCATGGCTGGGATTGGGAATGGGGTTTCACAGGAGAACCAGAGCAGCTCTGCCACCTCCAGGCATAGGTAAGGAGTGCCTGCCACATGGATCTAGCACCCAGGCCAGCTCCTGCCAGCTCCAGGCTGGAGATATGTGGGGCACCACCGGCCCAGCCCAAGCAGGGGTGCTGGGGCCCAAGTGCAGCTTTCCCAGGCCTTGTTGCATGAAGCCAGGTGAGCAGGTGGGGCTGTTGTCCCCTATGGTGCCAACAGAGGCTGGAGAAAGAGCTTCCACCATGCCACCCACCCACAGGTCAGACTCAATTGGCAAGCTGGATACAACCTGTAGGCCATATTTTGCCCACCGCAGTTTATTTTGGCATAATACATGTAGCTAGTGGCTGGTACAGAGACTAACAGCCTACTAATTAACACTTGAAGGAATTGTTGTTTTAACTCAGGTGAATCAAACATCTAGCCCAAGGTTGGATCTGGCCTGCAAACTGTCATCAGACCCTCAAAGTTCCTAGAAGGGCCAGGAATTCAGGCGAGGGACCTGCCTCTAAAATTTGGGTTACAGAGACTCATTTGGAATGCATTCCAGGGGGGCAGGAGGTAGCCCTCAAGGGTGATGCAAATGAGGGGAGAGTGCCTATGTAGGTTATTAGACTGGTGTTTGCTGAGATATAAACAGCAGGGTTTGTGCTCTGGGCAAACCCTACTGGACAGCTGGGGGCAGGAGGAAGAGGGGGTGGGTCTTACCTGCTCCAGGGACTCAAAAAAGTCCCTGGCTGCTGCAGCCAAGGGGTGGTCTGCCCTCCCTAGCTGCTGTTGCAACAATGATGGCATGGATCTACTTCTTCTGCTAGGACAGGGGCAGGCAATTATTTTGGGCAGAGGGCTGCTTACTGAGTTTCAGCAAGCCATAAAGGGCCGCATGACAGGCAGCCCAGGGCAGATTAATATTAATTTTCTAAATTTTTTAGGGGCCCCATAATGGATGCAGGCCCAGGCCACATTTTGCCCACCCCTGTGCTAGGACATGGACTGCCTAGGGGTGCACCATAATAGCACCCTCAATAATAGAGCTGATAATTATTTTAGGCAGAGGGCCGCTTACTGACTTTTTGCAATCTGTCAAGGGCCACAAGGGCTGCAAAGCTGTCAAGGGCCGCAAGGGACCAGAGGGTGCGGCACCTTCACAGGTAGTGGTGAAGGAGCTGCACTGCAGTGTAGAGCAGCACAGGCTCCAGGCAATCACAGCAAAAACTACCCAGCAGTGGCAAGGGGAGGGATTGCTTTTCCCCCATGCCAAGCAGCAGTTTCAGTCCAGATCCTGCTGCCAATGTTCAGTTTTAACGGGTGAGCCTGGAGCTGGTGCTGGGGCCCAGGCAGCTCAGGAAAAACTGCTGCTCAGCATGGGGGAAAGGAGCCCCTCCACTTCCTGCTCCCAACGCTTCCTGGTGCAGCCGCTTGGAGCCTATGTGGGGGTGTTCTGCATCTGTTCTGTTACCAGTGCTGCCCTGCAGGACTGTCCAGAGGCGGCAGTGACATGATGGAGACACAGGACAGCCCCACATGGGCTCCAAGAGGCTGCACCAGGGAATGCCAGCAGTGGGAGGTGGAGGGGCTGCTTTCCCCCATGCTGAGCAGTAGTCTGTCCCATGCTGCTGCTGCTCAGCTCAGACGGGTGAGTGCCAGGCATGCTGGGTTGGGGCTGTGTGCACTGGTCCCTGTCAGTACCACAGGGCTGGGGTGGGGAGGACTGGGAGGGAGTGGGCATGTGGGAGCCAGTGACAGCCTGACTCTGGGCCTGCACAAGTGCACCGTGTGCTAATGCCGGCAGGGCCCAGAGTGGGGTGGAAGGAGCTCAGAGTCCCGGCTGGCAGGCACTCTATAGAGCCTGGCCAGTTCCCCTCTCTTCCTGCTGGCACAGCCCAGTCCGGTTCCATAGACCCCTGCCAACCCACATGCCCGGCTCCTGCTGCCCTGTCAGTGCTGGCTCCAGGACACCAGCACAGGCCCTGTGCTCTCTCATGCCCATACTTCCACTCCCCCCAGCCCCCTGCCACCACTTTCCCCACTTTCCTGTCCACCTGCTGGCTGCTTCTGTACCACATGGCTCCCAGCTGCATGGCCATATCATGGGACTCAGCAGGAGCTGGCCCAGCTCAAGGACTGGGATGATTGCCTTCTCCTCCCCTGCCTTCCCCACTTCTTACTTGAATTTCCCACTCCAGCACAAGCAGGCATGAACAACCCCATGGTCCCAAGCCAAAAGCCTCTGCTAGGCAGGAGCTTCTGGCTGAAGGGGATGGGGGGGGTGCTAGGCGCGCCTTGCTGTTGCAAGGTCATGCTGTGGTTTTCCCTGGGTCCTACTGTCCCTGTCTCCTGTCATCTTTGACAGGCAGCCAGGGGCAGATAAATATTAATTTTCTTAATATTTTAGGGACCCTGCGGGACAGATAGAATGGCTTGGTAGACCAGATTTTGCCCACCCCTGCTCAATAACTTGGCACCTGGACCTGGTGTTCTGCTCTTCCTCATCCAGGTTATACTACTGGGTGCTTGGATGGCATCTATGCTGGGAGGATCTTGAACAGCTACAACACAATTCAATCTATTTGACTGGAGTGATATGAACTTGGCACCCATTCCTGCCTGGGGCAGGGAGTCAGACCTGATGATCTGTTTGGGTCCCTTCTGACCCCAAGTACTATGATACTATGGTACTATGATACTATGATAGTTGTCCTTTTTCAGCTTTAGGCACTCTTCTTGGAAAAGGCAAGATGATAAAGCCTCACAGGATCCACAGTGAAACTTCCCAAGTGTCCAACAGAGCAGCTGCTGTTGGAATTTAAGTCTTATCCTTAAGTTGCTCAGAATTAGATAAAGAAAGGAATGTTGTAGCTGTGATGGTCAAGGAGATATGGTCTCTAAAAAATCCTTCCCCTTTGTATAGAGGAAGGAACAATTTCTACATATCAAGAGGCTTGGTCACCATCTGCTGGTGAAACCAGAGAACTGCTGGAAATCTAATTCCAGTTCTATAGAAACATGTACATTACAATCTATACTCATTATCTTACCCATGTCTATATTAGACCAATTTATGATGAGAATCAGGACTGGTAAGATAATGGAAGTATTACAAACACACATGTAACAAAACTGGATCAAAGTAGTTTTGCCCCTGCGTGTTACACAATCATGCATTTTCTGTAGTGATGAAGAGAGGTAGTTACCTATGTTAGTGTGAAATCAGACCAAACACAGAGCAGATTTACACCTTATAGTCTAACTAAATCAGAGATACATTATGATTATGGTGCCATCTACCCTGTCTTCTTCAGTAATGGAGCCAACAATGATTAGCACTGTTATCAGTAGTTGATGTTGTTATCAGGGAGAAGCAGCTCAGCAAGGGAGCTTTTGTAGGCAAGGCAGGGGGCAGCACCTGCTGCTTGCCAGGGCACCTGGGATAATGAAGTCATTAGCAGCCAGCCTAGGCAGTCACCTGACCAGGAGTAGACAGGGTCCTGGGTGCATATAAACCTGGGGTTTGAGCTGGCAGTCAAGCCCTGCCTTCTGCAGGGTTAGGAGCTTCTGCCCAGGAGAAGCACCTAGGAGCACTGATTAGACTGCTTTGCTGGCTACAGGAAGACTTAGGCCCAAGGAGATCCCAAGAAGTTGTGCTGGGGAATATGCTGGCCCTAGAATGAAGGGCTTGCCCTCTTAAAGGAGCAGAGGGCCACTTCTATGGTTTTGTTTATGTTATAGCACAGGGGCTTGTATTTATGTTGGGATAACTGGTGGTTTGTGGATAAGGCTATGGGGGAGGTGAAGCCTCATTAGTGTCCAGGGTATAGTCAACTGCCTTAAGCCCTACCTCAGGGTTTGGAGGCTTAGTCAAGGGGCTGGGGACCTGGTGCCCAAGAGGGGCCCAGTCACAGAGGGGCCAGGGGCTAGAGGCCCAGCCTATAGGAGCAAGGGGCTTGTTGCTTAGAAAGGACAAGAGAAGAAGACCTCAAAGCCAGGTCCTATTCAGTGGGCCTAGGCTATAAGGCCTAGCTACATTAAAGGGGGAGAAGCTGAAGCCCCAACTTCACTTTCTGGACTATTATTTATTTAAAATATTTTTATTCTGCTTGCACTAAGCACCCAAAATGGCTTAAGCTTAACAATATATATATTTTTAAATTACATAATACATAAATAGCTAACAATTTCAAACCAGCAGAGCGAGCTTAGTCCTCTGGCTGATGAGGCTAGACCATACTTCCCTTTGGCTCTGCAGTCCCAGGGCAACTGAGCAGTAAGCTGAGCAGCAGAGTGTTCTTTCTGGCAGAGAGGGGGAAGAAAGCTCCCTGCTGCTTCTTCTTCTTCTTTTGATAGATGAAGCCAGACGGGAATAGGCTAAAATAAAATCCTCCCCCCACCCCAGCCTTTTATTACAGGAACATAGTAGCTCAAGTGAAATAGCAGATTTGCAAAAAATGGAAAATGAAAATGTTGAGCTACCAGGTCTGGGGGAAGAAGCAGGATCCACGCTTTCAAGATCCCTGTCACCAGATATGCAATCCACCAGGAGTAGCTATTCAAGACAGTCAAGCTTTTTATCAAGCTTTGTGGACAAAATGTCAAAAGAAGATCAAGAAAAAGCAGATGAGACACTAGCTCAAGCTACACTTGTAAGTGGCACACCTCTTGCCACAACTGAAAATCAATTCTGGAAGGAATATTACAAACTAATTCTCCCATCATATAGGTTACTGTCATGTTATTGCTTATCACATTCTCTCTTAGATAGAGTTCAAACAATGGTTATTCAAAGGATTGGTCAAGCAGAATCACTGGCTCTGATGTCAGATTAATGGACTGATATACAAGTAAATCTTTTACTGAACATTATGTTAGCAACACCTGAACCAATATTCCTGAAAGCAATTGCTACCAAATTTTCTAGTCATACAGGTGAATACATAGCCAAATTATT
The DNA here is from genome assembly GCA_030014935.1 of Caiman crocodilus. Taxonomy (NCBI): domain Eukaryota; kingdom Metazoa; phylum Chordata; order Crocodylia; family Alligatoridae; genus Caiman; species Caiman crocodilus. The sequence continues at coordinate 850,554 of JAGPOW010001764.1, read as the reverse complement.
GAGTGAGGAGATTGGAAGTGCAGGTATCTCCAGGGTACAAGCCCTTGTAACTGATAATGAGAATAACATGAAAGCAGCATGGCAAATATTAAAGGGAAAGTATTCTCATTTAATAGTATATGTCTGTGTTGCTCATGGGTTGAATCTTCTTGGAAAGGACATAATAAGTGTGAATACAATGAAGATAATATTAGCAAACTGCAAAGTGATTGTGAAGGTATTCAACAATCATCCTGTTGCTAATCAGACTTTGAAGAAAATACAGACAGAGAAGCAGGGGAAGGAAAGTGCATTTTTATTGCCAGGAGAAACTAGGTGGGGCTCAGCCACAAAGTGTTTACATAGTTTGCAGCCCACAAAGAACTGTTTGCAGTGTGCTTCAATAGATGACACAGTATCCCCCATTATTCCCGTGAACATTTGGAAGCAGATTCTCGACAACATGGTTGAGTTTGAGTTCAAGGAGCATTCAATTTGCTCCAGTTTCAGCAGCTATCAAAAAACTTGAAGGAGATGCACTAAGCCTTTCAAATATTCCGATGATATTCAGACAACTGAATGAAAATATAATTGAGATTTTTGCCGCCTTCACCTCTATCTGAAAAAGAAGTAATAAGACAAATGTTTACTAAGAGATCTGACTCCATCACACTTTCCTGCCTATGCAGGGGGTCGGACTTGATGATCTTTTGAGGTCCCTTCTGGCTCTAACATCTATGAATCTATGAATCTGAGTTTTGCTTTCATCCAGTTCATCCAGCAGCGAACCTTTTGGATTCTCAACACAGAAGACAACATTTATCAGAAGATGCATTATCTACTGCTCTCAATACAATTATTAAAGTAGCTAAGAATGTCTCCAACATCAATGAAGTAGTTGTGATGACAGGCATTGCCAAGTACTGCACAAAAGAGAAAATTTGGAGCAAAGACATATTCTCTGCTGCCTGACAAATGATATCTCCTCTTATGTGGTGGAAGGGATACTGTAACACCCAACTGTTGTCCAGGATTGCTCTAAGGATCCCAAGTATTCAACCAACAGCAGCTTCTTGGGAACGGAACTGGAAGGCTTTTCAGCTCAATCGAGACAAAAAAGAGCGATAGACTAACAAATGAACGCACCACTAAGCTTGTTTCTATTTCTCAAAATCTCTTGTTTCTGTTGAATCAGAAGCACAATTAGTGAAGAAGATGCAGTGTGATGATAAGTTGCCCTTGTCCATAGACTCATTGGTAAAAAACATCCGTTAGTGAAAGAGAATATGGTTCAAGTAGTTCTGAATCAGATTTGCCTCAATCTGATTCTGAAATGGAACTAGTAAGTAGTGCAAGTGATTCTATAGATGGTGACAGTGAAACTGGAGGTGCCACGATGACCTCGGTGGAAGAGAGTTAAACTCTGTCATAGTATCATAGTATCATAGTATACTATCTAGGGTCAGAAGGGACCTAGAGCAGGCCATCTAGTCTGACCCCCCACCAATGGCAGGAATGAGTGCCAGGGTCACAGGACCCCAGCCAAGTATCTATCTAATCTGCTCTTAAAGATGCCCAAGGTAGGAGCAAGAACAACCTCCCTAGGAAGCTGGTTCCACATCCAAGCCACCCTAACTGTGAAGTAGTGTTTCTTAGTGTCCAATGTTGAAGTAGATGAGTGGACAACCACTCAACCATGGCATATCATGCACAGTTCTTTGGGTGTGCTAAAATTAGTGTGTCAACAGTTTTCAGTGCCTTCTTTTTTTCTTCTTAAATTTAAATAAACAATGCAAGGGAAGTAAATGCCATTGTATATTGTCTTTACATTTGTATAAGTATCCCAATGTTATGTTCTAGCTTAAGTCTGGATTCATGTGCTTGGTATGCAAGAGTTAATATAAATATTAGGTGATGGAATTTTGAAAGAAAAAAAAGTTTTTATTGAAAGCAATAAAGGTGTAAGGTAATAAGCACACTAAACACTATTTTTAAGTATCTTTTATATTAAAATCTACAAGCATAATAGTTAGGGATTGGTTACAGGTAAATGATGCAAAAAATTTTTTACTGAGCATGTTCTTTTACTATGTACTTTATTTTTATACATGTATGTTTTATTAGCATTTTTTTTTTTACTTGGGGGTGTGCTTTTTAGTATTATAATGAGCTTTTAATGAGCTTTTTTACCTATTTTTTAGTGTATTTCGCTGTTTGTCTTTGAGGCCCCTGGCCTGGTATAGCTATTTCTTTTTTATCACTGTAGATGGGCATAATTTACAAAATAGTTTCTTAGTCTTGCCTTGTATTCTCTCTCGGGAGGATGGCTCGAGGCCATTTATCATGCCTTGAGGAGAATGGTTCAAGGTCATTTTTAACATTCTCCCCTTTTGGGGTAATTTTAATTATTATCAGAAGTGCCCCACTTAATTTGCTTTAACACAAACTGAGTGTCTTTTTTTGCTTTTGTCTGGAGAATTATCTGTTGGGTTATGGTAGTTTTTATACAACAACGAAAACGTAACTAAAGCATATTTAAGTAACAGTAATGTAAAGAAAAGTAAGAAGTTATGAATTATAAAGGATTTTAGTGATCTAAATAGAGAGCTAAACTAGGCTTCTAAACTTTAGTTTTTACTTTGGTGTATTTTTGCTGGGGGGGGGTTGTATCTTTTTAGTTAGATTCTGAATTTTTTTGAATTATTAGGAATATAAGTGCAGCACTTTTGTTTGATTAATGTATACACTCTCTTTTTACTGGCTAGGAGATAATCTAAAGCTAGTCTATTTTGTAATGTTATTTGTTGTATCTTTTTTATTTTATTGTTAATGTCAAGGAGGCTTTTTGGCTATTTTTTTAAAGGATTTTGTAATTTTTTTTATTTTTTTTATATCTAGCACTGCTTTATAATTAGGAAATATAATACTTTAATACCGTTGTATTTTAGCAATTTTTTTAACATTATGTTTTGGGTTTTTTTGGTAAACTGTGCCGCACAGTCATCGCTGAATAAATGATAGAGATATAGCAAGTTCCCCCCCATCCGCAGGGAAGGTGTTTCTACGTCTTGTCTTTATAAGTGAAATAATGACTAGCTAGTGTGGTGAACTCTTGGCTTGAAAATTTACTCTGTTGGGGGGTATAATTAGAAACTTAGGAACTATTAAAGAGCCATGCTCTATTTGCTTTAAACTTTATATTTGCTGGTTTTTAGAATGATGGCGCTATTACAGGTTTAGCAAAACTTTTCTGGCGTAGCATAAGCTAAATGTATGTAATTAGATTGATTATATTCTACATTTTGCTAAGTTTTATTTCTTTTAAGGTTTGAATAATGGGGGGCTAGCATTTGAGTGGTGTTTAAGGAAGCTGAAATCATGGGTATTCTTCTAGCTAAATTTTTAGGGCTTAGACTACATACTCAACATCGAGACATATTTAAATTTTTTGTGAATTGATATGAGAGTTGGAGGTAGACATTTGTGTGGGGAGATCTTTTCAGTCGGGGAGGGGTAGTCTTATCATTTTTGGCCTCCTCTAAAATTAAAACCTTGCTTCTTTTAGTATTATCTAACTGATTAAGCTCAAAATTACATACAAAAAGACTATCATCCAGCCTAACAATCTTGTCTTAGAGGGAGCTATAGCAGCTTATAAATCCCCTCCCCTTCTAAATAAAAATTTTAAGTTCTTTATTGGTTTTACTCTTCATTGCTTTTCTCTTTTATCGTCAGGGTTCGCAGGCTGCTTCGGTCCGATCAGGTTACTGGTTTCAGGTGACTGGAGTGTGTCCAGGTCTTGATCTTTTCAGGCTTGGCTGCGGTTGGGATGGTTAGGAGCACTTTATATGGGCTTTTTTACTGGGCCCGGAGCGGCTTCTCGTTTTAGTCTCTTACAAGAACATAGTTCTCAGGTGACAGCTGGTTCTCCAGGGTCGGAGATCCGTTTTGTGACGATAACACATCTTGCACCTATTGATGGATGGAAGATAAAACAGAAACTAACGACCATACATATTCTTTAATTATTCTTTTTTCTAAAACATGTAACTGCTGCTCACCATTTACAGGCAGATTCAGTGGGTAGGGCTTACTATACATTATTTTAAGTGGATTTAACTTCAATTTAGAATGCGGTGCTACTCTTATCTGCAACAAGGCTAAGGGCAAGGCCTCTGTCTATTTAAATTAAGCTTCTTGGCAAATTTTCTAGGAGTCTTTTAAGGTCTGATTCATACGTTTTACCTTTCCACTAGACTGGGTGTGTAAGTGCTAGCTGATCTCTAGGAACTCAGAGATCTTTTGAGTAATTTGCACGATGAAGTGTGGGCTATTGTCTGACCCTGTTCTTCTTGGTAGTCTAAAGCAAGGTATGATTTCTTGTAGGAGTGCTTTGACCATTTCTCAGGCTTGAGCAGTTTGACATAGGAAGCACTCGACTTAATTAAAGAAATTGTCTACAAAGACAAGGAGATATCTTATTCTTCGTTGCCAGGGCAACTCTGTAAAATCTATCTGTCATTCTTCTGCCGGCCCATTCCCTGTCTTTTGGTGTTCCGGGATTCGATTCTTTTTCGTCCTCCCTTTGGGTTATTCTTTTGGCAGATCTTACATGTCTCCGATGCCTTTTTGGCTGTCTCTCTTAACTCCATATTAATCACATATTGATTAATCTACTCAGTAGGGCCCTTTGACCATAGTGGGTACTACGGTGAGCTCTTTTTACTATTGCAGGGACTTAAGCAGTGGGAATGATGACATGTCTATCTTTTGCTGAAAGCTACACTTGTTTCTCTTTTTTCTCTTGGGACTTCTTTATCAGCTGCTGGTTTCTTTTTCTATATTGCGGTACCACAGGCTGCTGCAGACCTGGGAGGAGGGGCAGCAGGTTACTTACTTCAGGTAGCAGGTTTGTTTGAGGCTCTCTGGCTGCTTTCTTGGCTATGGCATCACCTTTTGTGGGGGGATCATCTCTCTTTTGATGCGCTTTGCAATGTATTACTGCTACTTTCTTCGGCTCCCAGACCGCCTCGAGGAGGGCCTTTACCTGTTTACCGTGTTTGATGCTTGCTCCTTTAGCATCTAGCAGACCTCACTCTTTTCACAGTGCTCTATGTGAATGTAAGACAAGAAAAACATATTTAGAATTAATATAAATGTTGACAGTCCAGTTGGCTGCTAACTGTAAAGCCTGAATTATGGCAATAAGTTCGGCTTTGTGTAGTTACGACAGCGTAGCTAGATTTTCAGACTCTATTTTTTATACTCGAGCTGCTATTTGTGTAGAATTCTAGTTCAGCGCTGTTTAAGGGGTTGGTTAATCAGGTCTGGCCTCGAGGAGTAAACAGCTTTTAGCGTCTGCTGGCAATTATGTACAAGATCTTTAGCATCATTCATAGGGGGCAGCAGGTTTGCTGGATTGACAGTACAGGGGACAGCTAGCTTTATTTCAGGCTTGTCAAGAAGGATGGCCTGGTACTGAGCCATCTGTGCCGGAGTTAACCAGTTCCCTCCTTTCAGCTCTAGAACCGTAAGCACTGCATGAAACACATATATAGTCAGGTCATGGCTTAAAGTTAATTTTTCAGCTTTCTGTATTAGCAGGCATGTGGCAGCAACAGCTCGGAGGCACCCCCCCTTTGGTCATGTACAAAAAAAATGAGAAAGGCTTTTCTCATCTAGGAGTCCTAGGGCGGGCGCCTTGACAAGAGCCTGCTTACACTCTTTGGTTTATTTTAGTATCTTTTTATTACCTTGTGTAGCTTCATATAATGGTTTTGCAATAATTCTAAAGTTAGGAATTTAAATTCTGCAAAAGCCTACTGTACTTAAAAAGCTTTGTAACTGTCTTTTTGTCTTTGGGGCTGTTAATCTGCATATGGCTTTTTTCCTCTCAGGCAGAAGCGCTCTCTGACTCGGCTGCAATTTAAATTCTAAATATGTTGCTTTTTGGGACATTGGCTGCATCTTTATTTTTGGACACTCGGTATTTTTCTAGTTCTAGAAAATTAAGGAGGCTGATCATTCCCTCCAGGTAACTTGCTTCAGTGGTGGCAGTTAAGAGCAAGTCGTCTACATATTGCAAAAGGGCACAGGATGGTGGTAGT
>JAGPOW010001764.1:816650-830348 GCA_030014935.1 Caiman crocodilus | reverse complement strand
CCGGTGCTCTTTCCTGCCAAGGCAGGGGGTCGGACTAGATGATCTGCCCAGGTCCCTTCCGACTCTAGACACTATGATACTATGATACTATGATAATGTAATAAATGTATACAAATATGTAAAAAAGCTGTCCACAGGTTCTGAAATCTCCTGTTTATGGAGATTGAATGTAGCTTGTTATAAAACAAGCTACCTTTTGATCAAAAAAAGCTACCTTTTGATCAAAAAATATTCAGTTAGTGCCTTTACCACATCAGTATATTGATTTTTCTCTGCATTTGTAAGAGGCAGTTACATCAGAATTTCATTGGCCTGTTCCCCCATTGAGTAGGTGAGTGTGCTCAGTTGGTAAGGTTCAGACTTTTTGTAAAGACCTGACACTTCCCTGAAGCAGTTAAAACATTTGATCCATCTAGGCCACATTACAGAGGACTGGAAATCAAGCTGTTCTGGTGGTGTAACTTGAACTCCCTACATTATCTCTAAGCACAGACAGAAGTGACATTTTTTGCATGATCTAGCCCATAGAAGCACTCTACAGCCATATCATAACACACGTACATGGCTACAGAGAACTTTTAAAATGGCCGATCATGCAAAACACTAACCCTCTTTAAATCAGGTACAATATAACTTAATAAATCTGGGACTCAAAATTCCAGAATTCTCAAAAATCTGGCACCGCAGGCAGCATCAGCCACCCCCAGGGTTGCAGCAGGGAGTGAAGCAGAGGGAACTGTGTGTGTAGGTGTGGGGTGCAGGGGGGGCACAGCTCTTGGCGCTACATGCACCCCAGGAGGGCTGTGGTCTGTGGCCCTGTGCTGGGCTCTTTCTGGGGGGGTGCATGTCCCTGGATCTATGTCAGACAAGAGCAGACTGCCACCTGCCCTGAGTGCCAGGAAGAGCCTGATGCTGCTGTTGGCCCCAGCCTGCAGTGGCAGCCTGCTTTCATCTGGCATGCAGATCTGGGTGCATGCACCCCCCAGAGAGAGCCCAGTGCAGCCCCCCACAGCCTGCAGCCCTCCCAGGGTGCACGTAGCAGCAAGAGCCACACACCCCCAACTCCGCACCCACTTACAGTTCCCTCCGCTTTGCTCCCTGCTGCAGCCCTGGGAGTGGCCAACGCCACTTGCCTGCAACCGCCTGGGCTGTGCCACACCCCCCACCCCTCATCTCTTCCCTAGCCGCAACCTCACTCATTCAAAAATCTGGAATTTTCAAATTTATGGCAGGTACTAGGTCCTAAGTATGCTGGATTTATTACATTATACTGTAGTAAATGAAGGCACTCTAAATTGAAGCACCTTAGAAAACTTGTATACAGTTCTCTACAAGGTTTATGTGTCATGCCCCTGTTCTGCCACAGGGAAGAGGCAGAGAGTCTCTTTCCTGTGCAGCAAGGGAGGGAGGGGGAGAGTGTGTGCGCTTCTCCCCCTCCCCCCTCTGCCCCATTGAAACAGCCAGCTCTCTGAACTGGCCAACATTTTTCCCATGTGGCAGGTGGGCTGGGGGGAGTGGCTTGTGAGCCCCAAGGCTGTGCGGGCCTGGCTTGGATACCACTACTGAGGTCTGAAGGGGTTCCAGGCCAGGCCTGGGTGGTCTTGGGGTTCAGATCCCACCACGTAGCCCACCTGCTGCTTTTTGACAGTGCACCGAGTGGGCCACTCTCAAAAAGTGGCAGGCAGTGGGGGGGGGGGGTGAGCCCCAAGACCACGTACATCCTGCTTGGCTACCTCTGAGGAGGTATGGGGGGGCAGGCTGGGCCCATACAGCTTTAGGGCTCAGAAGCCCCCAGACTTCCCCTGCTCATATGAGGTGTGTCCTTACACACAAGCACATGCACTTGCAGCAGCTCAAATAGAAGCGGTGCAAATTTGAGCTGGGGCTTTTTGCCTCAGTGCACATGCTCGGACCTGTACTTTGTTGTGGAGCAAATTGTGCCACTTGGGGCAAAATAACCCTGCCTGGCTTATCTGCAGCCAGGGGGAGCTATAGCCCCAGGTCAGCACCTATGCTGTCCCCAGCGGTATAAAAAGCTGCCCTGTCTTGGCCCCATCCATACAAAAAGCTGCCCTGGCTAACAGTTCAGGGCTACTCACTCTCAGGAGCTTCTGGGGCCTGGCCACTTGGTACCTGGGGACACTACCCCTTGTGCCAGCTGGACTGCTGCAGTAGCATCCCAAATCCATTTTTAAAAACACCCCAAAATCCATATTCTTTCACAATTAGAACAAAAGACCACACACACACACACACACACACACACACACACACATATCTAAAGAGACAGAGAGAGAGAGAGAGAGAGAGAGAGAGAGAGAGATCAGTTGGGCAATGCTTTATTGGTATAGTTACAATGTTAAAGCAATTTGGAAGCCTACCAGTGTTTCTATCATCATGATAAAATCAATTCTAAATACCTATATGTGTTGATGTGTGCTTTTGGTTTTCCTTGCATATGATGGGTGTGTGATGGGGGATGTGGTGTCTGCAGGAAGGGGGTGCGAAGGGGTGTGGGGGAGGTGGGTGGGTGTGTAGGTATGTGTAGAAGGATGTGGGTAGGTGTGGGGCAATTGCTGGGGTGACTGTAGGTGTGGGGGACCTTGTGGGGGGACTGTTCAGGAGGGGTGGTTCTCCTGGGCCCCCATACAGCACATGGAATGCTCCCCCACCCCATAGGGCCCCAGCTCACCCCTGGAGGAACACAGTTGCTAACTCCCCAGGGCTCCAGCTCCCCCCTGCAGGGCCACAGCCCCCTGGCCAGAGTCCCAGCTCCCCTCTGGGGGGCCACAGCCCTCTGCCTAGGGTCCCAGGCACCCTGGGGGGCCATAGCCCTCCTGCCCAGGGTCCCAGGCACACTAGAGGGCCACAGCCACCCCGCCCAGGGTCCCAGGCTCCCTGGAAGGCCACAGCCCCCCTGCCTAGGGTCCCAGGAACCCTGGAGGGCCACAGCCCCCCTGTCCAGGGCCCATAACTTACCTTATGCAGCAGCAGCAGCAGGAGTGGGGCACTCTGAGCCTGCTGCTGCTAACTCTCAACTCTTGGGCATCACGCACTGAGCTCAACTGGGTCCTGCCAGCCCTGGGGTTGCTCTGCCACCCTGTCAGGTCATTCCGATGATGGCAGGACCTGGCTGGGTTTGCCATGTGGTCCCCATACACCGCACCAAGTCCCGCCTTTACCCCACTGTGCTTGCAGGGAGGTGGCATGCAGCAGGACCCGGCCCAACCCCATGCGGCTCACTAGTCTGGCTTTGTAGCAGAGCAGATCTCACGGCTCCAGGAGGTGCGGCTCCTGTGTGTGCCTCTCAGAGATGTGCGACTCGCTCCAGTGCACAGCTGGATTAGTGAGCCGCACTGGTCTGGGCCAGGTCCTTCCAAGGCTGCTTCAGCCACTTGCCCCCTGCAGCCCTGGGGAGATCCCCCCATGCCACTCCCCAAAACTCCCCACACTCTCTTGCCACCCCTCACACCCATAAACCCCCCCACCCCCATTCCCCATTCCCAACTTACCTTAGACAGCCCCAAGGGCAGCAGGAACACCAAAGAGATGCTCTGGCCAAAACCAGAGCGTCTCTTCTGGAGGACTGACTCCTGTGCTGGCTCCAGGCATGGTCTGGGACCGTGTCTTGCTCTGCTGTTCTGTGGAGCAGTTTTTTTTGCCCCCTGGATATCCAGGGGTCTAATTTTGTTCCCATGCTGCAAGTTTGCAGTGTGGAGAACATTTTTTCATTCCTACACATGCCTCCTGACCTGTCTCAAAGGGGTTTGAGATGGGGCAAGAGGCATGTGCGCACTCATCTAGATGCACTCATAGAGGTGGCCAGCCACACTGGAGACTTAGCCAGCCAGCTGACTGCTTCCCTGCTGGTGGGGTCAGGGCAAATAAGCCAGCAATTGGGGCTGGGAGGGGCCCTGGCTGGGTTCCCCCCTAGGGAGAGGGTCCCCAGTGCCTGATAGCATCACTGGGAGGTGGGAGGGGGGTTAAAAAAACCCTGAGAGACTCCCCCACACATGGGGGAATGCCATACTGATGGTCAGCTGAGGGCTTCCAGAGTTTGGCTGGCTTACAAAGCAAGTGATGGCACCACCTGCCATCTAGCCTCTGCGAGTGCCTGGAAACACTAAGCCCCCATGCACGGTAACCACATGTGTGTGAGGTTTCAACACACTGTAACTTTAAGCACTTTGTGTAAAGCACAGAAAGTTATGGTATGATTGAGGTGCCCATTATAACTTCTTTAAGCACTCTCCGTGGCCAGCCTTTGGTCTGAGCTGGACTCAGTTGCTGCTGGCGCTTGGTCTGTCATTTAGGAATCACCGAATTGTTGACTGACATTTGTGTTCCTGTTGGTGGCAGGATTTAGTCACTCCTGACACTATATGCTATCTCATAGCTTGGGAAAAGTCAGGGAAACTTGCTGCCCAAAGGGCTTTATTGCAACTGTGTGCACGCGCGTGCGCGCATGCACGCACGCGCGCACACACACACACACACAGAGTTAACCCTTACTACTACACACCATTAAAAAGTTCAACAGTGGAAATCAAGTGACTAGGTCTTGGCAAACTCCAGGACAGTATTGGCCAAGCAGGAACAGCCATTTCCTCCCCCAGACGTGCATTTAATGATAAGAGGAAGGTTAAACAGCGCAGGTGTTCTACAGTGATATGCAGCAGCACGGGTTATGTTAACCCCAGAGCCTGAAGCAGCACTAGCCCATGACGATTGAGGTGATGTCCTTACCTCTGACTAAGTCATGTCTTCTAAACCAGGCCTTCATGGGCTTTGGATCTTGCCCATGGTCTATACAGTAAGAAATACAAATCATGCCCATGGCGTTACCGCCCCCCCCAATGATTCCTGATCTGCATACCAGTGGGTCGGGCAGGCTCCATGTTCAGTTTCCTGCTGGAGTGCTGGAGGTCCCATATGGAGGCATGGAGCTGGCCTGGCTTGGCCCAGCTCTGCCCAATGGTGTGCAGCTCCTGCCTGCAGTGCCACCAGCCTTACGTGCTGGCGCACAGCCAGCCTGCTCTGGTATGAAGGCATCTCCCAGTGGGCCAGGTTGAGCCAGCTCCATGCTGCCATATGCAGCCCCTGGGACTCAGTGCATAATTTTGAATTTTTCTGTGCATAATTCCCTGGGATGTAAAGTTTGAACATCCTGTGAGCACTTAGTTGTATGTTAAAAAGTTAGTACAGTACCATTTCTTGCCTGCATTTATTGACATGCCACTAGGTGGCTTGTGAGCAGAGGCATAGCTAGAAGCCATGAAACCCTAGGATCTAAAACATGCTTATGGCATCACTCAAGTGACTAAAGGGGACGTCTGTTTTCACTGAGACTATTCAAGGGCTTTTTCCTGGGGACTGATTATAAATGCATTAAATGAAGAACTGATTGGCTGGAGCTGTCTGAGAAACAACAACAAAGAAACCCCAGAAGGCAGAAAGAAAGGCAGAACAGCAATCATTAGCATGACCCTGTGACGAGCCAGAGAGAGTGTTCCTTGGAGCATTGGTCTGGCTGGAAAGGGAGGCTTGGAAATTGTGAGCCAGAAAATGGCCTGGTGTTTGTTCTTGTTGTGTTCAGAAAAACAGGACTTTGTGAACATTCGTTGCAATTAGGAGGGCACGCAAGAAACATCTGAGTGATATAATCACTGTTTCCTCCACATGGAAGTATCCTGGCAAGGCCTCAAGCATTGACTAACTCTTCAGGCCAATGACCAACAATTGTCATGCCTAGGATCTGATTTCCACTGGACAGATGTCCAGGACTATATGTAAGACTCTCTGTACACCAGGGGGTGTGTCTACATGAGATCCTACATTGCCGTGGTAACATGCTACAGAGATGTAGCATCAGTGGGAACAAACCGTGATGCTACAGCTACATCGCCATAGTGATGGACTCCCCCACCATAGCACGTCACTATGGTGACGTAGCGGCTAAAAATAACTGTGCGTCATTGGCATGGCACAGTAACAGCTGTTACTGCACCTAAAGGAAGTACTAAATGACAGCACAGTAACAATGGCACCATAAGGGCATGTGTAGATATGCCCTGTGTGTAGTACTGCTGTGCTCTTCATGCAAGTGGACAGTTAAATCTTTACCTGAACAAATCAGAAGATGCATGCACTATTTGCTTGGTCCATTATTTTTCACACAACTGTGACCTGTCACTTTTGCGACATTTGTCTAGAATGTCTAGGTACAAGGTCCCTCCTGGCAGATACTAAAAGGGCACGTCTGCATGTGCCTGTACAGTATTGCTGTTACTGCACTGACAGTTAGTACTTCCTTTACTTTTAGCCACTATGTTATCATAGCGATGTGCTATAGCAAGGGAGCACATCGCTATGGCAACATAGCTGCAGCATCACAGTTTATACCCATGGGTGCTATGTCACCATAGTATATTGTTACGGTGAAGTAGTATCTCATGTAGACGCCCAAAGAAAGGTAATGAAGAAGAGTGTTGAAGAGCTATTAAGAGGTAACAGTTCTGAACAGGGAGTTAAAACAATAGGTTCCAATAATATGCAGAACCTCACAGCTTTAGGTTAGTAAGCACGGTTAGTACTAGCACGCTTACATAATGCGCTACATCAGCCTGACCTCTATTACGGGGAAGGTCTTGGAAAAGATTATGAAAGAGCCCATCTTTAACAGACTGGCTGACAGCAACATCCTGAGGGATAGCCAGAATGGGTTTCTTGTGGGTAGGTCTTGCTTGACCAATCTCATTTCCTTTTATGACCAGGTGACCTATCACCTGGACAAGGGAGAAGAGATTGAAGTCATATATCTTGACTTCAAAAAAGCCTTCAATCTGGTATGACCATGATCATCTCTTGGCAAAACTGGCAAACTGCAGCCTCAACCACACCATGATCTGCTGGCTGGGGAATTGGCTCCGTGGTAGGACCCAGAAGGTGGTGGTCAATCATCGTGGTGCTCTGTGACCAGTGGGGTCTCCCAAGGCTCTGTCCTAGTGCCTATACTATTTAACATCTTCATCAATGATGTAGACATTGGTATCAGGAGTGGACTGGCCAAGTTTGCCAATGATACCAAACTTTGGGGTAAAGCATCCACACCTGAGGACAGGAGGGTGATCCAGGCAGACCTTGACAGACTCAGGAAATGGGCGGATAAGAACCTGATGGTGTTTAACACTGAAAAATGCAAGATTCTCCACCTTGGGAGGAAAAACTTGCAGCATGCTTATAGGCTTAGCAATGCTACACTGGTTAGCACTACAGATGAAAGGGACCTGGGGGGTCATGATTGACCACAAGATGAACATGAGCTTTCAATGTGATGCTGCGGCTAGTAAAGTAAGCAAAATGTTGGCTTGCATCCACAGGTGCTTCTCAAGCAAATCCCAGGACATCATTCTCCCACTGTACTTGGCCTTGGTGAGGCTGCAGCTGGAGTACTGTGTCTAGTTTTGGGCTCCTCAATTAAAAAAGGATGTGGAGAAGCTTGAGAGTGCAGAGGAGAGCCACATGCATGATCAGAGGTCAGGAAAACAGACCTTATGATGAGGGTCTGAGAGCCATGGGACTGTTCAGTCTGGAAAAGCACAGGCTCAGGAGTGATCTGGTGGCCACCTATACATTTATCAGGGGTGTTCACCAGGATATGGGGGAATGTCTATTCACCAGAGCACTCCAAGGGATGACAAGGTCGAATGGTCACAAACTCCTCCATGATCATTTCAGGCTGGACAAAAGGGAGAACTTTACTGTCCAAGCCCCCAAGGTTTGGAATAGACTGCCACTGGAGGTGGTTCAAGCACCCACTTTGAATGCCTTCAAGAGACATTTGGATGTTTATCTTGCTGGGATCTTATTATCCCTGCTGAATTCCTGCCCCCTGGGGCAGGCGGCTGTACTCAAAATCATCCCCATGCCAAACACAGAGTCCAGAATATTCACCACTACCCTTTCCATGCCCTTACTTTCACCACAGTCTAAAATAAGATCCTTCTCTCACTCCTGAGCTCCAAGTAATCCCTACCCACTCCCTGATTTAGTCATAGGTCTCCTTCACAGCATTCCATGTGCACTGGAGCCCAGAATAATCCCCAGCTTTTATAGCAACCTCCTCACTGCCTCCACAGCCCAGAACAATCTTTCCTTTCCCTCCCCACTACAATCCAGAATATTCCTCAATACCAGGTGTTACCTGAAGTGCAGAATAATCCTTCCCTCTTTCCTAACACCTCCCTGGGCCCAAAATAATCCCTTTGCTGCAGAGATGACAGCCACTGATGGCTGTGTGTGAAAGTAACCTATATAGGTAAAGAGACCCAATATACTCAGTTCAGGGGTAACAAACACAGGGGCCAGGTCTCATATTGCTTAATTCCATCTTTACCTATATGTCCTCTTGAACTTTGCCTCTCTATACATGTATTCAGATCACATCAAAGAGACAGCCCAGTCTTTACACAGCCTTAGCCTGCCCTTTGGTTCTGTGCTCCTCAGTTCTGCAGGATTTAAGACATGTCTGCATGTATGTATTCTGACTAACTTTTCTTTGTTAAGGATGGTGAGGGATGTGAATTTAGGTTTTTACCTTGCTTCATATGTTTGGCAAAATAACTCAGATTGACAAGATCCTGTACTGCTGTCAGAGTATGGGATGACCTAATCTTTGTGCACTCGTTTGGCAGGGTATGAGATAAGACTGAAGAGCTGGAACCTCCTTAAACATGAAGAGTGTGAGCTCACATTTGAGGTCCTGTTCCTCTGTCTTGCTTCAGGCTGGGGGTTTTAACTACGAGGAAAAGGAATGAGGAGATCCTTAGAGCTCCTAGGGAAAACTGGAAAAAGTAAAGAACACTCCCTTGGCTAAGAAGACTCACTTCATGCCAAACCATATGACTTCATGTCAGGAACCAGTCAGTTGAGGGGCAGCCACAATATTCAGTTGCCATGTAATAGGGCAGTCTGTCCATTTAAGGGGGAACAGCCAGGTGTTTGGAGAGCCTAGCTGAGCTGCATTTGGACAGACAAGTGTCTCACTAGGGGCTTTAAAAAGTTCTCAGAAGAGTAAGCCAAGGAGAAAGGAAACTAAACAGCTGCAAGCTGAACAGCTTGGTGCTTGGAGGCTAAACTGTGCTGGGGCCAGAGCCCAAGAGTTTCAGAGCCTCCTATTGCCCAGGATGGAGCAGAAGGGTTTGGTTTTGTATGTTTGCTTGTGTACTACTTTTATTCTGTGTTTCATTTGGGAGGAGTGGCTAAGGAGCTCCTCAGGGTGTAAAACCCTCCTGCAGCAGCAAGCAGGCTAAGCAACTCTCTTACACCCAGTTTGATTCCATCTCTTCTTGAAGGATTCTGAAGGGCTACCTGGAGTGATCAAGTGCTTCCTTGTTACAAACCATGCCACTTTTTTGCATCTGTGCAACCTTGCTGAAAGGAGCTGGGAGCAGAGATATAGGGCAGAGGGAGAGAATCAATGGATGGTACAGCTAATGGTGGAGAGTCATAGGCTGACAGAGGCATTTGCAGACCACTGGACCACCACCAAGCACTGGTTGTGGACAGAGAATACTAGCACATATTGGCAGGATAACACTGATCTGGGGATCTGGAAGGATTAGCAGTGGCTGCCAAACTTTTATATGTAGCAGAGAACCTTTCTTGAACTTCTTGCTGAGCTTGCCCTTGTCCTTCAGCACTCTGACATGAGAGAGCTCCAAGAGTCGAGAAGCAAGTGGCAATTGTGTTGACAAAGTTGGCTTATTACTGTTCTGTAGGAAATCAGTTTGTGATCAAGAAGCCCATGGCTGGGATTATCAACACTGAGGGGCGCAGAATCACCAGGCACATTTTCCTGCTGAGACTTGTGACTGTGCAAAGTTAAAGAGAATAACCGAGGGGCTTGAACTTATAAGATTCCAAATTGTGGTGTAGGACAACATGGGTGTTTATACATGTGCTCCGGAAGTCAGGGGGCACTTTAATTAGAGTGGCAGCCGCTCTAATTAAAGTGCCCAGAGTGTTTCATATATCAGCGCCTCTGTGCTTAAAACTGGCAGCAGGGTCCTTTTAACTAAAGCTCATTTGACGAGCTTTAGTTAAATGCCACCCACCACCATTTTTAAATGAGGGGATGCTGATACATGAGATGCTAGAGACTGTTGGAGTGTAGTAATTACCACACTCCAGTAGACTCAACTAATCGAGCCTGCTCTGACACACTGTAATTACAGTGCATTGGAGCAGCCTCGCTGCTTGTGTATAAGTGCCCCATGTCTATCAAAACCCACCATCTAGTCTCCAAATACATTTATGAGAAGACATTTCAATAGTGATACAGAGATTGGTAGATTGTAGGAGCTTTTACCAATATTAAAGCTGCATGGTTGGATGGGGACAGTGTTCACATTTAGGTACACAGCTCTCTTCGAAAAGTTCCAGGTGGGGACATTCTTTTTAGACCAACACATTTTTGTTGGGCTTCCAGACAGCCCTGTAAGAAGGGCCTCTCCTTATTGTTTTGCCAGTACTGTCATGAAAGTCAAGACAGCTTGGCTTCAGCATCACAATCTGGGCTGTTTCAGCCACATTCGCACCCTTTTAGACATCCCCCTTGCACAACTTCTCACTATGCTCTGAGAACTCTTTGGGGGTGGGGATGGGGCTGTAATTGGACAATGTGTCTCTTCTTTCTACAGCACATGAGAAAACAGGAGCTCATAGGATTTTGTAGTGTTGTGGAAACTGTTTAATATTCCTGCCTAGAGAACTGCCAGGCTATGGCTGGAGCTGCTTTCTGCCCTTTCCATCAGCTGAAGTTTGGGAAAGAAAGACTCTGCATAAGTCTTTTCCTCTAGGAAAGTCAGGATTGGACACTGACCTGCTAGCCATTTGTCATTGCTATGGAAATGGGTTTGCTTTGATTTTAATAATTGTTACATGCTTTTATATAATAAGGTTTGTACTGTGATCCAGGCTTGGGATGAGGGTAAGGCCCTGGTCTATATTGTGAGGACAAATTGGAATAAGGGAGGTTGAGGTTTTTGTCTTTGCTAGAGCTTGGTTCTAGTAGTGTTGAGGGGCTAGTAATGCACCACAGCTGGGGATTCCTCTGTGGTGGCTGACGTCCACTAATGTGTTTGCACTGCTGGCTCCTGTTCCACTCTTTCCTGCCCCTGTTACTATAGTGTAGGCAGAACAGGCCTCACTGTGGTTATTTTAGCTTGTACTCTGGTCTCAAGAAAAGAGATCACACTTTAGAGCAGATCTTCAGAGAAAAATAAATCTCATAGAAGTACATTAGTGTGTCATAAAGCCAAGCACTAAAAACCTAGAAAACAGCAGAACTAAAGTTACTTGTGCATCCTTAATTCACCATTCTTGTGTGTGCGTTATGATGACAGTCTATAATGACAAAGGCTATTTTTCCCATTTGTCAGCAGTGTAGGACTTTAACATCCTTACCTCTCGCTCTTCACAGTACAGAGTGAGAAGATCCTGCGAGATTTTTGGTGGAAGAACTGGAAGTGTTTAGAGGATGCTGAGGGTATAAGGTACCTGGGATGGTTTCCCCCAGTCTCCCCCTCTTGAAAACAACTTCCTCCATTCTGCATCCCCATCACCTTTTTAAGTCTTACTCTTTGTTCTGCCCACGTTCAGGTTCTGCTATATTCTCTGCCCCCATAGCCACCCTTCTCCATTACTAGCTGCCACTGCATCTGTTCATTGGGTCTGCCTCCTGGCCAGGCACTTGTAAGGGAGCAAAGAGAGAAGTCAATTCACCTGGACCAGGTACTATGACCAGGTGCCCTCTAGTGCCTATCAGGGGGAATTGCAGCCCACAGTCAACCAGAATGTGAAGTTCTGATCAGGCTTTGGGAATGCTTCACTCTTATATTTGGCATTTTCCTTTTGATAGACCTGAAGACGGAATAGAATTCAGCTGACTGGGAGCATCTACACAAGATGTTTTGCTGCACAGTAGAGCTAATTTGTGCAGTAAGAAGCCTCATCTACACGTGTATATGCTTACTGTGCAATAATTGGCTCTAATATGAAGTGAATTTGCTACCTGCAAATGCAAGTAGCAAATTTACTCATGATTGGTAACTGTGCAGAAGCACACATGTAGATGTATAACCAGGAGAAAATGTGCTCCTGGTAGCCAGGCAGCAGGGAGTAGAAGGTCTCTCCCTGACCCTGGGAGTGACCTGCTGCTGGGGTAGACTTTGTTACCTGAGCCTGAGTGGGGACAATGTCCCACATCCCTGGCAACAGGGGGCTCCCAGCCTCCATTCTACAACTGCAGGCTGGGGCTGGGAGACCTTTATCTCCCAGTGCCAGCTCAGCAGTTGCAGGGCTGGCACTGGGAGATCCTTAACTCCCAGTCTGAGTCCCATGGTCACAGGACCAGGAGATTCTCATCTTCAAGCCTGAGCCCCATGGTTGCAGGACCCAGGCTGGGAGATCCTTATTTCCCAGAGCCAGCTTCTTGGTTGTGGGGCTGGTGTTGGAAGATAAGGATCTCTCAGCCTGGGTCTTGCAACTGTGGGGCTTGGCCTGGGAGACAAGGATCTCCCAGCCCCGTCCCCACTGTTGTGGAGCAGACGCTGGGAGCTGCTGGGGCAGAGGGACATTGTTCCCTCTTGGCTTCAGTGGTGGAGCATGCCTTCACAGCAGGCAGCTCCTGGGAGCAGGGAGCAATGTGCCAGGCCTAACAGCAAGGGGGAGCCTAGAGCTTCCCCTGACTGCTGCAGGGGCCAGTTGCAGGGCTACAGGGAGTTGGAGCAGTCTGCTGCTAGGAACAGCAAATCTGTTCCCATTTCCTTGCATGTGTAGACACATGCCTGGGAGCATTTACTCTCAGGTTGTTTACTGGAGAATTATCTGCTCCAGGATCTTTTGCACGTGTAGATGCTCCCACTGTCTCTGAGCTGCATTGACAGGCTAGGACCATAGGTATGAGAAGCTGCAGTATCTTTTCTGTCTGACAAAAGTTGGGAATTGGAACTGTCTGGACAGTTTGAGTTGTTGGTAGGTTATGTGCGTCATGAAGAGAGATATAATGGTACCAGATGATCAAGTCTATTTTGTATGATTGCAAAAATGTAATACTAAGGCTATATATTTTGGACAAGATAGGCCGTTATGTTTCCTTCCAAGTGTGTGCCCTGCCAGGTGATTAGTCAAAGATGCATTGCAGAGTAGGAGTTTCGAAGAGATGGGAGCCCAGGAAGGGTGGCTGTGCCTTAAGGAAATGCTCCCTCAGGCACAGAGGGAGACAATCCTGATGTGGGGAAAAAGAGGAAAAGGGGCCAGAAAGCTTCCCTGGCTGACCAGAGAAATCCAAAGCAGCCTACGGGCTAAAAGGGAAGCGCATAAAAAGTGGAAACAGGGAGAGATTACTAAAGAGGAATATACCTCCTCTGCTCGTGCTTGTAGGGAGGCAGTTAGATGGGTCAAAGCTACCATGGAGCTGGGGATGGCGTCCCAAGTTAAGGATACCAAGAAATTGTTTTTTAGCTATATAGGGAGTAAAAGGAAGGCCCAGGGAGGAATAGGACCTCTACTAAATGGGCAGATGCAATTGGTGACGGACAGGGGGGACAAGGCTGAACTCCTCAATGAGTTCTTTGCCTCAGTGTTCCTAAGTGAGGGGCAAGACAAGTCTCTCACTGGGACTGTAGAGAGGCAGCA
>JAGPOW010001764.1:803771-816550 GCA_030014935.1 Caiman crocodilus | reverse complement strand
AGGCTGAACTCCTCAATGAGTTCTTTGCCTCAGTGTTCCTAAGTGAGGGGCAAGACAAGTCTCTCACTGGGACTGTAGAGAGGCAGCAGCAGGGTGCCAGACTACCAAGCGTAGACCCTGAGATGGTGCAGAGTCACTTGGAGGAACTGGATGCCTTTAAGTCAGCAGGCTTGGATGAGCTCCATCCGAGGGTACTGAAGGCACTGGCTAATGTCATTGCACAGCCGCTGGTGGGAATATTTGAACATTTGCAGCACACTGGCCAGGTCCTGGAGGACTGAAAAATGGCCAATGTGGTCCCCATTTTCAAGAAGGGGAGGAAGGAGGACCCAGGCAACTATAGATCAGTCAGTCTGACCTCCATCCTTGGCAAAATCTTTGAAAAAATTATCAAGGCTCACTTTTGCAAGAGCCCAGCAGGAAAAATTATGCTGAGGGGAAACCAGCATGGGTTCGTAACAGGTAGATCATGCCTGGCTAATCTACTCTTTTTATGACCAGGTTACAAAACGCCTGGATGCAGGAGTAGGGGTTAACGTCATATACTTAGACTTCAGAAAGGCCTTCGATATGGTGTACCACACCATGCTGGTGAACAAGTTAAGAGGCTGTGATTTGGATGACTACACAGTCCAGTGGGTGGCAAATTGGCTAGAGGGTTGCACCCAGAGAATCATAGTGGATGCGTCAGTATTGATGTGGAAGGGTGTGGGTAATGGGGTCCCGCAGGGCTCGGTCCTTGGACCAATACTCTTCAATGTCTTCATCAGTGACTTGGACAAGGGAGTGAAGTGTACTCTGTCCAAGTTTGCAGATGACACAAAAATGTGGGGAGAGTAGACACACTGGAGGGCAGGGAACAAGTACAAGCAGACCTGGAAAGGTTGGACATATGGGTGGAAAACAACAGAATGCAATTCAACAAGGAGAAATGCAATGTGCTGCACCTAGGGAGGAAAACTGTCCAGCACACCTACTGCCTAGGAAATGACCTGCTGGGTGGAACAGAAGTGGAAAGGGATCATGGAGTCCTAGTGGACTCCAAGATGAACATGAGTCAACAGTGTGACGAAGCCATCAGAAAAGCTAATGGCACTTTATCATGCATCAGCAGATGCATGATGAACAGATCCAAGGAGGTGATACTTCCCCTCTACTGGGCGCTGGTCAGACTGCAGTTGGAGTACTGCATGCAATTTTGGGTGCCGCACTTCAAGAGGGATGTGGATAACCTGGAAAGTGTCCAGAGAAGGGCAACTTGTATGGTTAAGGGCTTGCAGGCCAAGCCCTATGAGGAGAGACTGGGGCACCTGGACCTCTTCAGCCTCCACAGGAGAAGGTTGAGAGGCGACCTTGTGGCTGCCTATAAATTCATCATAAGGGCACAGAAGGGAGGTTTTATTCACCAAAGCGCTCCCAGGGGTTACAAGAAATAATGGCCACAAGCTAGCAGAGAGCAGATTTAGACTAGACATTAGGAAGAACTTCTTCACAGTTAGAGTGGCCAAAATCTGGAATCTGGGGTCATCTAAACCCAGCACTCTTTCCTGCCTATGCAGGGGGTCGGACTCGATCTATTGAGGTCCTTTCCGACCCTGGCATCTATGAATTTATAATATAGTAAGGGCAGAACTCATATCAGAAGCCAGTGCAGTGGCTTGTGGATTCAATAATTTGGTATCTCTTTGACAGGGTTACAAGGAATCTTGCTATTTGAGAGCTGTTTGGTAATCCTACTCTAAGGGCTTCTGCTACAAGGAGCCAGGAAGAAATCCTGTCTCCAAGGAGCGCATCATTCAGCTTCTGGTCCTTTTTTTGTCTTACTCTGAAGCACTGGATGTTTGGCCACAGCCAGTGGTGGGAGTTTGGCTAGGCCAAGAGGGCGCGCCACTGCTTCTGCTGCTGCTGAGGGAAACTTTCAGGTTCTGGGCTGGAGGGTCTTGCTCAGATGCTCCGGGTAAAATTGATTGCTAGATTTGGGTCCAGGAAAGGATCTCCCCCTATACCCTGGCAAGGCCCTGAGAGTTTGTCTTTTGCAGCAGTGCAGGGGACATGGTTCACTTTCTAGAATCACCTGGGTACGATCTCCAGCTTAACACGTCTCCTGCCATTGCGGCCAAGGCAGCTCTAGCACCTTGAGAAAGGTCCAAGCGAACAAGGCTGTAGCTACTTCTTAACCGAGGTTGCCTGCCAAGGTCATGCCCTGAAATGCCCCCTCCACCTTCCTACCCACAGGGCCTGGCCTGCAGCATCCCACCGCGCAGCGAGCGAGTCCAGATGTTGCTGCTTCCGCGGATGACTGAGCACAGTGCGGGGGTCGCGAAGCTCCAGAGCCGGGCCCCTCAGGCGGGAAACAGCCGCGCGGCTCGGGCCCGAGTCCAAGGGAGAAGCGCGGCCAAGACCACTGCCCGCAGGGCAGCAGCGAACATCACCCACCCCGCCCCGCCCGGGATTGACCTGGCGCCGCACTGCGGGAGGGGGCGGGGCCGGGGACGCTGGGGGCGGAGCTTGGGTGGGGTCGGTCGCTCCCGACGCCCCCCGCGCGCCCCGGGCCTGCGCCATCGCCATGGAGACGGGCCCCACGGCCTGACGCAGCGTGGGCACCTGCAGCTGCTGCTGGCCGGGTTCGGCCTCAGCGCCGCCGCCCGGCATGAGGCAGGAGCGGGGCCGCGCGGAGCCGCTGCTGAGGGGAGAAGGTGAGGAGCGGCCGGCTTCCCCTCGGTCGCCGAGAGCGGCGGGGCCCGACGCCGCCTCCGCTTTTGGACTCCAGGCTCTGGCGCCTGGGCCTGGCCGGGCCGAGCCGCCCCGCGGGTCCTGCGGGCTCGGGGGTTACGAGGCGGCCCCGGCTCCTTCCGCGTTGCCGCTTCCCTCCGCGGAGCCTTTTCTCCTGGCGCCGCTGTCCCGGCACGAGCTCGGGCGGTCTCGCAGGCCCAGGCCAGAAAAGCTGCTGGGGTGGGGGCCGGGGCCGGGGGCGCTTCCCCCACGGCAGGGCCCGCGAAGCACGTGAGAAGCATCTGAATGAGTATCTTACCAGCGACCTGCGGCGGCGGATCCGAGTTGGTGGTTATGTTGCAGCCAGTATGTCTGGCTCCTCTCTTGACGCTTTACACTTGGCTGCACTAAGGGTGTGTCTTCTTGTGCCATTAATGCACCTTAAAGTGACTCAGCATTAAAATAAGGCATGGTAAATTGTGCTCGGGAACACGTGTGCACATGTGCTGGTGTCAGAAGCAAATTTGCTTCCAGTGTGAGCATTTGAGCCTAGGGCGGCTTCTGCACCGGCGCCCTGCTCTGCCCCTTGCAGTGGCCAGGGGGAGCTCCAGGCTTGGTGCCGGCCCTGCTCTGGCAGTGGGCACAGGAGTGGGGCCTGGACTCTGGAGAGAAGGCGTGAGCTGTCCTGGAGCAGGGGACAGCTCCCAGCCTGGCTCTGAGGCACTGGCTTGGGGCAGTGCCCTGTGGCTGAGCAGCAGCTGCAGCACTGAATTCTCCCTTTGCTTTGCTTGCTGAGGAGATGGGAAATCTCTGTCCCTGGTCCCAGCACTGCTATGCTTGCACCTCCCCGCAGACTCAAGTGAGGAGAGGGAGCCAACTTGGGCATGCACTGCATGACAAAAGCAGAACTGAGGAGAAGGGGACTGTCCCTGGCCTGGCACTGTGGGGATAGAGAGCTGCTGCATCCTGGTACTGCTCAGCTCTGGGTCTTTGGGGGAGCCATGAACTAGGCAGCACTGAGACCAGGAATAGAGAGCTCCCTGCCCCCCCAAGCAAACAAAGTGAGGAGGGAGCTCAGGGCATTGCTGTTGCTCGGTCACAGAGCATCACTCCAAGCCAGCACTGTGGAGCTGGGCTGTGATTCTGAACTCCACAGGAGAGTCACGGGTACTTCCCCTTGTCCCCTCTGGCCCCCTGCTGTCTAGGCTGTAGTCAGCTACTGCATAGTAGCGCACATGTAGACACTAATACATGGTTCATCTAGTACTAATATTTCTTTGGTACTAGAGATGTGCACAATAGCCTACTTTATTGTCCAGTAAGTCTTGTGCACATGTAGGTGGCAATGGTTTACTGTGCATTGGATTAGTCTAATGCTCAGTGAAGCATCTTGTGTAGACATACCTAGTAACACTTTGTTTGAATGGGCCCCTGCTTCCCAAGGAATCTGGATCACTCCTTGCTTACTGCTCAGTCCAGGCTCATGTCTTTTAATGATTTGACAGGTTTCTAGATCATCAGTTGAAAAACGTTGAACAGTCTTGGGCCAAATACAGATCTGTGGAGTTAACTGATATAAACACCAGCATTAGATATTGACTTCCTACTAACAAGTACTTTTTAACTGTCACCTAGCCAGGTAGTTGTTCATTCATTCAGTGTATGTCTATTACAGTTCCATAGTACTAATATTTCAATCAGAATATCAAGGAAGGGTGATTCAAGTTAGTAAGTGCTAGGTAATTTTGGAATATTTTTACTTAAGAAATGAGGACTAGCAAGCCAGATCTTTTATCATTATTTTTCTTAATGCCCATTCAGGGCTAAAATTTCCCACTGTTTAAGTCACAAGAGGTTCTTTGTCATGATATAGAGGACACCTAATTATTAATTATATTATTATTAATTTTATTATTAGAGGAGAGAGAAGCGTGATCCCTCCACAAACATTAAAGAATAGTTCATTCTAGTTTTCTTCTCTGGCAGAGCTTTTCACAAAGGTAACACTCTTAGAGTGCCTCTGGGATTCTCTTCTTGGCAGAAGATGAAAGTATCTTATTTTGAAAACTAGTAGCAAGTCCTAGTTCAGTGCATCCTTGGTAACTCAACAGGAGGAGAATACATTTCATTTAAGGATAGTGAACAGGCCATAATAAATTACTGTAACCCAACCAAGTAAAATGTTTAATTTCAGTTTCTTAAAAGAAGCCATTCAAGGACCTGTCTTGAGGCAGGCATTGATGAGTAATAAAAATCATCAATTCAAGTTAAATCTGCTTTTCCTCTTGTTTGTTAAGGCTACGATGTATCTCTCCTGGGATACACTAAATTCTTTTGCTGGTTAGCAAGATAAGCTCTTACTGTTTTAAATTGCAACATCCTTTCAGTATCTCATTGAAATTGTTATAAGAAAAACCTAAGCAGGGCTTGTGACAAACTCATTTTTGTTGACATCTTGATAATGTACAGGTTCCCCTTGCTTTATGTGGTACATGCAGTACTGGAAAACTGCATAACTCAAATTTGCATAAAGGGAACCCAGTTTATAAGCTAACAAATAGGGATATGTTCCCATGGCAATGAGGGAGGGTGTGGGGCTAAGGCTAGAAAAGGGGTGGGGGGAGGGGTGCAGTGCAGCCCAGTGGCTGCAGGCAGGTGGCATCAGCTGCTCCTGGGGCTGCAGCAGGGAGCAAATTGAAGGGAACTGTCGATGGGTGCGAGGCACAGGTTGGGGGTGTGGGAGGTGTGGCTCTTGCTGTTATGCTCGCCCCAGGAGGGCTGTGGGCTGGGGGACTGCACCAGGCTCTTTCTGGGGGACATATGCCCCCGGATCTGTGCATGGGATGAGGGCAGGCTGCCACTGGTGGCTGGGGCTGGTGGCAGCACCAGACTATTCCCGGAGGGGGTTTGGGCCACACTGTTCTCTGGACGGGTGGTGGTGGCACTAGAAGAGGAAGTTGGGGCTGTGGTGAATTTTGGGGTGGCTGCAGCCTCTCTCCCAGCACCGCTGCCACGTGGCCCAAGCACAGCACAGCCCAAACCCCCACCAGGAACAGCCCAGTGCTGCCACTGACTCCAGCCTAAAGTGGCAGCCTGCCCTCATCCTGTGCACAGATCCGGGAGCACACCGCTTCCCAGGAACAGCATGGTACAGGCCCAGCCTGCTGCCTTCCTGGGGTGTGTGTAGCTGTAAGAGCTGCGCATCCCCTGTCCTGCACCCTGCACCCACTGATAGTTCCTTTCACTTTGCTGCCTGCTGCAGCCCCAGGAGTGGCCAATGCCATCTGCCTGCAGCCACTATATTGCATTGTGCAATATAGTGCCCCCACCCCTTCCCCTGCAGATTTACCTCGTATGTAAGAAATTTTCTGTGTAAAAAGCGTCATTGCATAAGAGCAAATTCACATATACAAAACCTGTATATGGAGAAAATGCAGTGCTGTGCTGAAAGGTGGCTGCTTCTGGATGCCTTATTGGGGTTTATTTGCTGTCTTGCTGCACTTGCTTGCTTGAAAGAGAAGGTGCTGAAACAAGAAAAATGCTGGAGGATGAATGCTATTGAAGATGCTAGATGGGAGCAGTGTGTGCTGTTTGTTTAATTTAGAGACTAATATTCTTCTTTGATAATTAAATCCAGACATGCATTAAAGTAGGTGTCTGGGGAAACAATTATATTCTTTTTTTTTCTTTTTCTTTTTTTGGCTGAGCAACTTCATGGGTTGAATCATGGGTTTGCTCTGGATAGAATCTTCAGAATCTGAATTTGCTGCTTGTCCATGTATACATGCTAGTGGGGTAAATATCTTTTTCTTGTGTGGAAGTTTGGAATTTTAACTCTTTCCTGTATTTAATCCTTTTTTCAGGAATCCTTTAGTTTTATTCAGAGGTGAAATTGTTCAGATAATTTGAAACATTTTGACATGAGTCATAGTTTAAAAAAAGATATTTTTAAATGTACATAATTCTTTGAAGTCTTTACCTTAAATAATGTTTGAAGGAGGCAGTAACTCCTCATAACATTTTTTTTGTGAGCTAATTTTTGAGGATTTGATTGGAAAGATGCTAAAGCACTGCCAGATAGCAAAAATCAAAACCATTTTTTAAAGACTTATAGTTTGTGTGAAACTGGTGCCAAAGCCTACTCCATGCTTAGGAAAATTTATCCAAACTGCCAGATGATAAAACCTTGCTGGCATTGGCTGAAATGTTAAGAAAACTTTCAGAGAGCAGGTTGGGATATGGATAAAAATGAGCTGCAGTTTATAGCTCATGGAAGTCTGAAGCAATGCTAATGAATTTAAAGGAAGGATTTTGCATGTGTGTCAGGATTTACTTCGGCTTCTGTTATTTAGAAGGCTTGAAATTTAGAATCCTACCTCTTGGGAGTTCTGATCTATAGCTGTCCGCTATACAGAGTTGGAAATTTAAGCTTTTTAGGAATTGTGCAAGGGTCAATAAATTGCCTTTGAGTTTTTGCCCCTGGTTGCAAGAATCTGGCAAGATTTGTATACAGTTCACCTTTACCAACAGAGTTCTCAGTAGCAGTGGTGAAATCCATCATTCATCATCTTTTCTCAGTAGCAGCATTGACATCTAGCAAGTTTTCTGAACAACTATAAGATTTAGAAGTTAATTTGAAAACTAAAATTCTACAGAAACTGCAGGCCTTACCTAGAAGGCAAAGTTTATTCCACCCTCTGTTTGTCTGCCTATTTTTCATGCTCTGTTCTATTAATATTAGAGGTTGAAACAGTTCCCCAAAGGGTTAAATCAGGGGTGGGGTATTATTTTGTGCAGAGAGCCACTTACTGAGTTTTGGCAAGCCATCAAAGGCCACGTGATAGGCAGCCAGGGGCAGATAAATATTAATTTTCTAAATTTTTAGGGGCCCTGTGGGCTGGATAGAAGTGGTTGGATGCAGCCCACCAGACCAATTTTGCCCACCTCTGGTTTATAGTATGCTACAATCATGAGTGATAAATCTTAGATTAGGACTAAACACCAAAAAACAGTTCCAGTGGATTATAGCTTCATCCAGCTCCAATATTTCATTTTCTTCGGTGGTCAATTGAGGTGCTACAGAGAGATCTCTACAAATCCTAAAAGTGATTCATTCAGTGAGTAGGGAAAGTAGCTTTGCAGCCATCTTTGTAGTCAACTGCTTTTTAATTGCTGCCCTCCTGGACTGAGTTGTGGGCGATGTTAATCCCTGAGACTTTGGGGTTGTTTTTAATATCCTGGAACACTGGGCTGGACTGATAATGCCCTATTCTAAATTTGTGAACAGGGATTAAAAATAACATAGAAATTAAGGGCTGGAAAGTACCTTGAAAGATCATCAAGTCTAACCCTCCCTGCACTGGGTAGGAATACTGCTGAGATCAAATGATCCCAACAAGGTGTCTGTCCAGTCTCCTCTTGAAGACTTCCAAGGTTGGGGACTGCACTACCAATTTGGGAAGTCTATTCGAGATTCTGGTCACTCATATCATAAAAAAGTTCTTTGTTACATCCAACCTGAAACCATCCTCTAACAGCTTATGGTCCTTGTCCTTCTCTTGTGCCCTAGTGAACAATTTTTTTTCCCCAGCTCCTATTATTCACCCCTTACATCCTTATACACAGCCACCAGGTTCTGCCTCAGTCTTCACTTCCCAAGGCTGAACAGTCCTAGATCCCTTAGTTTTTCCTCATAAGGTTTGTGGTCCAGGCCCTTAATCATTCTTGTGGCCCTTCTCTGGACCCTTTCAAGATTCTCCATGTCTTTTTTGAAGTGTGGTGCCCAAAACTGGACACAGTATTCCAGCTAGGGTCTCACCAGCACCAAGTTGAGAGGAAGTATCACTTCCTTAGCCCTGCTTGCAGCACATCAGCTAATGCATCCCAGTTAGCTGTGTTGACCACTGTGTTGTACTGGTGGCTCATGTTCATCCTGTGATCAGCCATAATTCTGAGGTCATTCACCCATTGTGCTCACCAGGATCTCTCTTCCTAACCTATATTCATGTCACTGGTTACTTCTCCCCAGATGAAGCACTCTGCATTTATCCTTATTGCACTGTATCTAGTTCCGCTCCACCCCCTTTCCAGCTTGTCCAGGTCTACTTGGATCCACATCCTATCCCTTAGCATTACTGTTTTTCCCCATAAGTTAGTATCATCTGCAGACTTGGCCAGCATGCTTTCCATATCCTCATCTAAATCATTAATAAAGATGTTGAAGAGCACAGGGCCATGAACCAAACCATGTGGGATACCATTGGCCGCTTCCCATCAAGATGATACAGACCCATCCACTAACATTCTTTGGATTTGACCCCTTAGCCAGTTCCCAACCCACCTGACCATGGACTCTGCTAGCCCACAGTCCCCCAGTTTTTGTTTTTGGTTTTTTTTTATGAGCATCATGGGAGACCATATTGAAGGCCTTTTTTAAACCAAGTATATGACATCAACTGTGTCTCCCACATCTAAGCAGTTCATTACTTCATCATAGGAGACAAGGTTGGTCAGACACGACCTGCCCACAATGAAACCATGTTGGCTATCCTTAATCATGCTTTCTGCCAGTCTCTCACAAATAGACTTAATTTTTTCTAAAATTTTACCCAGTAGTGAGGTCAAGCTGACTGGCCTATAGTTTCCCAAATCCTCCCTCCTCCCCTTCTTAAAGATTGGCACCACACTAGTCCTTTTCCAGTCTTTTGTGACCTCTCCCAAGTGCCATGATTCTTCAGATACTTTCGCCAATGGTGCCTCAGTGACTCCAGCCAATTCCCTCAGTACTCGTGGGTGTAGTCCATCCGATCCTGCTGACCTGAAGACATTCAGCCATTCTTAAGTGCTCCCTCACCCATTCAACATTGACCATTGGTTGGCAATTGCAGCCCCCTGCAGCATCCATCCAGTATCCAACCAGATGGGTGACTACCATTTGTGTGCAGGAACACCAGCACAAAGTATTCATTGCTGGCTGGAGGCAGTGTGTTCAATATACATCTTTTGTTACAATGAAAACTGAAGAAACAAGTTCTAAAACAAGAGATAGTTAACTAAACTGTAGAAGCTAAGAAATAGCTTTTAGAAATCCCTGTCCTGTTTCGTGAGCTTCTAATGTCTGAGTAGTGCTCTAGTCCTTCTGAGTAAGAACTGCCATTGTACTAATATTTTTCCAGCAGAAAATATGGAAAAAGCAGCTTGTTTTTCTCAGTAATATAGTCAAGTGACTTTCAGAACTCCTGTATAATAAGTTCTGTTACGTTAGTAAAATTTGTATGGAATGATTGACCATTATTTTTTATTTCCCTAAATAATTTAATTAATCTTATTTTGCAACAAATGTTGGAAGTCTTCAGCATTTCAAAAAATGAGTAGGGGTGGCATGAGGCCAGATGTCAGTCACAACCAGCTTTCCACTCTCAAAGCAATTTCTTCACACTGTGGCTCCTTCAGCTTGCTTTAGAGCAATAATTTTCAATAAGGGTGCCTCAGCAATTTAGGATGCAAGAGATCCTTCTAAGAGTCCCATGGGGTGCTACATAATATTAGTGTTGCTAATATATATCACCTTTATGTCATTTATAAGATAAACCCCAGGATTTCAAATAGGAATCCATATTGTCCAAAATATTCTGACATGTTGTGATTTTTTTTAAATTTAAAGTTGCCTCATATTTTTTCATTAGAAGCTCCTCTCTTCAGTTTCTTAAAACTTAACTGAACTTTATGGTTATACGGACTGAACAATTATACATGTATTTACCTGAATCCAAGGTGACTTTGAATTAAAGACAATCCCCTCTGCTCCCCTCCCCAATTATTAGATTCTATACATGGAAAATGTATAGATCATTACAATTTTCCATGTATTTAATCTGATAATTGGATAGTTGTCTTACATTTGTCCCCCTCCCTACTGCTACAAACAGGGAAAGCAGTGGTAATGGGTCAGGCATGGGGGAAGCAAGCAGCCTAGCCCCTGCCCTTTGCTTCCCTTCCTGCCACCTGCCTCCTTTATGGTGTCTGTACTCCCTGCCACTTCTTGCTTCATGCTTGCACTCCAAAGTGTCTGTGTTCTTGTTGCCTGCTCCCTCCAGCACCCTCTGCTCCCCCAGCTCTTACAGTCAGTGGCAGCTCCAGCCCAGGGCATGGAACATAATGCTATTACAGTGGAGGCAGCTGTGGCCCAGGATGTCAGAGCTGCTGCCACTGCTGCTGCATGGCTAGGCCAGGGCTGGAGCTACCACGAGCTCCATGCTTGGGGGCTAGAATGGGGCTGGAGCTGCCACTGACAGTAAGTGGTAGGGAAAGAGTGGGGTAGAGGCTATGGCAGCTGGAGGCAGGCAGGTGGGAGGGGCGCAGGCCAGCCAGAGAAGGGGGCAGGCAGCTGCTGCAGCTCGCACTCTGGCCCTGACCCAGACTCATGGCTGGAGTCAGAGTTGCAGCTGCTGCCTGCCCTTCTATCCACTCCCCACTCACTTGTATTCAAATCTAAGATGAGAGGCCTTTTTCTCCTCTGTTGAATGGAAGGTGGAAAACCTCATATTGGATTCAAGTAAATATGATATCAAATGATGCTGATACAAACTTCTGTGAAACTGTTAACTCTGTATGCTTCTGTTTCATTTGAGATTAAAGTTACAACGATTTACCTAATGTAGAATCATACAAAAATAGGGTTGGAAGGGACCTCAGAAGATTATCTAGTCCAGCCCCTTGCTAAAAGCAGAACCAGCTACAGTTATATTACCCCAGCCAAACTATATCATCCCAGCATGCAATTTATATGCTACAGGATTATACCAATATACTACTAGTTAGATTGTAAGGGCTAATACTTCAAATGGGTGACTTCAGTTAACCAAACATCTTGTGGGAGAATCACTCAGCAAAATCTGACTGGTTGGAAAGCTTCCTATCGTGTGTGGATGACCTCTACCTGATTCAAGATGACTACAGGCCAACGAGAGGTAAAACGTTGCTCAACCTGGTACTGGCTACTGGGGATGACCTAATCGGTGACCTAGTGATCGATGGGAAGCTGGGTGACAGCGACCATGAGCTGATTACCTTCACCATCCGCTGTAAAGCTGGCAAATCAGTCAGCAACACTGAAGTCCTTGACAAGCTCAGGTGGCTAATTGGCTAAGGGACCACAACCCCAGGGGGAGGGGAGTCCCGGAAGAGTGGTTGCTCCTCAAGGGAACAATTCGTAATGCACAAACTAATTCTATTCCATCTCAGAGGAAAGGCAGCAAGAAGGCACAGAAGCCCCCCTGGCTCTCCAGGGATCTAGCAGACCTCCTGAGGCTAAAAAGAAAGGCCTACAAAGGATGGAGGGTGGGATTCACCTCCAAGGAGGAATATTCTGCACTGGTCTGGTCCTGCAGGGAGCAAACCAGGAAATCCAAAGCAGCAACTGAACTCTAACTAGCTTCTAGTATCAGGGACAATAAGAAGTCCTTTTTCAGATACGTGGAGAGCCTGAGGAAAAGCAGGGGCAACACTGGACCCCTGCTGAACCAGATGGGACAACTGACACCCAGGAAAAAGCCAACCTATTAAATGGGTACTTCGCGTTGGTCCCATAGGATGCCCTTGCCCGCTACGGGACAGGGAGGTCCAGGTGAGGGAGATCCCTTACTCTCCATGAATGCTGACCTTGTGAAAGAAACACCTTGAGAGGCTGGGTACCTTCAAGTCAGCTGGCCCTGACAATCTACACCCCAGGGTACTCAAAGAGGTGGCAAGCATCATAGCCCAGCCTCTGGCACGGATCTTTGAGAACTCCTGGTGCTCTGGTGAAGTGCCTGAAGACTAGAAGAAGGCCAATGTGGTGCTTACTTCAAGAAAGGGAGGAACATGGATCCAGCAAACTATAGGCCCATCAGCCTGACTTTTATCCCAGGGAAGATCTTGTCAAGGTCAGCCTGGAGCCTGCCACTCCCTTCTAGTGTACCCACATCCCTCCACAACTTCGTGTCGTCAGCAAACTTGAACAGGGTGCTTTCCACCCCCTCATCCAAGTCGCTGATGAAGATGTTGAACAGTGCGGGCCCGAGGACCGA
>JAGPOW010001764.1:793663-803671 GCA_030014935.1 Caiman crocodilus | reverse complement strand
TGCACCGGCCCCGCAGCCCCACTTACCTTCGGGGAATCAGCTGCTGCTGCCCCCTCAGCTGCTCCGCTCGCCGCTCGCCGCTGCTGCGCCTAACCGTCGATACAAACGCGGCGGTTTGAATCTTCATTAATGATATGGAATCAGAAGCCGACTGGCCAAGTTCGCAGATGACATGAAACTTTGGGGCAAAGCATCCACATTTGAAGATACGAAGGTGATCCATGCTGACCTGGACAGGCTCAGCAAATGGGTGCATGAGAACCTGATGGTGTTTAACACCAAAAAATGCAAGGTTCTCCACCTTGGGAGGAAAAACCTGCAGCATGCTTATAGGCTCGGGAGTGCTACGCTGGCTAGCACTACAGAAGAAAGAGACTTGGGAGTCATTAGTGACCACAAGATGAACATGAGCCTGCAATGTGATGCTGCAGCTAGTAAAGCGAGCAAAACGCTGCCTTGCATCTCAAGCAAGCTGCTCAAGCAAATCCCGGGACGTCATTCTCCCCTTGTACTCGGCCTTTGTGAGGCCGCAGCTGGAGTACTGCATCCAGTTTTGGACCCCACAATTCAAAAAGGATGTGGAGAAACTTGAGAGAGTCCGGAGAAGATCCACGTGCATGAACAGAGGTCAGGAAAACGGACCTTCTGATGACAGGCTGAGAGCTATGGGGCTCTTTAGCCTGGAAAAGCACAGGCTCAGGGGTGATCTAATGGCCACCCACAAGTTTATCAGGGGTGACTACCAGTATCTGGGGGACCGTTTGCTCACCAGAGCGCCCCAAGGGATGACAAGGTCGAACAGTTATAAACTACTGCAAGACCGTTTTCAGGCTGGACATAAGAATTTCTTTACTGTCCAAGCCCCCAAGGTCTGGAATAGCCTGTCATCAGAGGTGGTTCAAGCACCTTCAAGAGTAAATTGGATGCTTATCTTGCTGGGATCCTATGACCCCTGCTGACTTCCTGCCCGTCAGGTTGGGGGCTAGACTTGATGATCTTCCGAGGTCCCTTCCAGCCCTAATGTCTATGAAATATGTGCTTGAGTAGTAGCTCTCCCCTTTGAAAGTGGTTTGTCCAGGCTGACATTTCCCATGCTAGCTGCAGTGTTCTCTCTAAGGAGCAGCAGTCTGTGAGCATGCCGTCTTGGTCCATGAGCATGCCACCTCAGTCTGTGAGTGCGCTGCCTCGATCTGGCGTGGGACACTTACTGAAGAGGGCTGGGGGCTGGGCCCAGGGTCCGGGGGCTGGAGTTGGGGGCCAGTGGTTGAGGCCAGGAGCTGGGGGCCAGGGGCTGGTGGTTGGGGCTGGGGGCTGGTGACTGGGGCCAAGAGCCAGGGGCCAGGGGCTGGAGCCGGGGGCCAGGGACCAGGGCCTGGAGCTGGAGCCTGGCATGAGCTCCCTGGCTCCGGGGAAGCACTCCGCTCCCCCGCATCAGCAGCAGCTCCTTCCCGAGGTGAGGCAAGGCAGGGATGGAGGCTGGGGCGGGTTGCTGGCATGGGCTCAGCCGGCTCTGGGAAAGCGCTCCACTCCCCGACCCTGATGCCAGGGAGCGGAGCACTTCCCTGGAGCCGGCGGAGACCACGCCAGGCTCCTGCCCCAGTCTGTCCTGGTACGCAGCCTTGAAAAGACTGTGCACGGCCACACTTTTAGTTGTGTGCGGCCACACACGTGCGCACCTTAGAGGGAACCTTGGCTGACTGTCAGCTGAACTTTTTTTTTAAACTTGTGGCTAAAAAGGCAATTAAGGCTATGCGGTCCCATGCTGAGATTGGGGGGAAAACGTTGCTTTGTCCATATTAAATAAAAGTCTTAAAGCCTTCCTTTAAAAGCTCTAAGTGCAAGGACATGGAATGAGGATTTGAAATTTGTCAGGGGGTGCTAGAGAGGTACCTTTTCCTCTTCCTATAAAAATGTCTTGAATCTGAGTAAATTAGTCAGATTCTGCGACAGTATTGTGGTTCATACATGCTCAGTAGAGGCTTTTTTTTTTACTTTGACAGCTAAATTGTCTGCCTTGAGTATGCCCCAGCCTACAGCTAATGGGGCTGAGCAGGCCTTTAGAATGCTCCTGGTTACCAATTGCTTGATGCTTCCCACAGGATCTGAAATATAGTAGAAAAGTCTCTTTTATGTTCCCCATACTCCCTCAGCTGGTGCCCAGAGAGCAGAGATGAGAGAAGTAGTGGGGAAGGAACTGCTGGGGTCAGAGGAATAATGAAAAAAATAGCCTGAGGTTGTGAAATTAAAGAAATGAGTCATAATACACACATACTCAGGAGGTGTATTTCAGGTTGTTTGGGTAGCCTTAATTGTGGCAGTTCCTACATTTTGAGCGTTTGGCTTGGCATCTTAATGTTGTTTTATTGTAGGTTTTTGCATGTAATGGATGTAATAACAGCAGTACTTTGAAGCTCTTGTCATCCAGAGCTCTCAAAACATATTACAAAGGAATCAGCTTACAGAGTGAGAGACTGGAACACTAAGAGAGGAAATAGTTTGCCTCTGCTCATACAGTAAGTTGCTGGCAGCCTCAAGAAGAGATCCCAAATGTCTACTGTAATGCCATATCCATTTGTAACTTGACCAGTGTTGTTGTAGTGTGCATTTAAATAAGTAAAGAGGTCAATTTCCAGTGCTTCCAGAGGACTGTGCCACAGCCAGCCTCTTGCTTGTCCCAATGCACAGCCCCTGTGAGCAGTGCCAGGACCCTGGGTGATGGCCAAACGTACACAGACCCTGGCTGGGCTGAGCCAGGCCAGCCCCGTGATATGTGGCACAGGCAGTTCCCTGAGCAGTCCTGGGGGCCTGTGCCCTGAGCAGTCCCCCGCCCATACCCACAAACTCCACACCACCAAACCACCCCCACAAGCTTCTCACCCAGATACCCAGCAACAAACCCCAACTCGCCCCACATTCCCCCTCTCCCCCAATCTTACACCCTGAGTGTCCAAATGGCCACATGGGATGGAATGGGACCTGTTGGCAGGAGCTGCGGCTGCAGGGGCAACTGCCACACTGCAGCCCTGCCCCATGCCCACACCAGTGCTGGGACATGTGGCCCCAGCCTGGGGGTGCTCCTGGTGCCAGGAACCACTTGGTGGGTATAATGGGCTGGGGGGAGGGGTGGAGGTGGCATCAGGGGGGTGTATGAGAGAGAGAGATGGGGGTTGCGGGAGCATTCTGGGTAGGAGAGGCCTCCAGAGTCAGGCTTAGAGCCCCCCTAGAGCAGCCTGTGCAGGGGAAAGCTGAAAGGGCCCAGCTCAGTCCCTGATCCCCAGTTGAGGATTTCCCAAGAACAGCATGGGCTGTGGAGTAGAACAGTAAGGGCTGGCACTGCTCAGATCCACAGAGCAGTAGGTGGGACAGCTGCAGCTAGACTTGTCCTGGTGCTGGGACAAAGCTGTGGTTGGGAGGGAGTTAGTGGGGGCAGGCAGAGGCTGTGGGTCAGGAGTGAGGGGACGAGGGTGGGGGGCTGTGGGTTGAGAGTGAGGGGCAAGGGAAGGGGCAAGGCACTGGCATATCAGTGCTGCTCAGCACCATGCATCCTGATGAGCCAAAGGGGCAGGGGCAGCTCTGACTTTTCTGTGACAAAAAAACCCATAAGTAAATGCTAAAGTATATAGATATTTAGAATCCATTTTATTATGATGAGAGAGGCACTGGTAGGCTTCCAGATTGCTTTAAACTTGTAAATATATCAATAAAACATTGTTCAACTGATCACTCCATATAGAGTGGCGATTCATTTTATTAGTGAAAGAACATGGATTTGGGGTATTTTAATGAGAGAATTTGGGTTTCTTATCAGAGAATTTGCAATTTTTAAACAGGGAAAACCACGATCTCTGCTAGTGAGACAAGTGGCGAGACCCAGGCAGAAAGCCTGTCTAGGGCCAGCACTGGGGACCTAGCTGGAGGGCAGATGAGGTGGCTGATCTTTTGGCCATTCGGGACCAAGAGGACATGCTTTTGTTGTGCCCCAGCCCAAGTCTGAGTTCGTTCACCCGGTATGCAAGCCAATCTCAATACTAGGATGCGGAAGTTCGAAAGAAAAAGCTTTTATTGTCAGCAATAAAGGTGCAAGGTAGCAAGCACACTTAACAATATTTCTAAGCATCCTTTATACTAAAATCTACAAGCATAATATTCAGTGATTGGTTACAGGTAAATGACGTAAAGAGTTTTCTACTGAGCAATGTCCTTTTACCATGTACTTCATTTCCATACATGTATGTTTCATTAGCATACTTTCTCCCCACCTAGGGGTGTGTTTTTTAGTATTATAATGAACCCCTAACGAGCCTTTTCACCTATTTTCTAGTGTATTTCTTTTTTGTCTGAACTGGGCGTGTCCACACATGCAAGCAACTGGATCCTGTGTCATGTAGATAGCCTGCTTGTCTGGTGTGCAGCCGTGGGGCCACAGGTCCAAGAGTGGGGATGATGTTGCAGGTGGTAGCAGGTGATAGCCAGACAGCAACCCCAACTGCCAGAATGCTCCAGTGGGCAGAGGATGCAGGAGCCACTCCAGGTTAGGACTGCTTCAGCAGTCCAGCTAGTACAAGGGGTAGTGTCCCTAGATACTAACTGGCTGGGCCTCAGAAGCTCCTGAGGACAAGTAGTCCTAAGCTGCTTGCCAGGGCAGGTTTTTATACTGCTGGGGCCAGATAGGTGTTGGCCCCAGGCCCTAGCTTCCCCTGGATAAAGATTGGAGAGGAGCTGTGCAGGGTCAGTTTGCCCTAAGTGGCACAATTTGCCCCACACCAAAGTGCATGTTTAGGCATGTATGCTGAGGCAAACATCTCCAGCACAAATTTGTGCCACTCGTATTTGAGCTGCTGCAAGCACACATGCCTGCATGTGTGGACACGCCCATTTCAGACAAAAAAGAATCCTCGCTTTATTGCAGAGGCATTTTGTTGTCAGCAGCACCAAAGAAATGAAATTGTGGCAACCTCCATGTCTCAGTTGAAGGAAATGTTGGGGAGCAAGGGGAAGCGCTTTACACTACTAAATAGTTTGGCTTGACTGGAACGTGAAGGAAGGATAGTCATCTCTTGCACTAGGAGAAAATAAATCACAAATAAGGGAAAGGTTGTTTATAATGGAATGATGTTATATATGGAAAACTGTGATATTTTAAAACGTATTTTAGTAGACCAAGTAGTAAACCACAATAAATAAAAATCATAAAGTATGCCAGAGTCCTGTTTGGTTAATGGGGAGATGCTATCCCCATAGAACTATACTATCTAAATGAGACTCCAGCCTCTTAGGAGCATAACCCTATCTAGGGCTCTATTACAATAAAGCAAAGAATATGAAGTTCAGAGGGGAAAAAATCTGCTTACCTTTATGTTCTCTTTTTTCCTGCTCTCTGCAGATGAACATCTGCAACAAACCTCCTAATAAGACAGCTCCCGAGAAGGCAGAGGAAGCAACCCCTGAGGCCCAATTTCAGCATGCCCGAAGGAATGGATGGAACTGGCCTCCACACCCCTTCCAGATTATTGCGTGGCTGTTGTATCTTTTCTTTGCACTAGCTGGCTTCGGAATCCTTGTTCCCCTCCTGCCTCACCACTGGCTGCCTGCAGGGTACATTGTATCCTTTCAGACTGCAAATTAGTAGTATGCTATGACCATACTTGTGGTTATAATGAAGTAGCAGTGGGATTTTTTAATTTATTAGGTGTTATGAAACACCTTGGTGAGCAAAACTCTGAGTCGCTTCCTGCTTTAACTACTGTAGCCAACAACTTGGTCTCCTCCAGTCTTAATAAAGGATTTTTTTTAATTTATTCCTCCCCCATAACTTTAATTATGTTGCTATTCTATTCTGTTCTGTTCTATTCTCTTCTCCATATTCATCACATTAAAGCAACTAATCCTTTACTCCAAGCTCTTCCCATGATCACTCCTTCCTCCATTCCTTTTATGTCATCTTTCATTGCTCTCCTCGGTGTATAGGGCATTAACTGGTGACCTTTGGAAAGCTAGCAAGCTATTTTATTTGATTTTTCTTATTTCCAACTGCTAAAATGTATTAAAAGACAGTTACAAATGTATTACTTTCCTAATATTATATTAGTAATAATGTAAACATTTATTATGAGGGCTGCATAATGCTAAGACCTCCTGCCCTTCCTCCACCCCCAATCTCCTCCTTATAAAAAAAACCCCTTCTTGACCACTATATCAGTAGAACTGAAGGCAATTAAGCCCTTTACAAGTTTTAAAATGCACCTTGATATGAATGGGATTGTATAATGTAGCTGGTTGGGATGCCAGAAGGTTTCTTCCAGTGCCAGGAAATGCCAAAGGTTGTTATGTGGTTATGACTGGGAGGGGAAGTAGTTCATGCAGTTATATACATCATGAGAAAAGGTCATCATGAAACAATCTAAGGTTAGCCTATGTTATTGAAAAGTGTTTGAATGCCTGCTATAAATATTTATTCACAGAGTAAATTCAAATTTTAGTTGCGAGGGATGGTTCTTCTGAATTAATGACCTTTCTTATTTTTCTTATTTTCCATAACCAGTGTAAACATATTAGCAATAATTCTTTCCTGTATATCGCCTGTATTGCAGTGGAGTGACTCTAAAACTATAATTAAGTTTGCTTCAGATGGATCAGTAACTCTAGGTGCACATATGTCATTGCGGTCTTAAGTTCTGTCATTTGCCTTATCTCTGTTGTTCTGGATACTTTATTAGCTATCGCTGAAGCAAAATGTCAGGATTTATGTGGTGTCAGTACCACTAGTTTTTCCTGTCACTGTTCAAGGAAATGTTTTTGTTCAGAGACCTTAAAGTCAAAAGAGATCTATGAGGATGGATTCTAATTTTTGTCACCTGTCTGTAAACAACTTACTTTTTAAGACTTAAATCTAGTTCTTACCAAGTTGCTGAAGTCCCTGTGTGAAATAGTTAGCAAACGCTTACTTTGAACACAGCTTTCTTAGCAATAAAATCTAAAGAGTTTGTGTAATGAAGGTTATAATGTCTAACCCTGGTTATAAAGGTTTCCGTAAAAATAAGGTAGCCTTCTGGCCGTATTTTGAGCCAGCCTGTAATGTTATATCTGTTTCTATATCTGAAGGTATATATTTTCCCCCACTTAGACTGCATACTTTGCTGAGAAAGGCCAGGTTAAATATTTTGGAAAGGACCATCCATCCAGATCCAAAAAATAACATAGAAGCTGATCCTAGTGATTCACATGAAAAAGAATCTGTTGATCCAAACCTTAACTGTATCTTTCAGTGTCCTGGGGTGTTTTTTATCTGTCACTTAGTAGTTCACCTTACTGCTGTCTCCATTGATCCTGCTGATGATAATGTGCGAGAGAGGAATTATCTAGGACCACTAGCCCCCTTCAATCGTAGCCAACATGCTCATGTAATTGAAAACCGTCATTGCCATATCTGTGATGTCGATGTGTAAGTATCACCCAGTATCCTTTTCTTCCACCTTCACCCTTGCTCCAGCACAGTTAGAATGTGGGGTATCCTGAAGTTTTTAGCTGCGAGTTTGGGATAGTATTACTGTGTGTAGTGGATTCATCCCTGAAGTCATGGTTGTAAAGATTTGAGTTGCCCATCATATGTTTGCTTCTGTTTAATTAATCTGGTTTGGGGAAAGAATTGTATTGATTTTAATTCTGTGTCCCTCAGGTAATGTCCACACTACAGCTTTGGTGATCCTGAGTGTGCTGAGAAGCGTGACCTTCCCAACTCACTCTCACTCTGCAGATTCCAAACCTGGAGTTGAGGCAGGGACTCTCCATCTTCTGGAGGTTTTTAAGACCCAGCTAGACAAAGCCTTGGCTTTGTCTAGCTGACAAATCATGGCTAGTTGGGGATGGTCCTGCTTTGAGCAGGGGTTGGACTAGATGACCTCTTGAGGTCCCTTCCAACCCTAATTTTCTATGATAAATGGGGCTTACCTGGCTCAGCATTGGGCAGCTGGGAACTGTCCTGCCTGTGGGGCAGCTCCCAGCAAGCCCCATGCTGAGCAGAAAGGAGATGGGGTTGCTGCTCTAGGCTGAGCGGAGAGGTGAAAACGGGAAGAGTAGCAGGTCCCCCAGGCCTGCCTTAATGGCCATGACCACCTACAAGGACAAGTTGTAGGGCAGCAGCCTGCACGCCCATTTCAGGTTCTCCACTGCTGCCAGCACCACCAGCTCCCAGACTCTGCTCCCATCTGGATCATGCCTGGCTGCACCCTACTCTGTGGCCTGCCTGCTGGCATTTGCCTCTGCTTGCCTGTAGACCTGGAAGTCCATGTAGTCTGGCTTTCTGCCTCCTTTCTGCCCCCCTTAGCTAGCTGTATGCCATGGGGCACCCCCCAACCCCAGCTCAGGCTGCTAGTGTTGGACCACAGTGGGGTGAGCCAGGGCTGCAGATGCATTGTTCCAATTTTTGCTGTGTGGGTGATCCACTTGAGCATCTGGCAAGGCTGTGGGTGGGAAGAGGAGCTCAGCACCAGGAAACAGGCAAAACAGCAACAGCAGGCATGCTCTACTCAGGAGTTAACACACAATCAGCAAAGACTCGCTTAACTGGCCAGCTCAGCCACTGCTGCTGCCACCTCATCTCCCCAGCACTGCTGTCGCACTCTCCTGGCCATAAAACTTGTGGTGAGCTCCAGTTACTTCATGAGGCTCTGAAGCCCTGGCAGAAGGCATCAGGGCAGAGCCTCCATCCTCAGTACACTGGTTGTAGGTATCCCCTCCTTGTCCCTGCTCAAGCACAGAGAAGACAGGTTCACATTTCTCCTCCTCCCAAAAACACACACATCCTGCAACCACCATACTGCCTTCTTAGGTCTTCCAGAGCAAGCAAGGAACCCACCAGAGCCAGTCCTTCAGGAGCAGAATCCAGAGTCTGTTCTTTCACTCCTGCTGGCTGATACCCCTCAACTCTGTGCCCCACTCGGCACAAGGCTGGCTGGGAGCTGCTCCACAAGCAGAAAATTCCCGCCTTCCCCTGCTGTCTGGGCTGACTGCTCCCGGTCAGCTGTCTACACATGTGCTACTACACAATAGTTAATGCACAGTTAATCTACCTGTATTTACAAGTAGCAGAAAGCTATATATTAGCCTAATTTACTGCACAGTAGCTGCTACACACAGTTACATGATGACACCTTACTGTGTAGTAGATTCATCTACTGCACAGTGAAGCATCTTGTATAGGTACACCCACAGTGTTTTAGGGCCCCTATAGACGTGCAGTGAGGCTGCTCTGATATGCTGTAAATCCAGCGCATTTGAGCAGATTCGATTAATCAAGTCTACTGGAGCGTGGAAATGAATACATTCCAGTAGCCTCCAGCATCATGTGTAGTGCCCCCCTGCTGAAAAACAGTTGCAGGGCACTTTAAACCAAATCTTGTTTGATGAGTTCTAGTTCAAATCACCCCATTGTCATTTTTCTATGTGGGGACACTGATACACATGATGCTGATACACGTGGTGCCCCCCGCCACCTCCCAGAGCATGTCTATAAATGCCCTTGGTGTGCACTTGGATTCAGCAAAAAGGATTTTAGTTGTCTAAATCCAAGGATTTAGATCCTTTAGATCCTTTTTAGAATCCTAGACCTACAGTTTCTTTGGCATCCCTCTTACTTGTAGAATCCTTTTTTATTGCTTTTTATGTGCCCTTGTCAGTGGCATGTCAAATCATGCCTTGGTCTTACTAATTTTCTCTTGGTACTCTTATACCTATTCCTGGTGATATGATCAAGTGCCAGTTTTTTGTAGGATTCCTTTTGAGTTTCAACTTACTGAAGGGGTTGCTGTCCAGTTAGACTTGTCTGCTGTTGCATTCGTTTATTGCATGAGGATAGCTTGCTCCTGAACCTATCATAGGAGGTCAATCGCCTGATTGAATTTGCTGTCTGGCGCAGTGTAGCTAGGGCCCACACTATGACTAGGGTCCCTGACTTCAAAAGTGCCAATTTCAGGGAGCTCAGGAGGCTAGTCGACGAGGCGCTGAGGGACT
>JAGPOW010001764.1:756323-793563 GCA_030014935.1 Caiman crocodilus | reverse complement strand
AGGCCATCTAGTCTGACCCCCCACCAATGGCAGGAACGAGTGCCAGGGTCACAGGACCCCAGCCAAGTACCTATCTAATCTACTGTTAAAGATGCCCAAGGTAGGAGCAAGAACAACTTTTCTAGGAAGCTGGTTCCACATCCTAACCACCCTAACTGTGAAGTAGTGTTTCCTAGTAACCTTTCAAAGGCCCCCTTAAAGAATACTCAGCTCTTCTTTTCCCCCTCAAGACTAGTTTCCCAGGGGATCCTGCCCACCAATTCCCTGAGTTAACTAAAGTCCTCTTTTCTGAAGTCAAGTGTCTATTCTACTGTTCTCTTTCCTTCATCCCCTTAGAATCTTGAACTGTATCATTTCAGCATCACTGGGTACCTCTACAGAAGATGCTTTACTGCCCAGTAGCATAGTTTGTTATGCAGTAAATGCATGCATCTACACATGCACATGCTTACTGTTCAGTAGACCTCACTAATTGCAAATAAATTTGCTATCTGCAGATTCAAGTAGCAAATTTACTTTCAGTTACTTACTGTGCAGTAGTGCTTGTGTGGACGCCTCACCAGAAACAAATCTGCTTCTGATCAGCTAGCCATCAGGGGGCGGGAGATTTTTCCCTGCCCGTGGGAGCTGCCTGCTGCCGGGGTGGGCTCCGCCGCTGGAGCCCAGGCTGGGGACCATGTCCCCCTGCCCTGGCAGCAGGGAGCTCCAAGTCCCTCGCTCAGATTGCAATGAGAGAGTAGGGCCTGGAAGATCCTTATTTTTCAACCCCCAGTTTGTCATCACAATCAGGGAGCGGGGGATTGGGAGATCCTTATCTGCCGGTGCCAGCTCTGTGACAGTGGGGCCAGTGCTGCGAGATCCTCTCGGCCTCTGCTTCATCATTGCGGAGACAGAGCTGACATTGGGAGATAAGCCAGCCCCACAGTCACAGAGCTGCAGTCACAGAGCTGTCACCTAGGAGGTAAGGTTTGAGGCACAGGGCTTGGAAAGAATTGCAGGGGTGGGGTAGGTCCCAGCCCCCTGCCCCCATCTGCTGCTGGGGCATCTAATGGATCAAGGCAGAAGGCTGGGACCTGCCCCACCCCTGCAGCTCTTTCCTAGTCCCCTGCTTCTGACTGGGGAGCCAGGGCAGGGGGACATTGTCCCCAGCCTGGCAGCAGGCAGCCCTCAGGGTAAGGGTTCAGTATCCAAGCCCTGGTCAGGAGATGGCTGTCTCTTGGCCTGGTGCCCCCTGCTAGCCAGTGGGCTAGCCCCCGGGGAGCTTAGAGCTCCCCCTGGTGGCAGCAGGGGCCCATTGCAGGGCCATAGGAAGTGGAAGCAGTTTGCTACCATTAGCAGTAAATATTTCTCTGTACAAATAGATGCCTGCCTGGGAGCATTTACTCATGAGTAAACTCCTCCTACATCAAATGCACTTGCAGATACACCCACTATCACCCAAGCTACTTTCCACCTTCACACTCTCAACCAACTCCTTCTTTTTTGCAAGCAGCAAGTCAAGCAGCTCCCCTCTTCATTGGCTTCTCTACCATCTGTATCAAAAGTTGTACCTCTAGATTTCTTTTATCAAAAAAGTCTCTAATGTGGTTCCACTCTTAGATTGTATGTGAATTATTAACACAATCCTTTCTTTGACAGGAGCTCCAAATCAAAGCACTGTGGAACCTGCAACAAGTGTGTGTGTTGTTTTGATCACCATTGCAAATGGCTGAACAACTGTGTAGGGAAGAGGAACTATTGGTAAGTGTCTGAGTCTGACTATAGTACAAAACCACCCAGGAAAAGCAACCTGTCAACCTTTCTCAGGCCTTAGTCCGAACAGCAATACTAATCCATTTTACATTGGACCTTAAGGTGAAAATTTTTTTAAGGCAGCACAAATGCAGAGCAAATAGATGCCCTTACCCTTTGCTGCATCACATGACAAAAAATCACTGGTGCAGCAAAAAATAGTAATAGAGTGCCACTTTTATGTCTGTTACCTTTTAGAACTCTCCCTGATCAGTGGGCAGGGGTGGCAGGGGAACCCCACTTTCTCTGTTGTTCCTTTGCTGCTCCAGACCCAAGTTGGTGGAGAAACACCTAGCATTCTCCGCTGCTCCAGATCTGCACTAGTCAAGGGAATGCCAGCATTCCTTGCTGCTCCAGGCCTGTTGGTCTGGAGAAGCAGGTATTCCTCTACTTAAACAGCCCTACAGACAGGCTGAGTGAAGAAGTCCTTTTTCCCACTGCCTCAGGCCCAGGGTGTGGGTCTGTGGCAGTGAGGAAAGTGGGGAGATTACGTTGCCTCTTAT
This sequence comes from Caiman crocodilus, assembly GCA_030014935.1. Lineage (NCBI taxonomy): Eukaryota > Metazoa > Chordata > Crocodylia > Alligatoridae > Caiman > Caiman crocodilus. The sequence continues at coordinate 791,269 of JAGPOW010001764.1, read as the reverse complement.
TTCCACACCATCGACGTGACATGTTTTGCCCAGTGACGCCAATCAGCTGGGCCTGGACAAATTAAGCAAGTTGGAGCAGCCCTGATGCACTTGTATAGGCACCCTTGAAGCCCAGCAAGGAAGCAGGCAGTGGAACGGCCAGTATTTTCATTCCTCCCTTTGCATCTGTGATGTAACAGATAACATATGTTGGAGCTGTTCAGCAGTTTCCTAAGAAAAGGGGGGCAGCTGCTCAGAGCTGCTTTCTTTGTGGTTCAGGAAAAGGGAGTGATGTCCTCTCTACGTTCTGAGTGACACACATTTACTCAGCAAGCTCATCTATTCTTAATCAGATCCAAACTAGTTTTCTTACCCTGTTGACTCTCAAAGGCCACAATTTAAAGCCTCCAGGTGTTTATTGAGGGAGTGTACTTTTCATTTTGTTCTGATAGGACTGAGTGCTTGTATACTTCCTTGGCAGGCTCTTCTTGAACAGTGTGGTGTCTGCTATCTTGGGGCTTATCCTTCTGCTGCTTATTGCCTTCTACATCTTTGTGGAGTTCTTCATTAACCCCATGTTGCTGCGCACAAACCAGCACTTTGAAGGTATTTAATCCATTTCAATCGAGGGCTGCTTCTGATCTGCAGATTAGCCATAATCCCAAGATTGTTGGGGTTTAGACTCCTCTGAGGCCTCATGTTTGGGAGAAGTCCTCATTTCTTTTTATTGGCCCTCACAGTATTATTCTACTACAGGCAGTTCTGTAGCCTAAGTGGGCTGGGTATGATTTCCTGCAGAGTTCACTGACCTCATTCTCTAACAAGACTCTCAGGCAATCTGAAGATTCCAAAAGCTCTTTAGGAATCTAAAACATTGGGGCTTTCACTGGCTTTATAATATTTATAACTGTCCTTTTTTATTAACAAGAGGAGTTTAATATCTGGACAATTTCTATTACTCTTATTCCTTTGTGTTCACTTCCTCCCTTACTTTGTTTTAGTTCCCTGCCACTGTTTCCTTTCCTCCATGCACCTTTTTCTGTGGCCTTACAACCTTGCTCCCCATCCCTGTGCCTTGCTCTGTCTTGTTTTCTGATTTATGCTGTTTCTGTTGTATTTTTCTCTTTCAGTTTTAAAAAACGACACTGACATTTGGTTTGTGTTTCTTCCTGTGGCTCCAATCAAGACGCAAGCTTCCACCATTTTGGTCTTAACTGGGATTCTCATTCTTCTGGGCCTGCCAACTGTGTTCCTGTTAGGTCATCTGTTGATCTTTCACATTTATCTTAGTAGGTATTGTATTCTTCTTACATTCCATTCTTTCTACTTTGTATCATTCTACATTCATTAGCTTTTCACCTGTAACACAACAAATAAAGCAACAGTATACAGGTTAATATAGTATAAAGGTTATCCAGTATAACAGTTAGCAAATGCTGTCATTTGTGATGATGCATCCATTGTTCCCTTCTCCCTGAAGGATTTTAAAATAATGTTTACCCTGTCTCTGGCAGCATCTACACTTGCCTTAATGCGCTTTTACTAATGTGCATTAAATTTAGTACTTCCAAGCAGTTTTACATGTGCTCCAGAGTAGTGGGGTGGCACTTGAATTAGAGAGGCTCCAAGAGCCACTCTAATTAAAGCGCCTCTCTGTCTTATGCATCAGCATCTTCACACTTAAAAATGGCAGCGGGGAACTTCAACTAAAGCTTGTTTGAAGAGGTTTAGTTCAAGTGCTCGACCACCATTTTTAACTGTGGAGATGCTGATACACAAGATACAGGCGGCTGCTGGACTGCAGTAACTGCCACACTCCAGCAGGTTTGATTAATCAAGTCTGCTCCAGTAAATACCTTCAGTATGAGAGACTACAAAAATGAGCATTAGGCTGCACTAATGTGCAGTAGTGCAGGTGCATGATTTTTAGGTGATGCTTAATGCACAGTAGCATATTCTGTGCATTAGTGTATTAGCAAGGTTTTGACACACTGCTTTAATTCATAGAATAGACTACTGCATATCAAAGTACATGTGTAGATGTGCCCAATAAAGACCCAGATTAGCTCTTCCTCTGTAGAATTCTTTGCAGTTCAGACCTCTTAGTCTACTTATGCCATGCCTTTTTTATGCCTGGCTTTTCCCAGGGGTTCCCAAACTATGGTAGGCGTACCTCTGGGGATACACAAGACATCTCTGAGGAGTATGCAGGAGAAATTGTGTAATGGCAAATTTAATTGTCATTATAATAATAATTGGCATTTAAGGGGGTTAAAATATCAAACATATGCTGGTAGAGATTCTTGGGCAGCTGATAAATCAGAAAGGGACTATGCAATAAGAAGAAGTTTTTGAGAACCTCTGCTCTATGGATTATCATTTTCCTATCTTAAGTGCATGAGCGGAGGCATTTTTCTCTCTCAGAGGGTGCATCTATACATATCATTTGATGCCCATTGAACTAATTCTACTGAGCATTAGCGCAGCTGGCAAAAACCATGCTAATGCATAGTAGACTAGTCTAATTGGGTATTAAGTGTCGCATAAAAAGTGGTCATCAGCCCTAATGCACAGTAGCACTGATTACGACGCATCAAGTTAGCACCTGTGGCCAGAGCAATGTGCAGAGCTCTCCCACCCCACATGCAGCTGGCATAGGCAAGCCAAGCCTGTGCAAGGTGGGGAGGATGTAGCTGCATACTAAGGGGCTTAGGGGTCCCTGCCCTGCTGCCCTACCCCTGGGGCCCTCCGCAGCCCAGCAGGTGGGATCCAGTGGAGAGGCTTTGTGCTTCTGCCACGACACACGTACCAGCTGAGCCACCATAGCAATGTCGATGTGTCTACATGCCCCACTAGGCAGCAGCAGGGGCACAGCTGGCACAGGTCCTGGCGGTGGTGGTGGCACTAAGCCACTCTATCCCCTTCCGCCTTCCTGCTGTGGGTCTTGCCTGCCAGACCACAGATGTTCCTGGGGGAAGGGTAGGAGTGTGGAGAGCTCTAAGCTGATAGTGGATAGCCCACATCCTCCCCTGCCCCGTGCACAAATCTAGGGGGCACCTGCCCCACATATTCCCCTTCTTGGGAGTGTGTGCAGCAGTGAGGATTCAGCCACCCTGTTCTCCCCTACCACCATGCATGCCTTTGTCTGCTCTCTGCCATCCCCACAGCCATGCATTCCCACACTGGTTGGACAGCACCTGCAGTCCCAGCCCCAGCTGCCAATGCTGCTCCACACCCTCCCTCACCATGGCCACTTCAGTCTGCCTTCCCCCTTCCATGTCACCTGTGCCCTCTGTCCCCCAGATTTACCGTAGGCAGCTGGGGGAGCTGCCCGCCACTGCTTCTTGGCTATGTTGCTGGCTACACACGTGTGCCTGTGGACACATGCACATGGCGCCCCCTGTGTCCCACTCCCCACAGCCCCAAGCAGCCCTTTGCAGGCTTGAACTGTGCCAGAAGCAAGGGGAAACCTGTGGTTTATATTTTTCTCCTTTTAAAGGAGCAAATCCATGTTTTTCCATAGCAAACAGAAAACCCAGATCCCTGGAAATCACCCACCAAGGATACTAATACTTCCTCTATTCAAGCCCGAATGCAGATGAATTCTGCTGCAAAAACAGCACTTACCTTTCCAGAACCACCCTGTGAAACAGGATAGACCAATGAGTCCTTATGATCAGGTGATGGCTTCTTGAATTTAAGACTGGTGAAGGCAATAAGCTAAACTTCCTAACTAACCTGTTAAACATTTTGGAGTTCCCTAATTAATATAATTATTATGTGAGGCTTTTGTAAAAATAAAACTGCACTAATCATTTTTTCATTTATCCAGTTTTCTCACTAGGGAGCCCCATTTTTTTTATTTCAGTCCCATTCTGAAAATTATACTGTATTTGCACAAAGTGGCATTTGGAGTTTGATCTATTTAGAGGAGAAAACGGCTAGAAATGCAACAGAAGGGGTTTTTTTTAATAGGATCTCCAGTTGCTGCATATGTCGGGGGGAAATCCATGTTTAAAAGTATAGATGACAATGAAATATGTTCCGATTTCTCGTTCTTAGCACCTACTAACATAGGCTAGCCCTTTCCAGCTGGCCTGCATTATGCAGAGCAAAGATCTGTTTAGCAAGGTGCAAGTACAAGTAGTAATAGTATAAGAAGGAGAAGACTGACACTGGAAGGAAAGATGAGAGTGCCAGTACTGGAATAATGAACAGAACCTAGAACAGAAGGACCAATTCAGGAAAAGATAAAAGGCTAAATAAATGCTCTGGCTGCACCTGGAAGTTTTTTCTTATGATTAGAACCTGTATTAAAATTCAGTACACACAATTTCCACAAAGTGTTGCTCTTTCTGAGGACTGAAGATGTGCTGCCTTTTGTATGAAAGGGAATTATCACTTGCCAAATCATTAATATTCTTTTTTGTCCCTTAAAGAAATTTTTGAGCTAAGTTAAACTGACATCTGTGGGCAGGAAAGAGGCTTATTGTTGCTATTGCTATATTACAGTAAAACCTAAAGATCCCAAGTTAGATTGGATCCAAGTTGAGCTTGGTGACAGTCCTTGTCTTAGCAATTACAATCTATACTATAAAATAATTTAATATATAAGAGCAAGGTATTTTTATCACAACTGGAATTAGCAAAGGTTGATAAATTGTTTTCATTCTGACTTACCGTTTTCAGTTAATTTAATCTAAAATTATAAGGGTGAACATTGCTTGAGCAAAGGTTCTGTTTTAAAGAAATACAATTCCTCAATTTTTTACACAAATAATAACTCTTAGGATCTATATGACCACCTCTAATAATAACTGGAGCAAGGAAGTAGTCCTTATTTGGGGATCAGTACTTGTGAGGATCTCAGTGAAAAAGTATTTAGATTTGGCCAAGTTAAAATGATTTAAATATTATGATTTATGCAAATGAAGTTATGTTTTTTCACAGTGACTATAATATTTTTACCAACTCCCTACTACCACTGAAAAGGGAATAGACTTTCATGTATAGCTCCACATTTCAGGTTCTCTTTTTTTCTGCTATTATAACCATTTTTGTGCCCAGCACATAAATGTTTGAACAATGGAAGATATGCAGTCTTTGAGGTATGGCTCTTTAAGACCTCTTTCCTCTGATACTCAGAGGCCAGTGATAAACATTAAAAAAAATCATCTGCATTGATCAGGAAATACAGGAACTGAAACAGGCCTTTGCAAGAGCATTGATTTTTATGTATGCTTTACAAGGGTTTAGTTCCCCTGTTGTCTGCCTGAATAATTCCAGTTTATGGACTGTTTTGTTTTTTTTAAAACTTAGTTGGTCAGTGTTAAAGAAAAGTACTCTGTCGAAAGAACCCAGTGGCTGTACAGTTAAGTACTTGGATGTCAGGAAAGGCTTGAGTCAAGATGGAACATATAGATAGCTCTTTAGTTATATCATTGTATAATTCTCAAATAGACTAAAATTATTTAGAAACTGTCCTGGGAGCAGGGACTTAAACCTTGAATTCCTCCTTTCTAGGGCATGCCGTTACCACTAGGCTACAGAGTCATTCTCATTCTTTGTGGCTCAATAGGCATTTTCACATGTGCTCGGGGTGGGGGTGCTGTAATTAGAGTGGCTCCGAGAGCTGATCTAATTAAAGTGCCTGGAGCACCTTCTGTAAGAGCACCCCTATGCTTCAAAATGGTAGCAGGGATGCTTTATCTAAAGCTCCAGCAGATTCAATTAATCAAATCTGCTCCAATGCACTCCGATTCACAGTGCATCGGAGCATCTTCCTAGCTCGTGTGCAGGCACCCAATAATTCTTGAATGCACAGGACTGAAAGGGACTCCTAGAGCCACAAGAGTCTGCATAGTTTCAGTTGGTTGGGAGTAGAAGTGGCCCACTCAAAGAGAGAGTGTTGCAACATGCAGGCTACAGACTCCTAGAAGATAAGAAATATAAGTTTGGATCCCCTCAGGTAAAGCAGGGAATTGGACCCTGTGTTTCTCACATCCTGGGCAAGTACTCTATATACTAGGAACATGTATAAATGAGGGTGCAGCTCTCCTCACCACAGTTTTAAACAAAAGCATCTGCCACTACTATGTACTGTGCTATAAGAACCCCTTAAGGAAGATGGGAGCGAATGCCCTCATCAGCTGGGCTAGCAATAACTGCTTTCACTGTCAAGGCTAAGATGCTACTGTTACCACCTAAAAAATTATAAGATCAAAGCCTGAGGCACCTGTGAACTTTTTTTGCACTTCTATGGTTGGGCAAGGGTTTTGAGCATGGACTGAGTTGCCTAAAGTGGGATTTAGGTTCTGTTTTGGATCTGGCCCTTACAGGTTTATTTTGAAAATTTTACTCTTGTCTATTTTAATGGGGCCTTAAAAAGGCGTACTTCATTCCCTGGACATCTGGAACATAAGAGACTTCCTACCTTTTTCTGATGTACACTCATTACTTATGCATGTAAGACATGACCAGTATACCTAAGATTTAAAAAAAAAGAGATATGATGATATGTTGTATTATATGAAAATGCTGTGATTATGAAAGTACAAAATGAGTTAATGCATAGCCAGAAAGATATCTTTGTCTTTTACTTAATAGACAAGGTTCTTTGGGTGAATCTGATATCTTTTATTTCATCCAGGAAGAGCACACACCAACTGCAGGAACTTCCTCAGCTTGACAAAGGGTTTTTAAACCTGAAAGCTTACTTAAAATTTGTTTTCCCAACTATTTAAGTTGGTCTAATAAAAGATATCAAATTCACCCAAAGAACCTTGTCTGCTTATGTCCTTAGACCGACACAGCTACAACTTACACCCCTTTTACTTAACAGTGCTTTTTAATGTTTTGAGGTGGTTTTTAATACAATTAATTACTAACTTAATTGTTTGAGATATTCTTGTGCAGTGACCATAATGTTCTTAATGAGAAAGCAAGCAGAGTTCCACACACTGAAATTCCTTCTGCTTTTCTCCCAGTGTGGAGCAAACTGACTACCTATGAGTACATCATGCAGCAGCGTCCCCCCCAAGAGATGAAAGAGCCCAACAAACAACTAGAGTCTTGTCCTCCTCAAGTGAGAACCAGTCAGGTACTGCTTGCGCTTTCAGCCTTTCCTTCAAACAAAGGCTCTGCTCTTCCATAGTCTGGTTTGATGCCTTTCCATGTGCTCAGAATCTCTGATCAGATTGTTAAGCAGATGCTGAAGGCAAGATTTTGAGGCACTTGGTGTATCTCAGTGAGTGGGATCCAGAAAGGACTGCCAGATGATGCTGCAGGTTGTAAGGCAGCAGCAGTGACAGCTGTGACAGGCTCCAGGAGCAGACAAGCCACGGGAAATCATCTTGTTAAAAACCAAATAACAATTTTATCATTTAAGTAAAATAAACAAGTTTAAATAATATCCCAAGAGTAGCTAGCCAGCCTTACAGCCTTTAACTGAAATCTGGAATTAGAGAACAAGGCCCTTTCTATACTCACTTAGCTCAGCATCCAGAAATTTTTGGGGTAAAAGGTAGCTGCTATGATGAAGCAGATGCACCTGCATACTTCTGGTTGCTCCATGTGGCTTCAGCAGCTGTGCTGCTGGAGTATGAAGGGCATCCAGGGGAGATGGCTGTGCTGAAGGGACTACAGCAACCAGCAGAATTTGAGGAATGTCTACCTGTGCATGAGTCTGGATGGTGGCAGAAGCTTTGCTTTGCTTGGCAGAAGTGGTGTAACTGCTAACAGAAAGGAGCATTTTGCTACTACAGGGAGCTTCAGTATGAGTGCATTGAAGTTCTGTCAGCAAATTTGTATTGTAGACTAGGCCCAAAGGTGGGGAGAGACATTTCGGAGAGTGTCATAGCCTATGTGGTGGGGTTATTATGCATTGGGATACTGACTCTATATGCCACAAATTGTGTTAAGAATTGAGAGGTTTCTTGTGTTTTTGACTAGGCCCTTGCAGCTGCATTATCAGTTTGATGTTTCATAAAATATTAATTACATGAACTGCCTCCAATGCTAATGTAAAATATATGTTTGAAGACATTTGCCTGCTGTTCCTCTGCTGCTGTGTATGGGCTTGTTTATGATTTTCAGGGCTTATTTTATAGGGGCTTAAAGGGAGCTAATGGCTTGCTGCATAATATGCAGACTTCAGCTTTCCATGGATACTTTTTTATTCCCTTTAAAGATTTCTGAATTTGAACACAAAACAGAGGGTATTTAGCACTTCCCTTCATCAAGCTTTTCTTGGCATGATCATTACAAGCTTAACAGAGCTCCAGTTGTAATCAGTCTGATAGTTATCAGATTTGAGTTGACATTGAGAGAATCTATCTGAATACACAAGAGGGTTGTGTATGTACATGTGCATTGAGGATCTCTCCACTAGCAGGTGTTCCCACATTCTGCAAGTGCATCATTATTCCCTACTCAAAATTGTGTGTGAATATCATGCATTTGAAGCACATGTATCAACCTGTAAAAAAAAGAGGAGATAATTTTTGCACTTTAGTGCTCCAGCCAGTAATTTGGGGAGCAATAAAAGCTAAGATGCTTTGTAACACTGTTATGCGAAATGCTGACCCACCAGATTCTTCTTGTTCCCCACATAGTAATCATAGACAAGCACAACCAAACAGAATAGAGTAGTAACTCGCCTTTTTTAAACTTTGATGTGAACCTAGAAATCCTTAGCTCCCCTAGCTTCTGTGCTCCTTGTATTACTTGTGTTTTTATATGGAGCTGTATCTCTCCCTTCTGCAAGTCCTCACACCCAATGGTGCTGTCTTGCAGGACTCAGTTTCAATGGGGCTGGGTTCCTCCAGCCACTAAATCAATCAAATGCGCGCACGCACGCACGCACGCACGCACGCACGCACACACACACACACACACACACACACACACACACACTAATGTGGCAAGCCTGACCCAGTTGTGTTGATCAGCATGTACAGGCGAACACCCTCATATGCCAGGAATCAGTTCATTAAGGTAACAGTAAAATGCAGTCAGATACAAGCACACAAGTAAACAGAATACTTCTGAATCTGGCAGGGTGTCCAGCTGACACCCTCATGGGCCAGCATGCAGTTCATTAGGGCATGTCTGAGCCAAACTGGGTCAATCAGCCTGTACAAGCTGATCCCCTTATGTGTCTCAAACTCAGCATGTCCCAATCTTTTGCCCTAACTGTCGTAGTAGTGGTAGCCTCTTGATTAGTGGACCCCACAGTCTTTTTGGGCTTTACAAGGATCTTCGGCTTAGGTAAAAGAATCATTGCTGTAGAGCAAGTGTGGAAGGGGAAGTAGAAAAGGAAAAATTCACCTGGTTACCACCAGTTTGACTATAAAAGTTATTTATTGTTAAGTATATGGAATTTATGATGGTACTAGTACTAACAGACATGCAAGGGAAAACAAACAGAAATGATTACAATATTAGCCTGATTTAATTGAGTATTTGGGGAACCTAACTCAAGCTTAACTTATAAAATTCAGGTTCAGAAAGCTATGCCTAGAGAGAAAAAGAATGAGAGAGAAAGAGAGAGCAAGAGTTGGGATCTCACCGTTCCAAGGCACTTGGGTGTTTTGTTGACCGGCCAAGTTCCTAACACAATTGTTGAAGGTTAAACAGGCAACCAAAAGAGACTATCTTTTTATCTCAGCTTCTCAAGAACAACAGTGGATGGTGTCAGAGAGATTTCTCCTTTTTGAAGCACACTGTTTGCTGCTTTACAGCTTTCTTATGCCGTTAGTCTAGCCTTTTCAAAGAATTATTTTAATTGTGTAAATCAAGAGAGTCCCAAGCCGTAATTAACAAGGAAAATCCTGTTACATAAACAGTTTCAATTTAAATTAATTACTTTTTTCAGTGACAAGGGGTTATCTGGTTTGGAGCATCTCAAGAAACTGATTAACAACCAGGAAAAACATAACATTTTAAGGAGTAACCAGAGACCTAGGAGTCAGCTTGAAATTATTATGAGTATAGAAGATATACTGGAAGGGATATCACATTGTTTCTTCTCAGATGGCCTAGCTATGCTTGCACTGCAAAGTCAGCATCAGTATTTTGTATTTTACCTGTTGTGAATAAGCCTCAGTTTAGCATGACTTTCAGATCTTACTGTAGTCTTTTAACATACTTAAGGGGATTACTTGGAGTGTTCATAAACTTTGTGGGGAGGACATCCACCAGTCATTCTGGGAAAAGTATGACAGCATTTGTGGTCAGGGCTCCAATGGGCTGGATGTTGGGGTGAGCCCTTAACTATTGTTTAAATGTTGCCCATACCCTCTCTGACTTGGTCTCTTGACTCAGCATGCCCTAACCCAGCAATTGAGTTTTAGCCAATCAAGTTTAAATAGGCCTCCCATACTGGGACTGGGGAATGTACAGCCCGAGATGCGTAAACTTTTCTTCTGCTTAGTTCTGGTTAGATGAGGTGTGACAGGGGGCAGGAGGGAGGATTGGGGGGCTGGAATAGAAAAAGTCCTTTGTAAGCCCAGCAAGCTGGGTGCCAGGGCTCCTTGGGAGCACAGAGCTGACAGGTAACACCTGGGGGATGTATGTTGGAAATTAGCTAAATGGAAAGAAAAGGAGAAGAGACATTTGGTTTATTTTAAAAATTCAAGTCTTTAGAAGGAAATGAATTTCCTTTGAATAAATACATGTTTGTATTTCCTAGAAATATCAATAATTTGTTCAGTTTATATAACTGATATTTTAAGTGTTCTAATAAATGGTAACCACATGCATTTCTATTTATTTATATTCCTCACAGTATGCATTTGTTGAAAGTTTTTTGCATAATCCAGGAGGTTTAGGAATGATACTGTTAAAACCTCCCCCCAAAAACAGGCCTTAAATATATGAAACCATTTTATACAAATAATTATGGGAAAGTTATTGTTTAGGAATTAACTTTCCTCTTTCATACAAATATATATCATGCTTTGTTCATCCATTTGAAGTCAAGCTTGTGGCCTAACTACTACACAGATGTTTCTCCATCTTCAAACAGGTGTCATAGTCATAAAGAAGTAGGGTTGGAAGGGACCCCTGCAGGTCATCTATTCTAACCCCTTTGCTTGAGGCAGGATCATCCCTATCCAGACTATCCTTTACAAATCCATAATCTAAACTCTTTGTAAAACTACTGTCAACTTGGACACAACACAAGACATAACACCCTGACCTGCCACAGGTAAAGCAGGGGAACCACAGCAGCCAACATCCTGCTTCTATAAAAGACTGTTGATATACAGTCAAGAGATCCCAGGTCAAGAGCCATGCCCCATGTTGGAGAGGAAAGCAAAAATTCCCACACTCCACACCAATCTGACTGGGGGTAAAATTCCTTCCTGACCCCAAATACAAGTCTCAATCTGAGCAAAGGGCAAGCCAGGATCCTCTGGCTTTTAGCTATGAGCTTCTGGCTTTAAGTCCCAGCCAGAATGTTTGCACATGCCAATCACAATCCCCAACCTTGGCTGCAGCCAGCGTCCAATGCCTCCGAGGAAGGCTTAAAAGCACCCCGACACATGTAGCAGAAAAGGGGCTGGGGGCGGAGGGGAACAACTCCAAAATGTTGAAGCTCTTGGCATGCATTTAACCATTAGATAAGTCAATATCAAGGCATTAAGCATTCAGGTCAAGGGTTTTCAAAGTGACTAGTAATTTTGGGTTCTTCAAACTAAAACATAAATTGGGTTCAGAGAAAAAGGGCTTGGCAGTTACATTGGTTTAAAATAGGCTGGAAAAAGCATTCTGAACTGCGATGCCTCAGCCAAGGCAGTACTGTACCATTTGTCCTCTTTGCTGGGTATTTTTTAATCTGCATCTTTGTACCCTCACCATCTTAGTTATAGGATCATATTTCTGGAGGATAGACGGACTTTTCTTTAATCTAGTTACTTGAATTTAAAAAGAATTATGACTTGAGCCTTTTTGTACCTGGATGTCATTATGTGATTTTAAAATTCAGGAACATGTGCAGAGCCATATACGTCCAGGACAATAATGTGTTCTACACTGCAGTGTTTGAGAGCAAGTGTTGTGTTGCTAGATTGCATCAGGGAATGTTCGTGCAAGGGAACAGAGAGAGCCTTCACTCTGAGTGCTAGATAACAAAGGAAAGAATTACAATCTCAGTGCTGAATAAATAGAAGCATTTTCATTTAATGCTGTAGTAAATCCTTTTCTCTTGGTGAGCTGTTTGGGGCTAGCAAAACCATTTCAAGGGATTCTTTAATAGGGTCCCAATTCAACTGAACTGGTATTTATAGTACCTTTGTGACTAGCCTGTAATCTAGTCTCAGTCTTTTTTGGTTCAGGCAGTATTTCACATGGTATGGATTTATGACTAGCTCAGACTTTATTCTCTTTCATCTCATTAAACAGACCCCTCTAATATATTATAGTTTCTGCTTAGCTGCGCATGTCAGAAACCTTCCTTCTGGCTAATGACTGAGAGGGGAAACCCCTAGAATCTTGATAATCTATGTTCTTAACTTGGACACCATTATTGTTTTGGTAGTTTAAATTCATCTACTTTTTAGGAGGTGGATTTGTATGCAGCTAACCTTGGCTACACTGACCCAGAGATTCAGGTGGAGGATTCTTCAGCAGTAACCTCAGGGAGAGAGTAAGTACAGCTAACAATACAGGGTTTTGCAGGTATGGTGTGTGCTGTGGAGGAAATCATCCAACAAAGCTCCCTGCTTGGATCCTCTTGAGACAAAGTTACTTAGGAGACTCAAGGTGTGGCCATACCTTAAACTTCCCTTGTCAAGATGTGGCATAGCACTCTGCACCCACCAGCTCCAGCCTGGAAGCAACATAGCTGTGTTTTCATGGTGCTGCAAGCAGGCCAATATTTCTTAGCAGCTCTTCTGACACTAGGCTTCCTGGTAAACTTTCACAAAGCCAAATATAAAATTCTTCTGTTAGATCAATATAAGACTTCCAGGATTCTAAACATACCCACTGTCCAAAAAAATGAAGTAGTATGTAAGTGAACTATCCAAGAGCAAAGGCAGACCTAGAAGGAGCTCTCCCTTCTCTTGACAGCTATGGGATGTAAAAAGCATGCAGTCTGTCAGCACTCAGCACCATAAAATGATCTATCTTCTAAAAACTCTGTGCACAGGAACCTGGAGCCAAAAGTCAGTCTAAAGCTCCAGCTGCCTTTTGTCTCTGGTGTTCTCACCACCTCAGTTTCCACTTGTATCAGTGTGATCTGACAAGCAGGTGGAAGTCCACCCAAGTAACAAATGGGCCCAGGCCTTATATCAAAGGGAAAATAGCCTTTCCTTATCTTCTAATTCCTTCTGCCAACTCTGACTCACCTTGGTCTAATTGAGATTGAACTTCAAACAACTGGTTATCATCCCCCCATCAGTTATCCTCCAACACTAAGTACTGGGCTGGATTAAGTGTAATGGAAATGAAAATCTGGGTACTAGTTAAAGCATCAGAACTCTTGCCTATCATTAACCCTGTTATCAGTCTCATGGGCATGTTGAACACAGGAGAAACCAGATGGAACCCTGCACAGTTCCACAGAAAAGTACCCTGAAAACGGAGGACAAGTTGTCCCACAGTCCCCTCTGGGCACACTTTGCAAAAAAAAGAGCTGCTGCTCACGCATCTAGTTTAAAGACAGACATTCAAAAACAAGCAAAAACCAATGAGATAACTGGGGCTAAGAAAGCAGGAGCGTCTGATGTATTCTTCATGCATTTTAGCTTCTCAAAGTTGTGTCTCCACAATGATGGACCAGACCCTGAGCCCAACTCTTCTTCTAAACCCTCAGCTCCTCTGTCCACTGTCCACATACAGGTAAGTGGGAAGCCTTGCTACAGACCTACCTAGTTATGTTAATGCTATTTCATTATATCTTACATGCACACACACACACTAGCCCTCCAATCACCTGCACTCCCTATCTCAGGTGGGTAAATGGGAACACAAATGCATATTTTCCCTCTTTCCCAAACAACACATAGGCACAATAACCCAATACTTATGTCTCACTGTCCTATCTCAAGAATTCAACCCAGCCCAAACATACAAAATATGTATGCACTCTCCCCAGTTCACTCCACACTCAGTATAATACATAACATGTTATTGGCATCAAACACTGCTTGTTTCCAGAGTAAAACGGAAAGAATTTGTAAGGGACAGTAGCCGCAGGTGAGCACCGGATGAACCACTGAACCAGCGGCTCCTGGTTCAGTGGCACTTGGCAGCTGGAGCCACCCCACCTCCCCCATACCCACACACACTCCCCCCCCGAATGAGCTGCTGCTCCATCCAGCACCCGTCCCCCGCCAATACACACACGCCCCCCAAATGAGCTGCCGCTCCATCCCGCACCTGTCCCACCCCAGCCCCACACTGGGCAGCCCCTACCCCAGCCCTACACATCCCTCCACACGGGGGGCCCTGATCTGCCCCCACTCCACGCTCCTCCTCTCCCCTCCTCTCCCCATCCCTTCTACCATACCAGACTTACCAGCTGGAGGCAGCTTTCCATGCTGCCAGGCTGTGCTCCTTGCTACCTGTGCTGCGCTGCAGCTGCCTGCATGCACAGGCCATTTATCAGTCAAATTATAGGCCTGACATGGCTGATTTCTGATATATTAAATTTTATTTATATTGGTGCTGATCTGCTATCAGACTGATGTATTGGTGCACCTCTAGCTAGTACACCATGATGTTCTCTTCTTTCTCTCAGGATTTATGCCCAGCTGTTTCTCATTGATATTTAATGAGAGGCATTTTAATTTCTGCTGATCCAAGAGAAACTTCTGTTTTAATGTCTTTGTATTTTAGACATTTAATTAGAAAGTAACTCTCTATTCTGATCCCTTTGCTTGTGGTCTTCTTGGATATATGTAGTGCTATATGTCTCTATTCTAGTTCCCTCTTCAAGTTCGAATATAAAAGCTAGGGCTGTCAGTTAATCACCATTAACTTGCATGATTAATACATTAATTGGTTCTTGCATTCATTTTTTAATTAGTTAATTGTGCACCTGGTTTTGAAGCCAGCACCCAGGCTTTGCTCTGCCACTGTCACTGCCACTTCCTGGCTGCTCAGCAGGGCAGTGGTGGCAGTGCAAAAGACCACAGGGCAACCCAGGTGTGGGCTCTGAGCTGCTGCAGGAGGAAGGTGGGGTGGGGAGGGGCTCACAGATACTCACACGAGCAGCCCCGCCATGCGTACAGCCAGGAGTGCAACCCAGGACTATAGAGCAGTGCCCAGCAGGTAAGTCTGTGGAGTGGGGGCACGGGTTAGACTGAGGCCCCCATAGTGAGGGAAGGAGTGAGGCAGGGGTTGGTGTGAATGGGGTTCTGGGGCTGGGATGGGTTGTGGAGCTGCAGGTGGCCCATCCAAGGGCTTGGCTCCCTGCCGTTGTGCGCACCTCCATGGGAGGCATCGGGGGTATACGCCCACCAGATATTGGCGCAAGGTGGAGGCAGGATGCCTGCTGCAGAGTAGGGCTCTGCACCCTGCTACCTTTGACCTGGGAGCCATGTGTTGGCTGTGCCCTATATCCCCTGCCTGCCTGGGGGCAGGAGGCACAACATGGCATTGCATGGCTCCTGGGGACAAATTCAACAAGGTGCAGAACCCCCAGTCTGCAACCCACCTCTGCCCCATGCACGAATACATCTCTGGGGGTGGTGTGCAGTGGTGGGGCTGTCATGCCTACCCATGCCCCTGGACAAGCTGCCCACAGCCCTGGGGCTCCATTTATTTTAGCCCCTGCCCCATTCCTTCCCTTCGTATGAAGGCCTCAATCTGCTCCCCACCCCCCATTCCCTCCTCTACCGCCCCTTCCTCTCCACAGATGTACCAGCTAGGCACTGCTCTATATGCAGCTGGATTGGATTCCTGTAGGGTTACCATATTTCTAGGTTAAAAAAGAAGGAAACTGGGGGGGAGGAAAGGCATAATATGATTGTGGGGGGGGCAGTGATATGCTTGTGTCCTGCCCCTCACTCTCAAGCCACTGCCTCCCTCAGCCCTGCTGCAGCCCTTCCTGACCCACAGTAACCTACATCATGCCAGAGTGTGTGGGATCCCACTGCTCCATGGCCTCCAGACACCTCCCCCCCCCACAACCCTGCCAGACCTTCACAAATTCCCCCCACACCCATGCCCAACCATACAAAGTACCTGCATAATTTTACAAAATTGAGTTTTTCTGTGCATAACTTTGAGGTTAGCTGTCAGATTAAAATTGTGATTTACAGCAACTAATTTTTTAAATGGTGCAACTAATCATGATCACGTTTTTTAATCAGTTGACAGCCCTAGTAAAAACACATTCATCCACTGATCTCATCTACTCTTTCCCCATATACACAATGCGTGCACATTCCACTTCTCCATGTTTCCTTGAACTCTTCACCATTCACACATTACATGTCATCTACTCCCTACTTTTCACATTATGCATATTCTCTACCACTGCCTGTACTAAGATGGTTCTAAAGTCTAAAATAAAATCAGTCACATCGTTCGTGCATAAACCCAACTTGAAGAATAAAGTTAAACAGAGATTATAGTTACAAAAGCTGTCAGTACAGCATCTTAGGGTCAAGAAAGGGATATCTCTTCACATGAGCTTCTTGTTTCTGCAGCAGCAAAAGAAGAAGAAAAAGAAAGTGCATAAAGTTCCTTCCTCAGCAGTGGATAACAACAGATCCAAGACCAACTCTAGACCATGGCCCCCTCTTGCCATTCCCCAGTCAGGTGAGTGTACCCCACTGAGTCCCTCCATTCCACTCCCATAGCCGTTAGAAGAAATTTGAGGGAATTAATGAAAATACATTTGAAAAAGAATGATAGAAGAAAACTAAAATGAAAAATAAAAATCCCTGTGAGGCAATACCAAATATCATAAGGCTTCTGTTCCCTAGGGAGCCAATATGTCACATGGTGTTAATTCCTTCTTCTGTTTCCTGTGCTGACTTTGATATTAGATCTCATGCTAAAGAAGGCTAGAGGAGCTGGAAAGAAAGAGGATGAACTGGGCTATTTGCCTTTATGTGGAGTTGCAACTTTAAAACACAGAGAATATTTGAAAAGCCACCACCAGCAACTGAAGCTGACAATAAGAGAGAAATATCTAGTGGGAAGAGAATGAAGCAGCCAAGTATTTTGGCTGCTTGCAGACATTAAAAAACCAAAAAACAACAGTGCTTTACTTCAAACTCAGCATGTTCCTGTGCTGAGCCCTGCACATGTCCAGAAGAAGCTGCACTTTAGTTGGACTCCGCTCACCCGACATCTGTATAGATTGGACTCTTTAGTGGGGCTTTTTTGGCACTTTTGTCTAATAGCTGATTGAATCAGCTTTAGCTAAAAGCATCAAAAAGCCCCGTTGAAGCAGCCAATCTATACAGACACTGCAAAGCCAGGTCAAAATAATGCATGGCTTTTTCCAGTGAATCACAGTTCTTGTTTTTGTTTTTGAACTTCTGCAAGCAGCCAGAGTGTAAGGGAGTTGTGTGAAGAAAGGAATGCATGGCAGGGTCAGAGGAAGACGGGACTAAAGAAAGAAGAGGACAGGTCAAGAGTACAAGCGAGGAGAGAGGAAAAGATTTGGGTAGAAGGGAGAAAGGCAATGAAACAAAAGCAGAGAGTGGAATGATGTCTGATAAGTGCAAAACACTTGTAACATTAAAGGCCAGGAACAGATGTTGCATTTCTTCCTGGATAAATTTTGTTTGTGTTTGTCCCAGAACAAAAAAATCCCATGATAAGTGGTGTATACACACATTGCTCTTCTAATCAGCATTTGAGTGCAGTGCTTCTTTTCTATCATTGATGCAATGATGCAGTCCCAGGGTAATTGTACAGATGTACTTCAGAATATCCTGGGATAAACTGTTGTAACCTCTTACCCTAGAAACCCTTTTAGGATTTATTCCAGGACAACAGATAAGGATGTCTGTATGCTTGCCCTTTGTCCTGGAATAAATTGGTTTATCCTGGGATAAATGTGACATCTGTTTGCAGCTTAAAGACGGGTAAAGTGATTGTTGTTGTTGTTATTAGTCCTAGAGCACATGAGAGGAGTGGCTGTTCTCAGCCAGCTCCACAAAGTAGCTACAGTGGAAGCCTCCCAGCAATGATGGTCAGCTGGTGTTTGTTGTGCTTGCAGGAGGAATCAGAAAAGAACTAATGCATTAACTAAACTAATGTTTCAGTTTGAACTGACTATTTTTATTTTTTAAAGGAGGCTGCCCTACTGGGCAAAATGGGGTTTTGTATGGTAGGCCCTTGTCTGGACTGAGGCCTCTGGCCTTGTCCCACTTAACTCAGGCTAGACCCCTCACCCTAGGGTCCACTGTCCCAGGACCCCAAGCTCCTGAGTCCCAGCTCTGACCATATCCTTGCAATTCTGAGCTCCCTGGGCCCCTGGTCTCACCCTCACAAGTTCTGGGCTTTTGCTCTGTCTGTACTATGCCTTGCCTCATGGAGGACTTTGGGCTTGTGCCCTGTCTCTGCTGTGCCTTGCCCCATGGCAAGCTCTAGGCTTGTACCCTCAGTCCCTGCCATCTGTAGCCAGAATCCTTCTGTCAACAGCACCTAGGATGTAGGGCAGGGGCAGGCAATTATTTTGGGCAGAGGGCTGCTTACTGAGTTTTGGCAAGCCATTGAGGGCTGCATGACAGGCAGCCCAGGGCGGATTAATATTAATTTTCTAAATTTTTTAGAATGGCTTGGTGGGCCGCGTCTGTCCTGCAGGCCACATTTTGCCCACCTCTGATCTAGGGTGTCCCTGTACAGTCTGCTCAGTGGTCTCCTCCACCTCTACAGCCGCAATCTAGTCCTCCAGTATAAACAAAACCCAAAAACATAAATTTCTGCTCCAAACTCAAAGGTTCCCTTCCTGGGGTTAATCATGCCCTGTGGAAACCCTTACCCAAACAGCCCAAGTTACTTATCTGCTCCTGATTCAAGATGCAGGGTTTCCTTCACTTCCACTGCAGCTCCAAGTCCTGCTTCTGGGCTTCCAGGCCTGGCTTCTGCCTGGAGTTCTGCCTCCTACAGCTTCTATGGCCAAACTGTCCCTCTCCCTTGGGGCTTGTGCTTGTAAGTCTCTTCCTGGGTCACCTGATCTTCCACTTCCACCCCAGGGCTGTCAGTTACTACTTCCACCTGGGTTGAGTGGCTGTTTTGTTCTAGGGCTCCCTTTCTGTGTTTGCTTGTCCCAGGGGTTGGGGAGGGCCAGTAACCCCTGGGCTGCCCCCCTTTTAATAATGAGGTAGGATCCCATTACATACATATATCCACATCTTTGCTGCTTTTTTCTTATGCCCTCACCTTCCCTGCTTCCCCACAAGTGAGTCCAGTGTGTTTCCTCTGTCTCTTTCCACATGACTGTCCTTAAAAGAGTTCAGAGGGAGAGAGATTTCCAGACTGAAAATAGCATCAAAGATGGAGAACTTGTTCCATCTCCCTGGATTTTTGGAAGGGGGCATTGCATGTCTAGCTAGAGGAAGGAATAGACCTTGGGCATTCAGCTGTAGAAAGGACTATCTTTTGCGGGCCCAAGGGGAGGCTCTGGATAGCAGCAGCAGCAAATACACCCCCCCTTAGTCCCTTGAAAAGTTTGTGAATTTCTGACATTAAACTGGTGCTTCTGCCTCTCTCCTCTCAGTCCCCTGAATAGAGCCAGTAGATCTTCTCAGTCACTATACATGAGGCTGCGGAGACCTGCAACCCCAGAGTTTCTTCTTTTTTTGCATGACAGGTTTCCTGAAGGTGCCAATATTAGATATTAGAACATACCAAGGCAAGGCCTACCTGCTACTATCTTTCCTGATTGCACTTCCCAGCTGTAGGATATAGCAGTGTTTCTCAACCTTTTAGGTAGCAAGTACTCCCTAACTTCTGAAAATTTTAATAAGTACCCCAACACGCAATTTTCCAGGGGATTTTATATTTACAGACTAATATGTGCCATATATTGGAAGAAGGGCTGTGTATATAAGGCTGTGATATGACAGATGTCTGATCTGGTGTGGGTAGGGTTGCCACCTTTTATACCAGGGGTGCACAACTCAAGTATGTACCTGGGCTAGAGGTGATGTTGGCCAAAGCTAGGAGGGCTGAACCCAATTATCATTACTGGGGAAATTTAAATTTTCCCAAATTATTAATTGGGAATTTAAAGTGCTGTGCAATGTGTGGCACACCACATTTTTTGCCATAGTTTTGGGAGGAAAAGTGGCCTTCTGAAGGTGGTGCAGCCACTGTTGCTGGTGCTCCCACCTGCCCCCCTGCCTGCCGGCTAAACAGGGAGTGCGGCCTGGCAGGAGGTGGGCTAGCACTCTCAGGGGATGCATGTGCACCCCCTTCGCATCACCCCTGGGTGAGAGAGAGAAAGAGAGGAAAAGAGGGTGAGAGAGACAAGGAGGCAGCTGCTGCCAGCTATGGAGCCTGTTTTGTTCCCAGAAGGCGGCTGGGAGGCTGCAAGCCCTGCTGCAAGCAGCCTGGGCTCTGTGGCTGGCAGCAGCTACCCAGAGCCTGGGCTCTGGCATTGCGCACCTTAGAGCAGATGGTGGGGGAGGGGGCCCTGAAGCAGCGCAGCCTGGAAAAGCCCAGTGCCGCTGCCAGCCCTTGCCTGTAGCCAGCTTGCAAACAGCTGCACTGAGCTTTGCAGCCCTGGCATCCACTCCATACTGCCGACTGCATGTGTGCCTCAGAGCACAGAGTTGGGGAGCATTGTGTTGCCTCAGAGCCTATTCCCGCTGTCTGCTGTGAGGTGTGTGTGCAGTCACTGCCAGCACAGAGCTGATGCTGGGACTGTGGAGCCCAGTGCAGCTGTTTGCAGCCTGCCCTCTGCAGCTGCCCAGAGCCCAAGCTGGCTATAGGCAAGGGCCAGCAGCAGCACCAGGCTTTTCCCACCATTTAGCGGCAGTACTCGGGGGGCAGGTTGGGGATGGCTACGGTGAATTTTGGGGTGGCAGCAGCCCCCCTGCCATCACTGCAGCCCACTTCAATAGCCGGGAAGAGCCTGGTGCTGCCATTAGCCCCAGCCTGCAGTGGCAGCCTGCTCTCTCCCACATACAGTGAACTGAGTCCCGGAGCAATCCCCACAGTGCAAGAGGGAGCAGGGCAGCACCCTACCTCTGCTGCACTCCCTCCTGCACTATGTGGGTCTTGGTCTGTCATCCCTCTCCCCCCTCCAAACCCAGGCAGGATAAAGAAAGAAACTTACCTGCCTGTGTCTGGGTCAGTGGGGAGTGCATGGGTATATGTGTGCCCACCCTCCCCCTCTGGAACAGCCTGTGGCCAGCCTGGGTGGGGGCTGGCTGCGAATGGCTGGACACGAAACTGGCAGTGGTGGGAGGAGTGGCAGCACCCCTTGCTATGGGAGTTTTTGGGGTCCACATACCCCCTTCCTGTGTCTTGGGTACCCCCAGGGGTAAGCATACCACAGGTTGAGAAACTATGTGCTACATACACATGATGTGTAAAGAGATTTGATGGAACTTAACCTGCCTTAGAAAGGGAAATCAGTGGTGGTGTAGGGTTGGCAGTGCTGTAGGTATGTGTTCTTTCACTGCTGAATGCAGTCTTCCGTCTTCCTATATCTGCTTTTGCATAAGCTGCAAGTGTGTGTGAACTCTAATTCTGGGGGGAGGGAAGGGGTGGGGATCTTAATTGCCTCTGGAGCTCTCTGGGGAGGAGAGAAACCACCAGGTCTTCTGATGCTTTCTTTGTCCTTTCATTTTTCCTTCAGAATTTTCAGCCACCTCATCCTCCTCATCTTCCCACAGCCTTCATTACTCACTGCCAGCATTCCCACCCAGAGCTGCCATGCCCTCCAACTGCATTGGTTCTGTCCAGGCAGCAGGCCCTCCTGCTGACTATCACTCAGAGTCTGCAGAATCCATGGATGAAATTCCTGTGGCTCAGACCCGTCTGGGGAGTGCTGCTCCCAATGGCACTTCTCAGAACAGTCTGAGCAAGTCTCGCCGTCACCCCTTGTCCACAGCTCAGGCCCCTGGTAATGGGAAGAAGAATCTATACTCTGGGCATGAAGTCAAAAGGAACAGTTGCCAGCGACTTGGTGATGGAGAGCAGGAGTTGGAACTGGTTTCTAAGATTCCGGCTGTGTTTGTAAGCAAGAGCAGCGGAGAGCCTCCTGTACCCGAGCCCCGACCTAGCGAGAGTGCATCTGAGCCCCACCACAGGAAGTGCACTAGCAAACGGCATGTAGACAAGCCAGATCCACACTTGTGGGACATAAGGACGAACACCACAGCGGCCTAGACATCAGCCTTGCAAAGCCATAACCTTCAGCATGTTGTCTTGAAGGGAGAAGACAGGAATTTGCTCACTCTACAAACATGTTGATTGTTTTGTGATCTCGACTCCAGTGACTCATCCTCAAGTTGGGTGGGTTCAGTTTTCTTGAAGTTATCCTTGTTCCAGCCGACCTAGCTGTGTAGCATGAAAAGACATGTTACATCACCTTTATGGTTGCCTCATGCTTCAGAGTCTGGAGCATGTGCCTCAGAGCAGAGCAAGAAGTATAGCCTGCTTACCGTAGCACATTGCTGTAGGGAGCTGGAAAAGCTATTTCTTCACCAGCTGACACTCAGGCCGACTCTGACACCATCATGACTTCCAAAGCAGTTCTCCATTAAATTTGTTAGGGCCTATTTGAAAAAGAGAAAGGTGCACTGAGCCTAGAAATCTCAAGCGTGCTCTCAACTTCCTTGTGAAGAACCTGGATGGGGAAGGCTTGGCCCCTCAGAGTTTGTGAGAGCTATGTGGGAGGGTAGGGGAATTTTCCATGCTTAAATCTCCGGGAGTGATGTCTGGGGTCTCTTTTCAGAATACAACCTTCCTCTGACAGTTGGTACCACGGACCTCTGAACATGCTGGTAGCACAAACAATGCTTCTAGGCCTGCAGAAACTGTTCTGCCTGATAGGAGGGCCCAAGTCTTCATACCACTGATGTCTCATTACTAGGTACCCTTCTAGTGCTGTCCCATTTCTGCTATTTGCCATTGTACGAATCTGTCCTCTAGGTGAAACTCCCGTTGTGCTAACACTGGGCTTGGGTTGATCAGAAGGCTAAGCTTGGCCCAGAAAGGCCTGGTGAATCCTTTCTAGCAGGAATCACCAAGTCACAGTTCATCACTTTCCCTCTTACCATGCAGTAATATTCTCTGAATCTTTGTATGGAGCTCATTAATCAGCTCTGTCTACAATAAACTTTTCTATGCCCTTTGCTAATCATTTCCCTTTTTCCTTTTCTGTACTGGTTATTCCCCCTCCCCCAGCCAGATGGTAGCTCTCAGTGCTTTTAGGGACTGGTAAAACTACCTTTATGCCTCTTAAATCTTACCTGTCTCCATGGGAGAATGACACTCTGCACACAGCACCACCCTAGCCATTGCAGTGATTTTGCTTGGCTAAAAGGAAGCAGATACCTCAGCAAAGCAGTTGTGTGGGGTGGGGAGCATTTCAGCCCTACCACTGTTACAGCTGGACCAGAATAAGTGTGACGTGAAGGAGGCAGGATAAGGACAGCAGGATCTGCCCTTGTGGCCTTTTGGTCCTACTGGGGTGGCAGCATCAGCATCCTTGCAGGAAAGCTGCTGCTTCCTTCAGGGGTCAGTTAGAGCTTGAATTCCTGGCACTAGATGAGGAATGAGGACTGCTGTAGAAAACTCTGGAACAGACAGGGAAAGGTGCCTAGATACCACAGTGAGGAGTGTGTCCTAAGTGCAGCAGGTGACTAGAAATGAGGTCAACACATCACATAGCCAGGCCCTTTTCAGGCAACTTTCCTTGCCTGGCAGCTTCCTGCTGCAAGCTCAGTGTTTACCCAGAAAATGCAAAGGCTCTCATCCAAGCTAAGCATTTTGTTTCACTTCCCTTCCCATGCTGTTCTCAGCTGCTGCGAGGAATCTACCAGCTGTTCTGCTAATGCTGGGGGCAGAGGAGAAGGGGAGGTGGGGGACAAGCTGGTGCCTTGAGACTTTGTTTCACTTCTTTTCCTTTCATTACCCAGCTCATTCCTCTTCCCAGGCTGCAGCTATTGTTGTCCCCATCCAGTACCAAAAAGGCCCTTTACAGCATCTACCAACTTCAACTAACTTTTCCCTACTTAGCCATTCTTGTCCTCTTTGGAAGAGGTAAGAGCTCTAGCCCTCCCCCACTGCAGTCACTGCTGTCCACAAATGTACCCAGCTCCTAACTACTGTAAACCTACACTCCACATGGTGGCCCCTGCCCCCTGTAAATGCACAGAAGAAGCTCTTAGCTACCTGGGAAAAGAAAATGGTGGTGATTTACTGAATCTGACTATAGTCTGTTCAGTTTCTACTGGTAGGAGGCAGTGATCACAGAATTTTAGCTGGACTCTAAGTGTAGGGTTTGACTTACCAAAAGAGGATGGAAAGGGTCTGGCTTTCAGCTCCTTTGCAATTGTACTGAGGTTACCCCCTGCCCCAAAAAGTTGCTGGTGTCATAGGAAATGCAGTCTCCTTAGCCTATCCAGTTGTTTTCCAGTAGGCTTCAAGCCTTATTGGCTTTCTGTGCAAGCAAGAGAAACCCATAAATAGAATAGTTTTTATGAGGAAAACACTTTGGGGAGAAGCTGCAGAGTCTGAAATGCCAAGTGTGGGAGGCCAGAAGCAGATGGACGTGGGAATGAGGGCTAGATACAGAAGACAGCCAAGTCATCTATCAGTTGTTTCCTCTTCTATGAATAGCTATTACAAACCTACTTTAGGTTCCATACCCTGGTGCTGCCTTCATTTCTGTAACGTGAA
Organism: Caiman crocodilus; assembly: GCA_030014935.1. Lineage (NCBI taxonomy): Eukaryota > Metazoa > Chordata > Crocodylia > Alligatoridae > Caiman > Caiman crocodilus. The sequence goes on along the minus strand of JAGPOW010001764.1, from coordinate 766,462 downwards.
GCCAGCAAGCTGGGCTCTCTCCTCCCCTGCATAAAGAACTAGAGAAAGATCAGGGAGGGATTATCAAAAAGCTTTATTCTTTTGTCTCTGCATAGCGGACACCTTTCTGATGCTGATGAGTGAGCTGGGTCCCCAGAAAAAGGTTAGTTTTACATGGAAAGTACAGGTTGCACTCATTCCAACAGAGCAATCACAGCCCATAGTGTTGCTGTGACTACAGGGGGGCCCTCAGGTCCCTATGACTCACAGTTGTGCCTTGTAGTGCCCATGGGCAAATTAATTTAGTGGATCACAAGCTAGTTCTTAACAGACAGACACCACGGATGCTAATGCAGATTGGGTCCTATTAGTTTTACCAGGAGACCAGGCTTGGAACTGCACTTCTTCACTTTCTCACAAAGCAAGACGTCTCCAGGACCCCTTTTTCCCACAACTAAATCAAGTAGACAAGCTTACAGCAGCTCCAGGGACCTTTGCTGAGCGTTGGGAAGTGAGCTTGCCCTTTGGATACTTTCCGCAGGCTAAAAGTAATGCCCTTAAAAGGGCTTTTTCCCCTCTGTGGACAATGACAGACCAGTCCATTCCCAGAGTAGAATCTCCTGCTTGATTGGATCATGGTGCCTAGTCACCTGCCATCTGCTCCATCTGTCTAAACCTCCCTACTTCCCTTCTGTGTGGGGGACCCTGCACTGCACCAGCTTGGGGTAGGGCTCCCTGCTTGGCAGTGTCTTGAGACTGAACTCTTGGTATGGTCAGAAAAAGCCTGTCTGGAGAAGGTGTAGCTAAGTATCACCTTCATTTAGAGAATTACTTGTCAAAACACTTTTACTTTGGTGGTTGCTTCTGGACCCTGCCTCTGCCATGGGTCCTAACAGAGCAGTCTTAGGGGTTCTCAGTGGAAGGGGTTTCCTCTTCACCCTTTGGCTAAAACAGAGGAGGGAGAGAGACCACCCACTGATCACTGACCAGCTTTATGGACCCTTCCCATGGTGCTTTTCTTCTTTCTGGATTGGGCCCGACTAGTGTGGGGCAAGGGCAGTGGTAGCCCAAGGGCAGTGGATCAAGCTGTGGCTGCAGAGGGTCCTTACCTCTACAGTCCCATTTCCCCTACTTCAAGACCCTGCTTCAGCATGCAAACACAGAGGCACCACAACCCAGTTCAGGATGTTCATCAGACATTGTTCAGCCACATTAATGCCTCCTGGCCTTGGTGTTGCCAAGGTTACTATATACATATTGCATACACCACACACACACACACACAATATGTTTTGTAACAACATGCACTACAGGAACAGAGTCCCCATGGTAACCACCTCCCACCCTAGACACTGCAGAGCCAACAACTGACTTCTGCCCTCCCCCAGAAGAGCAGGATTGGCCTAGCAAACCTGAAGGAAGCTCAGAGCAGGGGATGTGGGATGCAGAAGAGGCCATCTGGAAGATTTGGTTCCTCTTCCCGTTCCCTGAGGTTCATGCATGATTGCTCAGAGCTCATGGAGGGACGTGTTCTAAGAGGACCTCAAGCACCAGTCAGTTATGCAGTGCCTTCATGCATGACAAAACTGCAAGTACCCTTAAACTTGTGCCACCTGCCTCCCACATCACCTAATGGAGGGCTACTTCAGGTACCCCATCTTCTCCCCGTTCCATAGCCCTTCAAGCCCTTCCCTGAGCAATGGCCATAGGTTTCTTGTTTCCCTGGCTCCCTGAGATTGTGCCTTTGTATACCAAGGGTTGTGAAATCCCAGGGTGCTACGGTGACAACCAAACACACAACAAACCCAGTTATTTGGAGAATGTCTGCTGTGCTGAGAGCTGGGTAGGGTGGGGCAGCTTGCCATGCTTGGCTGGGTGCCCTGTGTCAGATGCACTCTGCTGCAGGTCAGCACTGTTCTGCTATGGTAGCTACAGGAGGTCTCCAGGCATGATATTATGTTGGATCTTCTCAGGGCAAATGGTCCCAAGGAGAATGAACTATAGTTAAACAGTGGCTAATGAGTATGCAGAGGGGCAATGCAGGTGCAGTGGCTCTGGTCAATTTTCTCTGTTGTGTATACGACACATTGGGAGATCTTTCTATACCCAACCCAGAAGAGCAACTCAATGTCACAAGCCCAGTTCTGATAGCGTCACTGTAACTTATGAACAAAGCTGTATAGCAGGGGTGGGGAAAATATGGCCTGCGGGGCCCATAAAAAATTTAGAAAATTAATATTTATCTGCCCTTGGTTCCTGTCAAAAATGACAGGAACCAAGGGCAATAGAACCCAGGGGAAGCCTGGCAGTCTCCCACAGCAGCAAGGCCTGCCCGGACCTGCCTCCAAGCCGGAAGCCCCAGGAGGGTCTGGCATAGGAGCACGTGGCTGCTCCAGTGGCGCCAGAGCCTCAGGTAAGGGGGAAGGGCAGGGGAGGACCCTGGGCAGGGAAGGAGCCTGGGGCAAAGTGCCCTGGGGAAAAGCTGAGCAGAGGTGGGCGGAAGCGGCCCCTCACCTGCCTTGTGGCTGGTGCCCCGCTTGCAGCCCACGCCGGGCTGCCTGTGCCTGCTTTGGACAGCCCCACGGGCTGCAAGCAGCTGCAGCAGGAGTGCTGGCCACTTTTCCCCATGCTCAGCTTTTCCCAGGCTCCTTCCTAGCATGAAGAAAAGCAGCCTTTCCCCCACCCCGTGGCTGGTGCCTCGCACTGCAGCCACTTGCAACCCATGCGGGGCTGTTTGGAGCAGGCACAGACAGCCCCAGGCAGGCTGTGAGCAGCTGCAGTGCAGGGCTCTGGCCACGGGGTGAGTGAGGGGCCACTTTTCCCCTCCCCATGCTTAGCACAAACTTGTAACCTGGCCCCACTGTCAGCTCACATGGAGTTGCCTGTGCCTGCTCCAGACAGCCCTGCATGAGCTACAAGCACCTGCATGCAGCAAGGAGCACCAGCCATGGGGTGGGTGAGGGGCCACTTTTCCCTGCGTTTAGCACCAGCTTCTTCCCTGCCAGTGAGGAGGGGGGTCAGGGCTGTGTGCTGCCCACCACCTGTACCGCAGGGCTGGGGGCCACTGGGCATGAGTGGGCATGAGAGCCAGTGGGAAGATGGGGCCTGCACCAGTGTCCTGGGGCCAGTGCCGGCGGAGCCCAGAGCAGGGTAGCTGGAGCATGGGGTCCCAGCCAGCTGGAGCTGGGCCAGCTCCCCCCTCTCCCTGCAGCCCAGCCTGGCTCCACAGACCCCTGCCAGCCTGTGCCCTGCTTTGGGCCCCACTGGTGCTGGCTCTGGAACATTGGTCCCAAGACATTGGAACATGGGTCCCGAGATGGTGACCAGGGGGTGGGGCACCTTTCAAGGGGCAGGGCTACCCATGCAGCCCTTGACAGCCTGCCAAAACTGGGTAAGCAGCCCTTTGCCCAAAATAATTGCCCACCCCTGCTGCATTGGCTCATTTATCTGATAATGAAATGCCACTCCAAATGATGCAAACTCAGGACAGCTTTTTGAAGGGAATCCATTGCTGGAACAGACAAGGGGATGCAGCTGGGGCAGGACTGAAATAGTAGGGGGGAGCAAGGGTTGTTGATCTATGCCCTGAATTGCTGCTCCCTTTACTGAATGAGGAATGTATACCAGGACCTTGTTCAGTGTTTGCTTTGCTTCAAAACAAACAGGGAAGTATTTCTTGGCCATGTCTCACATAAGTCAGGTGCCTCATTGCAGCTGCTCCTACCTAGCTAAGAAACACCCAGGCATCTACCAAGCATTCCTGTCCACATACAAGGTATTGGTATCATTCATGCAGCCTATAGAGAAGTTTAAGGTCCAAACTAGAGGCACCAACCTAAATTCCTCCAGGGTCAGGTAATTTGCAGGCTTGCAGTTCCATACATGTATTACATTCTTACTCTAAACATAACTGATTGTATCTGGCCTATGGCTGCCCCCACAGCAGTTTGCATAGGGCCAAGCCCTGCTCTCTCTAGCCCGGGGCAACCCACACCACACCTGCCCATGCCTGTCGATGAGCCACAGCCAGCACACAGATTCCTGGTGGGGCTCCTCGTGGTGTAGCTACAGTCACTCAGGTACTACTTAGCTCTCCTAGACTCTAGCAGCTCCACCTGCATCTGCTGCACCACAGCGGGTAGCATAGAAAAGTGATGAGAGCTGTGGGGACACATACTGGGCACCATCCACCCGGCTAGGGGGAAGGAAGCTGCAGATGTGTGGCTCCTTCCCTACTGAGCAGGACTCCAGCTCCAGGTCCTGCTCCTAATCTCCTTCTACCCACAGGTGGCTGCTCATTGCACAGGGCAGCTGGGAGTTGGAGCTGGAGTCCTGTGTGCTAGGGCAGAAGCTGCCCAGCTGCAGCTTCCCCCACCTGGCTAGGCATGTGGTGCCCAGCATGTGCCCCCCCCCCGCCTGCCACTGTTCCTTTCCCACACTACTTGCTGTTGTTGCAAGAGGAGGAGGAACCACAGGCGGCAGGGTGGGCTGAGCAGTACCCGGGCAACTGCAGCTGCACCAGAAGCAGCCCCACTGGAAAACTGGATGTTCTGGCTGGGGCCAGGGTCAGGGTGGTGCTATCTGGCAGGCACTGGGCATGTGCAGGCAGGAATGTGGCATGGCCTACTGCAGGTAGGGCTAGGCCTCATGCAGAGTGCTGCAGAAGCAGCCATGAGCCAAACTGGAGGGTTGGACCACACCTGCACTGTACCACTTGAGCCAACTCTGCTGCATGCGTCTCCTTACCCCCACCCAACTCCCAGGACCTAGTGTGCAGGAGCCCTCCCCTGCCACAGGCACCCCTCACCCCCCTCCTTCTTCCACATGCATACCTACCCCATACATCCACCCCTTGCCCACCCCACACATACACACTCACACACATACACTCCACTAACCCCCACACATACAGAGCATACAAGAGTAAGACTTGATTTTGAGCTATTATGAAATTGCCTCTATATTCACTACTCAAAAAATCAGGACAAAAATTAGTTTTTGAAATAAAATATGTTACGGTACGTTTGATTTTTAGTATATGATTTGGTTTATCTATAATTTGTTAAAATAATATCTTCTGAAAGATTTTGTGCATGCAGCCATCCACAGGTCACCCATCTTGATGCTGGGGTTGACTTTACCTCTTGCTTAGCAATACTCTCCTGAGCATGGTCACCATGAGTACCATTCCAGCCACTAACACTGATACATGTTTATTTCACAGCAGGGAATCACTTTAAATTAGGCACTGGCCCAAACAGAAATGCATCAGGATAACTGGTGCTGCCAAGTCCCACACCTGTCACAGGCTTGGAGGCTGCTATGGGTCTGGCACCCATTACCTGCCTCACAGTCCATCATGCAGCTGCCCTTGCAACAGGATCAGGTGCAATAAGAATCTTAGAGTTGAGCACTGCCAGGTACAGGGTGGGATCCAGAGAATGGGGAGATCCAAATCAAATCTCTCCTTGGCTTGAGGGGATCCAAACCCTCATCTCTCATCTGAGAAAGTTAAGTTTCAAATTAGAGGCACCAACCTAGATCCTGCAAGGGTCAGGTGGCAGCTGAGCAGGAATTTGCAGGCTTGCAGTTTCCTCAGCTTCTCCTCATAAGTCGTGTCCCCCAGCCCCCTCACCATTTTCATTGCCTTCCACTGGACTCTCTCCAATTTGTCCACATCTTTTCTGTAGTGGAGGCCCAAAACTGAACACAGTACTCCAGATGTGGTATCACCAGTGCTGAACAGATGGAAATATGCATTTCCCATGACTTACTGGCAACACACATACTACCAAGATAGCCCCAATATGCCATTTGCTTTCTTGGCAACAAGGGCATACTGCTGGTTCATATTCACTTTATTGTCCACTGTAATCCCCAGGTCCTTTTCTGCAGAGCTGTGGAGTGGGAGCTGCCTACGGCTTGTCTACACTAGCAAGTTTTGTCAGCAAAAGTTTTTTGACTCCAAGAAGCTGGCAGTGCTGAGTCCCAGAGCGGAGAGCCTGTGCGTCAGTACTGCACATCCCCAACGTGAACACCTGCATTAGCAGAAAGTGAAATAAATTGTAAATAAGCATTCCCATAGCTCTTCCTGAGCCTTCCAATGTGGTACATTGAGGGATGTGTGAGCAATGCATTATAGGATACCAGGCCACAGGTATCATAGGACCCTGGAGTCAGCTGCTTACAATGCCATTTTTGATGTTTCTATTTCATCCCATGTATTTAACACAGCATTTCTGGGGAACACCTGGAATTTTCTTTTCTTACCGTGAGCAGAGTGGATTGGGCAAGTATTTGCTTTGAAGGCAGAGCAGGCTTTGCAGGGGGTGAGAAGGACAGCATATGCCTGCATATGTTGGCTGCCCTCCATTTGTAGCACTCCCAATGGAATTCAGTGTGCCACAATGAAGATTTTACTAGTGGTCACCACAAGCAGCAGTGCCCTGATTCCACTGGGAGAGCAAGTTGGCCAGCCTGCATGCAGTCAGGAGAGACGAACACCTTGAGTGAAGAAACAACCTGACGCCGGTTAATCTTAGGATATGGAGAATACTTGAGGGAGAGAAAATGTAAAGTGCCTATCAGCATGGTGCTGGAAGATAAGAGGCCGTGACTTGTAGCCTTCTGTCTCCTGCCTGCACGTGTCTTCACATGGGAGTAACTTCTGTGCTGAGAGTGAGGCACAGTGAAGGCTCCTCATGGACAGTGCTTTCCAGGGGACAGGGGTCCCAGTGCTCTTCACCTTCTGCTTCTCCTTTGACCTGTTTTCCCTTCACACCTGCTCCCAGAATCCCCTTTTATTTTATTGCCTCGCAGCCTCACCCCTGTATTTTAGCAATGCCACAAGCATGTTCCCTCTGGAGCGCCTCTCTTTCTTCTTCCTTAATGTCAGCCTTGTTGGTGTCAGGGCTGCACCTACTGATGGCACCCCTGCCAAGGGCTCTGACAAAAAATGTGTTGCCCTTTGAGGTCAGGCTAACTCTCAGGATCTCAATATTGTGCTGTTAGACAGGAGGGTGTGACACAATTGCAGATATACAAACACACAAATCAATTAGGTGCATACACACACACACACACACACACACACACACACACAGAGCCAACTCAGGTACATACACATCCAAACTAGCCTAGGCACATGCATACCTATCACCAATTCAAGCACATACACACTACACACCAAAATTAGACAACAATCAGTTGTCAATACCCACACACAGATTACTAATTCATATAACATGCACACAGTGACATTATACACACACACACACACACACACACTCACCAGTTCACACACATACAACCCACATACACACACAGGTAAGTTCCTAACTTGAATGGTACAGTATGTATGTGTGTGTTTGGGGTACCTGGGATATCTGAGGGAAAGTTAAGGTGAGAGAGAAAGTGTAAGGATTGAAAGTTGCTGGAACCAGGATTAGAACCAGTAGACTAGAAAAAAAAGCTGGCTGAGGAACTGAGGCTTGGGGTTACTTAAGGTCAAATTGCCCTGGGGTTACTCAGGCTCACCTGGTGCCAGTGTGGAAGCAAGGGAAAAAAGCTTGGTGGCAAGGAGGAAACAGCCAGGAGACAGAGGCAGAAAGCTGGGAGATCAGGAGAAAAGGCAGTGCAGACAAGGCAATAGAAGTGGCAGAGAACAGGGGAAAAGGCAGTGAGGAGGTCAGGATGGCTGGAGCCACAAGAGCATGTGAGAAGTGTTGGAGGTGGCAGTGAGCCAGAAGCAGGAGAGGGAGAAATGAGACAGAAGTTAGAGGGGCAAGGAGCAGAGATTGGAGCAGTCTTCACTACCCCTTTTTATGGAGCAGACTACCTCTGATCTCCTATAGGGAGGGACTATCCATGCAATGCCAGTCCTGTTTCAGAGGGCTCCAGGTGTTCTTACTGAGCATGTGCAGCTTTGGCACAATTGTGGGTTGCCTCATCTTTTGTTTCTTGAATGCTGAGGATGGTTCCAAGAGCTGGGTTGTTGGTCCAGGTATTGGTTTTTAGGGTTCAGTCATTCAGTGGGAGCTATTTTTAGACCTACTGTCATTGTTTCTCAAGCATCCTCATTCATTTAGGAACCAAGTTACATAGGAAGGGTAGGTATGTGTCATAGGTTACACAACAGGGCATGGGGACAAGATAGAAACTTGACAAAGAAAATAGAAACTTGACATGACATGCTAATTTATATATGTAGGCCTAAATCATACAGTATCATTAAAACAGAAATATAGAACAGTAAAAAATCAATATAAACATAATAATTATATAATACAAAGAAGAAGAAAAAACAAAACAAATACAACTTGCTACCAAAATAAAATGCTGAAGCTTATCTTATGTCTTAGCTCACTTATCTATACGGAATAGAGAGGGAGAGAAAAACATCAGAAATGGTTGGGGAAGGGGAGGGAATGCATTTTAAAATAATAAAAGAAAAACTGGGGGTTTTACTGCAAAAGAGTGGGATTAGCTTTGATTCACAGTGGTAGCACAGAGGGAATCTTGTACCCTGAGGTTTCCTTAACTTCCCACTGCTGCCATGGAGCCCAGTTCCTCCTTTCTTTCACCCCAAAAAGGCCTTGCAGGCCTTCTGCTCTACCCAGCTGACACACTGAAAGACTTGGGAGACCTGTGGCTGTAGCTAGGCAAGCCCAGTTCCCTACAGAGCTGAGTCTATCACCAAGCCAATAATGGCATTAAGGTTCTTCACTCCATTTCACCTTCCCTTCGGAACTAAGATGAGAAAGTAGAGCAAGGAGCCACAGGGGCTTTGCTGAAGACAACACATCTGGCATCATGTGGATGCTGCCCATCTATGAGCTCCTGATAGCAGTGGGTTTTTCTGTCTGACTGCCCTAGGGACTTCTTTGCACTCATTGGGTGCGTCTACATGTGTGCCCCACTGTGCAATTGGTCCTGTGCACACGGGCCATTTCCAACCCTACCATGCAGTAGCAATGAGATGTATCATGGCTGGTGCCTGCCAACGCTATGTTGCCATAGCAATGATCTGTGTTGTGGTAGCTTATTACCACAGCAAGGTCACATCGCATGTAGGGCACACCCACTAGCATCGAAAGCCTTTCTCTTCCACTTAGTTCTTCAGCCTGCTTGGTCTTGTCCTGGTGCCTGCTCTGCCCCAGCAAAGCAAGATGGCACATGAAATATAAGATTTACAAGGCTGGGAGTGCAGGTCCCCACTTCCCATTCAAGCCTCACAGCTCCAAGAGCTCATGGACAGGACAGGAATGAGTTAGGAGTCAATGACAAGCTATGAATGAATAAAAATAAACAGGAGTGTCTCTTGGAAGCAGAAGAAAAGCCTCTGAGCTACAGTACAGAGAAGAGCTAGTGGTGATGCTGTGCCCTTTTGTATCTGTCCAGTATTAGAGCTCCCTGTGGAATGCAATGTGTGGACCTGATGAGACTTGCAGAGCTCCAACCAGATAAAATGGTGTTGCCTGTGGGAACTGGAGTGGTGTGAGGTTTTCTTGCAGAAGCTAGGTGTTTTGCTTCATTGCTCTGTTCCATCCAGTAAGGATGAGACGGAGAGACTGAGAGGACTCTTACTAGGCTAGAATATCAGGTGGTTTGTAGCTCTGAGTCAAGGCAGGGAGGGGTCTGAAAGGCCAGGAAGAGGACTATTCCAACATCCCACCCCCAGCAAAACAAAAGCTCTGGCTAAATTGAGTTTGTTTCGGTGAAGGTCACATAACAGAAGTACAGCAACATCCAACAAGAGCATCTGACAGCAGGAGCATATGACCTCCTGTGAGACCTGAATGCAGTGGTTTAGCAGGGAGTCCCTGGTTCTGAACAAGAACAGAACCTGCTGCTCATTGTATCCACCCACCCAGCCTGAGCAAGGATCAGTATCCAATCCCAGCAGCCTAGACCCTACCTGCCTGATTATCAGGGATCCTGGTTTTCTCTGATAAAAAACCACCCACATTTTTTGATTAAAATAAAACACCACTATATATACTTCTTTTTCACCTGAGTAAAAAAGTGAAAGGTAAAGGTAATCTAGGCCTTTTTTCAGCATAGACTCTGAAATTTCTCTCTGGCCCCTAAGAATCTAACACCCAAACACCAGGTTGATCCATGAAAACCCAGAAATTCCAGATCTGTTGTACCCAGCAAAA